>OVBN01000204.1:1800000-2187500 GCA_900406565.1 Turritis glabra | reverse complement strand
TCTTGGGAGACCAACTACAAAATCCATGAAAATGTCAGTCCAAGGGTGGTTAGGAATTGGCAATGGCGTGTACAAGCCATGAGTATGCACTTTTGACTTAGCTTTCTTGTAAGTGACACACCTTCCACATATTCATTCAACATCTGATATGATTCTTTGAAGATGATCAACCAAATTTTGTTCTCTAGGCCAAGCAGCTCTCCAAGGAGAAGGGAACCCGCATGTCATTCATTAGCTGAAGCTATGACAAGGCATTTTCAGAGGTTGAATGGGTCCGTATCGCAACCAGCTGAACCGATGGAGGTGGAAGATATAACTCGATCACCCACTCGACCCCCCCACTCAAGCGCGTGATCGAGCCTGTGATCGAGCTTATGGTCGAGCAGATGATCGAGCCCCTTTGTCAGTGGCGGAAGAACTATCCAAGACATTCTCCAGGAAGAGACTCTCCTTTTCTCTCGAGAAAGAACCAGCATAACCTATGGAGGTTAGTGAAAGTGAAGAAGAGGCACCTAAGGCTGAAGAACACTCACGAGATAGGCATGCCATTGCAAGAGGGAAACGTCCAGTGGCACCCTTAGAAGAAGAAGAGGGGGAAGCTGAGCAACCACGAGGCAAGGGGAAGAAGAACCTTTCCACAGAAGATCTCTACAAGATCTACAAGGAGATGATCTTTGCCGGCACCTGCTATCCACATTCAGAGACCATGAAGAAGCTAGGGATCAAGAGAGACGTTGAGTTCTTGTTCCAGATGTGTCACCTAGACACATTCATAAAGCTGTGTATGGATGCATGCGAAGATGAAACCTACTACTTTTTGGCCTCCTTAAGGGTGGGTTAGGCTTCATCACGTTCACAGTCAGAACCCAACATTACTCGCTCATCTTCAAAGAGATCGACGTTTTGTATGGGTTTCCAAGCAGAACGGGAATTGTCCAAGACTTTGATAAGCATGAGCTTCTCGTGTTGTGGGAGACAATTGGTGGAGCAAAAATCTACTCTTCTTCTAGGTCAATGAGTGCAAAAATCAGGAGCCCAGTTTTGAGGTATTTGCACAAGTCCATAGCTAGCACTCTTTTTGCTAGGAAGGTCACGGGGAACATCAACGATGGCGAGTTGTAAATGCTTGATTTAGCTCTTGGAGGAGTCCTAAGTTGCACCAGGGATGGCACGGTTCTAGCTGAAGATAGGTCCGATACAAGCCTCACCAATGTTATGATTGACCAGATGTTGTACTACCAAGATTAGGCAGTGAGGTTGCACAAGAAGGGTAGCACAGGGGAGCTGAGTATTGGAGGCATAGTGACACCAATACTGCTCGCTTGTGGTGTGGAGCTTAGTTCAAAGGAGTATGGTCCTAGGTGGATAGACATTCCACACCTAACAAGAACCCACTTCCTAGACAACGAGAGGGTGAATGAATGCTACCTCTATAAGTTCGTTCACCCAGCTGTTGGTGATGCAAGGATGATACTCCCCAACACCATTGCTACTAAGGTTAGAACCGGAAGCAACATTAACTTCTGGCCATCAACAGATTTTCTCTACATCCCCCAAGCAGAAGGTTTCCAACAAGAAGAAGACCAAGATGAAGTGGATGAAATGGCTGAGTATGCACCAGAGACGTTCCATTTCCAGGAGTTCGCCACAAACCCGAGACAGAGCCACGACATAAGGGAAGATCACAAGCACGTCAGCATCCTTCAACGGTAGAACAAGTTCCAGAACAAAACCATCAAGGCGCTGAAGAACACGGTGAAGGAGATGTCCGGGTCTGTGCTGGAGATGAAAGATCAGATCAAAGAGCTTCAAGCGATGGTTGCTGGTTCTTCTTCAAGAAAAGCTAAGCATAGCTCGGGCAAGTTGAGGAAGAGCAGCTCTCAAAGGATGGAACCACGCCAAGACCTGCCCATGGACCCCCCGAGATCGTCCTCGTTCGAGCCAAGGCAAAGGAAGAAGAAAGCTGATCGTGAGAAAAGGAGGACCATGGAGAGCTCGACCAGGCGACTCGATCACTCGATCGAGCCGGCGATCGAGTCAACGACCGAGTCAGTGATCGACTGCTCCCTCAACCACACGCAAGAGCCTAGCTACACAAGAGAGAGCATGGATGCACTTGTCTCCACCTACTTCACCAACCCTTGAGCTAATCCTTTCACCCTACCATTGTACTTTCATTTGCATGTTTTTATTGTACTTTCATTTGCATGTTTTATTGTTTTTCTTGTTGATCTTTAAGTCTTTTTTCAGATTTTTATTACACAAGGGACTGTGTAATTTAAGTTTGGGGGAGGATTTCTGATGTGTTTGATGTTTGTTTCTATGAATCTTATTTTCAATATGCATACTTGTGTCTGCATAGCATCTAAAGCATAGAAAGACCATAAAAGTTTTGAAAATTCTTAAAACAAATTATCCAAAAAAGAGTGTGTTCATATAGTTGCATTTGCATTTTAAGATTGAGTCTAGTTGTTTCAGTTAGGATTGATGCATTTGCATAGGGGATTATGTTGATTATAGCCTTGTAAGCATGCTGATTTATTAACCTCAATGCCCAGGTTAGTAGTTGTCTAATGCATAATGAATGAGTTTGAGTATAAGACATCACCATGCTTTGAATGCATAATTGGATCTTCCTATCTTGATTAAAGCATGTTGTGATTCGATGCCTTTCCCTATCTACTTGAACCAGAACTTGACTAATAATTATCATGTCTATGCATTGAACTTGAACTCATGGATATACATATACATACTTGGATTTTTAATGTGATTCTAGGTGTTAGAATCTTGTCCCTTGATGCACTTCGTGGCCTGTGGTTTGTTTCAAAGAAGATCTGTGGGTTTAAAGACAAAGGAATGCGATGGATGTAGTCTGGAATAGTATGGAACGATTGGTAAGGATGGATCTATGATTTAGGATGGTGTTTGGGGTTGAAGATGGATTGTCTGAAACTTCTAAGAGTTGTGAAAGACTCTTAGACTTTCAATACTTGTTCAAGGAATCCAAAAATATGAAGAACAAAAGGCTTGCTATGTGAAAGGAGTAAAATCTGAAATTCAACAAGCAAGAGGGTTTTGTGGTCAAATTCTAAGAAAGTTTTTGATAAAAGAAGTTTGATAAATCAGACACAAAGAGTCTCCACGAACTTATACAGCAAAGAAGAAGAAGAGACAAGTCAAAAACATTAAAGACTAGTCTTGGAAACTTGCACAAACATTTAAACTAAATTTGAACATTTGAAATTGGCTCCTCCTCTTCTTGGACGTGGCTATCTTGAAGAAATGGCCTGGATTCATCAAGAGGTTTGGGTAAAGTATTATGGACTTGCCTCATTAAAAACCTTGTTTGGAAAACCCAATGGGACAAAACCAAACCAAGGAAAAAAGAATACAAACCATAATACCTCTCTTGATGAAGACTTAAGTAGCTTGAATCCCAACCAATGTGGTTGGATAAGCAAACTCAAGTTGGCCTGGAATAGAGTGTAAAAGGTTGTTGATAGCTTACTTGAACTTCTTTGCCTTAGATTGAGTCATTGGACCAAGGGAAACATGTAGATCTTCTTCTCCAGCTTCCTCGGCTACGAGCTGCTCCATTGCTCCATCTTTATCTTCATTAAGATCGGATTCTAGCTGCTCTTTACAAGTCTGCTGAACAACTTTAATCTCCTTAGTGTCGCCATTCCCATTCCTCTTGTTCAGACTCTATTTGTTTGGTGCAGCTTGCAAATCGAGCTCGTCATCTTCAACGCTCGGGCTCTGTTTGTATGGTGCAGCATGCAAATCGAGCTCGTCATATGCAGCACAGACTCGACATGCTGGTCGAGCTTGCATGTCGAGCTCGGTCATGCCTCCCCCATCTTTTGAATCGACTAGTATCATATCATCCTCTCCCACTTGAGAAGGATTTGACCTCTAATCTGTTTCTTCTACACAAAAGGAAATTAAGTCAGTAATATTAAAACTAGAGCTCACACTATACTTACCTTGGAGATCCAGTTGATAGGCATTGTTGTTGATTTTCTTGATGATCTTGAAAGGTCCATCTATTTTGGGCATAAGATTGGACTTTCTTTCATTGGGAAATCTCTCCTTTCTTAAGTGAAGCCAAACTAAGTCTCTTTCTTCAAAACTTATATCCTTTCGGCCTTTGTTAGCATGATTGGCATATTGTTTGGTCTTGCTCTCAATGTTGCTCCTTGCCTTTTCATGTATCTGTTTCACAAGTTCTGCTTTCTTTCGTCCATCTAAGCTAACTCTTTCACTCACAGGTAAATGCATTAGATCCAAAGGTGATATAGGATTGAACCCATAAACAATTTCAAAAGGAGAAAACTTAGATGCAGAATGCTTGGCATAGTTATAGGCGAATTCTACATGAGGCGAACATTCTTCCCAAGTTTTTAGGTTCTTTTTAATCAATGCACGCAATAAAGTTGACAAGGTTCTATTAACAACTTCTGTTTGACCATAAGATTGTGGATGACATATAGTAGAGAAACACAACTTAGTTCCTAACTTAGACCAAAGAGTTTTCCAAAAGAAACTAAGAAACTTAGGGTCTCTATTAGAAACTATAGTCTTAGGCATGCCATGCAATCTAACTATTTCTCTGAAGAACATTCCAGCAACATTAGTAGCATCATCAGTTCTATGGCAAGGAATGAAATGTGCCATTTTTGAAAACCTATCTACTACCACAAAGATAGAATCTCTTCCAGTCTTAGTTCTAGGTAATCCTACCCCAAAATCCATTGAAATGTCATGCCATGGATGCAAAGGTATAGGTAGAGGGTTATACAAACCGTGTGGCTGAACTGTGGACTTAGCTTGTTTACAAGTAACACATCTTTCACAAGCTTTCTCAACGTCTTTCTTCATGTGTGGCCAGTAAAAATATTCTTTCATCACACTCAGAGTCTTAGCCACGCCAAAATGACCTATTAGACCTCCTGCATGAGCTTCTTTGACAAACAAATTCCTCAAGGAAGAGTTATGCACACACAATCTATTCTCAAAGAAAAGAAATCCATTTGCTCTATAGTATTTTCCACTACCAAACTTTTCACAAGAAGCATATATCTCTCTGAAATCAGCATCCGTATCATATAGAGTCTTGCTATGCTCAAATCCTAACAATTTAGTTTTAAGAGAAGTCAAGAGAACATACCTTCTAGACAATGCATCAGCTACAACATTGTCTTTACCTTTTTTGTACTTGATAACATAAGGAAATGTCTCAATGAATACAACCCACCTGGCGCGCCTCTTATCGAGTTTGTGCTGTCCCTTTAAGTACTTAAGAGACTCATGGTCAGTGTGAATAACAAACTCCTTTGGCCAGAGGTAGTGCTGCCAAGTTTGCAAAGCTCTCACAAGCTCATAGAGCTCTTTGTCATATGTTGGATAATTCAGTGTAGCTCCTCCAAGGTTTTCACTAAAGTAGGCTATTGGTTTCTTTTCCTGCATAAGAACAGCACCTATACCAAGACCAGAAGCATCACATTCTATTTCAAAAGTTTTATCAAAATTAGGGAGAGATAAAACCGGTACATTGGTGAGTTTTTCTTTCAAAACTTGGAATGCCTCCTCTTGTGCTTGTTCCCACTTAAAGCCCACGTTTTTCTTAATATCTTTAGTGAGTGGAGCTGCTAGAGTGCTAAAATCTTTCACAAATCTCCTACAGAAACCAGCAAGTCCATGGAAGCTCCTCTTGATTTTCTCTTTATCAACTTTTATGTCATCCGTACTTACAACAAAACCTAAGAAGACAAGGTTATCTGTTCCAAAAGTACATTTCATAAGATTGGCAAACAAAATTTCCTTCCTCAGCACTTCTAAAACCATTCTAAGATGCTCAACATGTTCATCTAGACTCTTGCTGTAAACTATGATATCATCAAAATAGACCACAACAAAACGACCTATAAAAACTCTAATAACATGGTTCATTAGTCTCATAAACGTGCTAGGTGCGTTTGTTAACCCAAATGGCATTACTAACCATTCATACAACCCATGTTTAGTCTTAAATGCTGTTTTCCATTCATCACCTTCCTTCATCCTAATTTGGTGATAACCACTCTTAAGATCTACCTTAGAAAAGTTGCTAGAACCATGCAATTCGTCAAGCATATCATCTACTCTAGGTATAGGATGTCGATACTTTACAGCGATATTGTTGATGGCTCTGCAATCAACACACATTCTCCAATTTCCATCCTTCTTTGGAACAAGTAGGACAAGTACAGCACAAGGACTCATACTCTCACGAATGCGTCCTTGCTCCATAAGTTCAGTAACTTGTTGTTGAAGCTCTTTTGTTTCCACGGGATTGGTTATATAACCAAGCTTGTTCGGTAGAGAGGCTCCTGGAATAAAGTCAATTTGGTGTTCAATGCCTCTAATTGGTGGTAAGTCTTGTGGATTTTCCTCTGGAAACACATCTTTGAACTCCTACAAAAGCAATTTAATATTGCTAGGCATAGCCTGCATTGGCTTAGTTAAATTAAAACAACCTTTAAAAACAAGGAGTAAGTTTGGGAGTTGACTTTCCTTTGATTTATGTATCATAAGCTTGGTTGTTTGTGTAGTTGTGGAAGTAGATCGTGTCTTACTCTTTTTCAAACTGATCTGATCTTGCTGAACCTCTTGAGGTGTTAAAGGAACCAGAACTGTCTTCTTCCCTTTGAATTCAAAAGAATACCGGTTGGTGAAGCCATCATGCATAACTCTCCTATCTGATTGCCATGTGATAATCAGATTTTACTATCAATTGCCTAATGCATTATCATGCCATTGCAATACAATAGGTGTCAATCCAATTGGGTGTGATGCTAATAGATAAGATTTGATCAAATCAGTTAAGTCAAGCCAAGCAATATGTTTGTTTGATCACAAAAGTATCAGTTCTCAAGTTCGTGGAATTGTGTTTCCCATACCACAGAAGTGATATCGAGTACGAGATCCGGCCAGTAATCTGAACCGTTTCAGACCGTAGTCTTTAATCTCTAGGATCTCTCCATTACTCATTAAGGGTTTCCATCCGATAAACCGGAAAACAATATCGGTTTGGACTTAAATCAACAGAAAGCATAAATTAGAATCTAACAAAGCAATGGTTGTAACTAACATAAGCTAACAAGCAACAGAATGAAAGACTAACAAAAGCAGAGCATTAATGATATGAGAACTAGTAAACAAGGAAACAGAATGATACTAGGAAGTAAAAGATCCTAAGGATGGGGGTAATGGGTCAGCAACTCTTCTTCAATCAACCTAGGTGTTTAACAAACTCAAAGATGAACTAACCCCTAGACAATAGACTCAGAAGTTGATTAATTCATTCTCATGATAGAAACCATCAAGCTAAGCTAATTTCAGACCTAATTCTCATTAGCGAAATCTAACCTAACAGGCAGTAAGACTCAGTCTATTAAAGCCAATTAACACTCTAGACATCTAATCTCTTAGGCTAGAAATATAAATCTATGGAATTAGTTGGTTCAGACATTTCATGACACACTTTTTGAGTGTGGAAATGTCTGGATTCTAATTCCAAATGATCAGAAAGGAACTAGCATTAAGGACACTAATCCATAAGGGATTCATGGAATCATAAGCTTAAACGACCTAGTAGACCAAAGAATTGCCACTAACCTATCCCATCCTCAAGAACCCTAAAAGACTACTCAGAAATCATGAAGAACATCAAGAACACAAACCCAGAAAATACTATAACATGCATAATCCGAAAGATAAAGATGAAAAGAGCTATAAGTGACAAAGAAACAACAATAGAAACTAAATATAATGGAAGAGTCTAGACTTCAAAATAAGAACATAAACCCAGAAAATTATAAAACTTGTAGTAAGAATAGACAAGGGTATGGAGACTAACAATTACCAAAGAAACTATATCAAAACCTTAACAACTACTAAGATAATTACTTAGAATATATGAAGAACATGAAGAACATGAAGAACACAAACCCAGAATTTATTAAAACTTGTAATAGAGATAGACAAAGTTATGGAGATTAATAACTAGCAAAAGAAGTATAACAAAAACTTAATAACTTAGAAGAAATCTCAATTACAAAATAAGATGTTCTTGGTGAAAATATAGAGAAAACCTAGGCAAGAAAACGTATATATCAACAAATGGCTTAAAGGGAGTATTTATAGAGAAGTTTGCAAAACCCTAAAACAGAAGAGGACAAGATAGATGTCGGCAGTTTGACTCGATCGGTTTGATCGAGTCGTGTGGTCGAGTCAGTTAAGTGGCCCATGCCTTGGCTCGTTCTGGAAGTGCACTCGATCAGCTTGGTCGAGTGGGTGATCGAGCTCCCTTCGTGTGTCTTGAGTTTGCACTCGATCCACTCGATCGAGTCAGTGATCGAGTGGCTTCCTTATTCTGCATCTTTCATCCTTTGACTCTATCAAGCAGGTCGAGTGGCCGGTCGAGTCACTTTCTTCCTTTGCATCCTGTGCTTTTTGACCGATCCTTGTCCATGTAACAAATCTCCATTCATCCCTTAATCCATAAGTGACTCCATATCACCTGTTTCAACACCTTATGCATGATATGTATGCAATGCCGATGCAAGAATGCCTAAGTATGCAAAACAGAAGTAAGTGACTCTAAATGGTGCAAATGAAAGAGGAAACTATGCGAAATGAGTTATCAATGTATGCTTAAAACAGGTAAATTACAGAGATATCAACTCCCCCATACTTATTCTTTGCTTGCCCTCAAGCAATTAATCAAGACAAAAGCAGGAGAGGAAGTTGAAGGTGGGATTTCAGAACCAAAACATGCTGATAGAAATGATAAGATCAATGTCCAAGGTAATAGTTCTAAAATGCAATGTGAGTGAGTTCTTCTTATAAAACTTTAGCCATACTCTTCACAACACAATCTGATTTCAGTCTCAACCTACACATGCATTCAAATCAACCAATCCCTTTAACATTCATTAAGCATAAACTGTAAATCAAGCTATGCACATTCAATGAACTCATTTGGCTAAGGGTAAGGTTAAGAGACAAGATGGTCCATCCATGTATGGGTTAAGCAATTCATAACAAGGGTCTCTCAAGAAAAGAACTGAGCTTTAGTAGAATGCTAAAGGTAAGGGCCAACCTATGCATACAAGAACAGAATCCCATCTACCCAATGATTCAAAAGCTTATTTCAGCTTTCCTATTTCTAAACCAGAAGATGGTCTTATTTCTACCCTTTCTCATTAGAGTTTCTTTTCAGCTCAACCTTTTAATTGTTCTTACTCTTAAAAGAGGTTTCTTTCTCAAAATACGTTTATCACTTCTAGCGGATTTAGGTTTTTATTATTAACTTTGGTTCTCTTTTCTTTCTTTTTCCTAGAACCATTCATTTCAATATTTTCCAAATCCTTCACTAGAACAACCAGCTCTCTTCTCTTTAAACCTCTCCTTAGAGTTCTTAAACTTTGCTTTTTTTTTTCTCTTTTTCCAATCTTTTCTTTGAAGCTCAACCCATCCCAAACGCAGAATCAAGTTCCTATCTAGCTCTATCTAACCCAAACAAAAACGTGATAGAACTACACAGGATGCTATTCTTGTCGGCTCAAACCTAACACTTTCTACCAAGCTCAATTCGAAAATAGGCCTAACACTCAGAAATCACAATTGGCTTGAAAGATGGATAGGGTAAGGGTGTGGAAAACTGTCCCAATGTTGGAATCAGCTACTTGGATAAGCAAGAGTGGTAAAATGGTGAAAGAAAATCCAAGTATGCATATGTGTATCCATGAGTTCAGATTCAATGCATAGGTATGATAATTATGAATCAAGTTCTTGGTTCAAGTAGATAGGGAAAGGCATCAAATCACAGCATGTTTCAATTCAGATGAAATCAATTTGTGCATTCAAAACATGGTGCTATCTTATACTCGAACTCATTCAATAGGCATTAGACAACTAGTAACTTGGGCATTGATGTTTAAGTAATAAATCAGCAAGCATGCAAGGTTGTAATCATCATAATCCCTTATGCAAATGTATTTTAATGAACACTCATTTTTTTTTTTTTTCGATAATTTTTCAAATTTTTATGGGTTTTCTATGCCTTAGTGTTTTCTATGCCTTAGATGATATGCAAACACATCCTAAATCCTCCCCCAAACTTAAATTACACAGTCCCTTGTGTAATAAAAATTCGAAAAACGATATAAGGATCAACAACAAAAACAATAAACATGCTATGGATAGTACAATGATAGGGTGAAGAAATTAGCTTATGGATTGGTGAAGTAGGAGGTGACTAATGCGTCCATTGTCTCTTTGGTGTAGTCGGACTCGTGTGCATCATCCAGAGACCACTCGATCACTGACTCGACCACCGACTCGATCGCCGGTTCGAGTGCTCGATCGAGTCGTGTGGTCGAGCTTGATCGCGACTTCCGTTTCTCTCGGTCACCTCTTTTCTTCCTTTGCCTAGGTTCAACCGAGGATGATCTGGGAGGTTCCATGGTCATGGCTTTAACTGTTTCATCATCGACTTTGCAACCATGATGTTGATCTTATTATCTTCCTCAAGCAAAATCTTTGGCTTTGATGTTTCTTTGAGATTTGTCTCTTCTCTTGAGATGAAACTGTAAGCTCCTACGACATTTCTAAAGTTCCATCTTCTGAGCTAGCTTGTGAACTGCTGCAAAATTCAGAAAGAAACATCGACCATCTTCATTCTCATGTCGTTGGTCAAGTGGCCGGTGGTGTGCGACGTTGAGCTCGACCGTGCACTCGATCAGGCGGATCGAGTCGTACATCGAGTCAATCGGCTAATTGGTCGAAGTTTGAATTATACTCGATCATTGCAATAAAGGACTCGATCGATCACATGATTGGGAGATCGAGTAGTAGGTCGAGCTAGACATTCACCACCCTTTGTTTCTTTCCTTTAAACGTCTCTATCCCCCTTCTGTGATTAACTCAGGCATTGTCCCCTAAACATCAAAAATACTTAAAAACAAATCATAAAACCAAAACCAACAAAATCAAAACAAAAATAATGAAAGTTATATAAACAGGGATAGACATGGGACTTCCTCCCAAGTGAGCTTGTTTAAAGTCACTGAGCTTGACTTGTTACCTCCTTATGCTTTGGGCGGTTCACCGAGAGAAACAGAGGTTCCTTCTTGAATGATCATATCTGCCATGTATCGCTTAACCCGCTGCCCGTTCACCGTGAACTCAGTCCCATCTTTTCCTACCAGGGTAATAGCACCATAGGGCAATACTTCCTTGATGACAAATGGGCCGGACCATCTGGACTTCAGCTTTCCCGGAAAAAGCTTTAGCCTGGAGTTGAATAACAGCACCTGATCCCCAGCCTTGAATTCCTTAGGAAGGATCTTCTTGTCATGAAAAGCTTTAGTTCTTTCCTTGTACACTTTAGAACTTTCATAGGCTTCTAACCTAATCTCTTCCAGCTCATGCAAGTCAACTGTTCTTTTCTCTTGAGCAGTCTTTATATCAAGGTTCAATAGCTTAGTTGCCCATAAAGCTTTGTACTCCATTTCAACAGGTAAATGGCATGCTTTCCCATACAGCAGCTGGAATGGAGTTCTCCCTATTGGCGTTTTGAATGCTGTTCTGTAAGCCCAGAGAGTGTCATCAAGCTTGACTGACCAATCTCTTTTTGAAACCCCCACTACTCTTGCAAGGATTGCCTTAATCTGTTTGTTGGAGACTTCTACTTGGCCACTGGTCTGAGGATGGTAAGGTGTTGCAACCTTATGCTTCACCCCATGCTTCCTTAACAGATTCTCAAACAGCTTGTTAATGAAGTGAGACCCTCCATCACTAATGACTACCCTTGGAACGCCGAACCTTGGGAAAATGATGCTCTTGAACATCTTAAACACAACCTTAGCATCATTGGATGGGCAAGCAAGGGCTTCAACCCATTTCGAGACATAATCTACAGCCACCAGTATATAGCTGTTTCCGAATGATGGCGGATTGAAAGGACCCATGAAATCTATCCCCCATACGTCGAACACTTCAACCTCTAGTATAGGGTTCTGCGGCATCTCATTCCTTCTGCTTATATTGCCCATTCTCTGACAGGGGTCACACCTAGAGATGAAGATCTGAGCATCCTTAAACATGCTAGGCCACCACAATCCTGCTTGGAGGATCTTCTGAACAGTCTTGAAGGTTGCAAAGTGACCTCCATAGGTAGATCCATGGCAATGTTCTAGAACTCCTTTTACTTCTTTCTCAGCAATGCATCTTCTGAACAAACCATCCGACCCCTTCTTGTAGAGATACGGATCATCCCAGTAGTAGTGGTGCACATCTCTGAAGAATTTCTTCCGTTTATATGAATCTAAGCTCTTAGGGACTTCTCCAATAACCTTGTAGTTAACCAAGTCTGCATACCAAGGCAGCCTTTCTTCCCCCAAACTTAAAGCGTTGCTGTTCCACTTGAAATGGCTACGCGATCCTTGACTCGATCAGCCACTCTATCTACCACTCGATCAAGGACTCGAGTTGCTGGTCGCGTGGTTGGTCGAGTCAATTTAGTTCTAATGGCCATCAGTGACTCTTCAGGCATAGAGTCATCTATTGGCAACGCATCGAAGATTTTCATTCTAGACAAGTGATCAGCCACTCCATTTTCGATACCCTTCTTATCAACAATCTCCATATCAAATTCTTGAAGCAAGAGGATCCATCTAAGCAATCTTGGCTTAGTGTCTTTCTTTGCATAAATGTGCCTCAAGGCTGCATGATCCGTGTAGACGATGACCTTTGATCCTACTAGATAGCTTCTGAATTTCTCAAAGGCAAACACAACTGCTAGAAGCTCCTTCTCTGTAGTTGCATATCTCCCTTGTGCCTCATCTAATGTTCTACTCGCATAGTAGATGACATGCAGCTTCTTATCAATCTTTTGTCCCAAGACAGCTCCCACTGCATAATCAGATGCATCACACATAATTTCGAATGGATAGTCCCAGTTAGGAGCTTGAACTATCGGAGCTGAGATTAAAGCCGCCTTGATCCGTTGGAAGGCTTCTAAGCATTCGGAGTCGAAGTTGAACTCCATCTCCTTACAGAGCAACCTTGTGAGTGGTCTGGCTACCTTTGAGAAATCTTTGATAAATCGCCTGTAGAACCCAGCATGGCCAAGGAAACTTCTGATATCCTTTACAGTCCTTGGAGGTGGCAACTGCATCATCACATCGATCTTAGCCTTGTCTACCTCTATTCCATTCTCAGAGATCTTGTGCCCCAAAACAATACCCTCTCTGACCATAAAATGGCATTTCTCCCAGTTTAGAACCAGGTTGGTCTCTTCACACCTAGAGAGTACCCTGCACAAGTTTAACAAACACGAGGAGAAAGAGGAGCCATACACAGAAAAATCATCCATGAAGACCTCCACCATCTCCTCTATCAAATCCGAAAAGATAGAGATCATACACCTCTGAAAGGTGCCAGGTGCATTACAAAGACCGAACGGCATTCTCCTATATGCAAATGTTCCATAAGGGCAGGTGAATGTGGTTTTTTCTTGATCATTAAGGTGTATAGGGATCTGGAAAAATCCGCTATACCCATCTAGAAAGCAATAATAGGGATGGTTTGCTAGCCTTTCCAACATCTGGTCAATGAATGGCAATGGGAAATGGTCTTTTCTAGATGCAGCATTTAGTTTCCTGTAATCTATGCACATTCTATGGCCAGTGATTGTTCTAGTGGGAATGAGTTCATCCTGATCATTTTTAACAACGGTCATTCCACCCTTTTTAGGAACACAATGCACAGGTGATATCCAAGTGCTATCAGATATGGGGTAAATCACACCAGCTTCTAACAACTTAAGAATTTCCTTTTTAACAACCTCTTTCAAGTTTGGATTCAACCTTCTTTGAGGTTCAATGCTAGAATATGATTCGTTTTCAAGGTGAATTCTATGAGTGCATAAGCTAGGTGAAATTCCTTTGATGTCATCTAGTGAATACCCTATGGCTCTTCTAAACTTTTTCAATTCGGTCAATAGCAAGTGAACTTCATCATCATTCAGTTTAGCGTTTACTATGACTGGATAAGTGGAATTAGGGCCTAAAAAAGCATACCTTAGCCCTGTTGGAAGTGCTTTGAGATCAACCTTTGGGGCTTTTAGTTCGGACCAATCGTCAGATGCGTGTAATGGTGGCTCGTGCTTTGACTCGATCAACGACTCGATCGAGTGATCGAGTGGGGTGGTCGAGCTGTCCTGTCGAGTCTGAGATGATCCATCTTCGATCGATCCAATGACTTCCGTGTTCAACCCATTAAGATTTTCAAACATTTCTGATCCTTCTATGGCCTTGTGTGAGTCTAAAAGCATCTCATAGCCCAGACTCTCCTTGTTTAGAAACCCATCATTACCACCTTTGGTCAATGTAGTCTGCAGATGGTCCTCTTCATTTAGTTCTTCCAGCAGCTCATCAGCAAGTTGATCCATCTCTTCAATCCAGAAAAGCTGACCTTCTATTGTGGGTTTCTTCATGGCATCCTTAATGTCAAACTTCATCTTGAAGTCTTTTCCCAGGTTGAGTTCAATCTTTCCTTTCTTGACATCGATGATTGCTCCAGCTGTAGCCAGGAAAGGTCTTCCCAATATCAGGGGGTCTCTAGGTTCCTCATCCATTTCTAATACCACAAAGTCTGTCGGGATATCCACATATCCGATCCGTATGGGTAGATCTTCTAGTACGCCATGTGGTATTCGAACTGACCTATCCGCCAATACCAAAGAGATGTTGCAATCCTTGTACTTACTCAACCCCAATCTCCTGGCTACTGAAAGCGGCATAAGGCTTATTGAAGCTCCAAGGTCACAAAGACAGTTCTTAAAGCTCAACGGCCCAAGGGAGCAGGGCAAGGTGAAACAACCGGGATCGCCTTGCTTCTGGATTGCTCTCTTCTGGACGATAGCACTGCATTCCTCACTTAACACTACCATTCCCTGAAGCTCTTTAACTCTTTCTGTCAATGTGTCCTTCAAAAACTTTTGATATGGAGGTATCAGCATGAAGGCATCTAACAGAGGCATTTTGATCTCAATATCACTCATCTGTTTGTCAAAGAGTGCCTTGTACTTCTCCATTTTCTCTCGTCTAAATCGACTAGGGAATGGAAGCTTAGGTTTGTATGGAGGAGGAACGAAGGGCGTCTCCTTTTTCTTCGAACCAAATGGTGTTACAGCATCCTGCGCGACAACTCGATCATCCACTCGATCGTAGGATCGAGTAGGTGATGTCTGTCGAGCTTGATCAACGACTCTGTCTTGCGGATCGAGTAGGTGGTCGAGTCGTTGGTCGAGCCTATCCTTATTGGCTTCATTTTGACATAAATCCTCCCCATCTTGTTCATCACTGTCCTCAGTGATTTTGGTAGGTCGTTGGGGGGTAGATAGTGCTCGGCCACTCCGCAGTGTGATGGCATTGATATGAAAATCTTTTGGGTTTTGCACTGATTTCCCTGGAAGTTGTCCTGGAGGGGCTGGAGAAGAAGTAGAGGCGGTGTTTCCTTCCAGGTGTTTGACTTTTGAGTTAAGTGTTTCGAACTTGCAGTTCAGATCATTGTAAGAGCAGTCAATCTTTGTGTGGACGTCGGCAAGTTTTTTAGAGATCTCGAGAGCAGTGGATGCTTGACCCTGGAGTAGTTGTTGGAGCATAGTCTTCATGTCTGCGTCCGGGTTAGGTTGTATTGGTGGGCGTTGATTTTGAAAACCCGGAGGACCCATTGCACCTTGCTGTTTGTACCTGCCTTGAAATTGTGGTTTAGGGACAAAACCTTGGGGCTGATTGTAAGGAACGAAAGGCCGGGGTGGAAGTTGTTGGGGCTGAGGAGGGTAGACTTGGTCCTGAGGGTTTTCCACATTTGTACTCCGATAGGACAAGTTCGGATTTGGCCGATAGTTGTTGTAACCTCTGTTGTATCCACCTTGGTTCTGGATGTAGCTAACCTCTTCTTGGTGATCAATCCCCCCATCTTGAAGTGGGGGCTGTTCATCTTCAGAAACAAAATGAACATGCCGCTGCTGGGCTTGGAGGAGCTGATCTAACTTCTCATTCATGGCTTTCATTTCTTTCCGATGCCTCTCTTCAGAATCATGAGTCCCCCTGATTCCGCGATCATAATCGTCATTGTAATTTCCATCGGATTGAGCAAGGTTTTCGACTAACTCCCAGCCTTCATCGACATCCTTATTCAAGAAGTTGCCATTGCTGGCAGTATCAAGAAGCATTCGGATTTTGGGAAGAGCTCCTCTGTAAAGGGTGCTAAGAATGGATTCGTTGCTGAAACCATGATGAGGACATTGAGATTGATAGCTTTTGAATCGTTCCCAGGCTTCACAGAAGGACTCGCCATTTCGCTGAGCAAATCCGGAGATCTCGTTTCGAAGTTTAGCAGTGCGGGAGTTGGAGAAAAACTTGGCAAGGAAAACTCGTTTGCATTCTTCCCAAGAGGTGATGGAGCCATGAGGAAGAGTCTTTTCCCATAGATGGGCTTTTCACCGAGGGAGAAAGGAAAGAGGCGCAGCTTCAATGCGTCTTCACTAACGCCATTGATTTTGCAGAGGCTACAGAGCCTGTCAAACTCGTCAAGATGATCAAGGGGATCCTCCATGGGGAGACCATGGAATTTGTTGTTCTGGACCATAGAGATCAAGCTGCTCTTAATCTCAAAATTGTTGTTTTGGACAGCGGGAGGTAGAATGCCATGCCGCTGTGTGTGTGTGTGTTAGGGGCATCGCCTGCACCAATGTATCGGAGCCACTTTGGGGGAACCTGAGGTGGATCGTCCTGGTGGATAGGTTGATTCGCCATAGGGAATGGCTCGTGCGGATTGGCGTGGTGGTGGTCTCGTTGTGCTCTCAACTGTTGGGGTAGACGGTTGATGTTGTCGAGATAACGAATGAGATCTTGGTTGCCGTGCGATCTGGTGTGCATGCAGGTAAAGGAAACACGGCTCGATCGGCGACTCGATCAAGCACTCGATCGGTGGGTCGAGCTGTTGGTCGAGCTGGTGGTCGAGTGGTATGGGCGTGTTGTACCTGAATCACCAAACAGAGAAAGAACAACCAAGTCAGTAAAACTAGTTGGTGATAAGAAGAACTTGATCTTAAGAGATCGGAAATCTTAAACGTAACAAACGAACTCCCAAATGGCAACGGCGCCAAATTGATAATCAGATTTTACTATCAATTGCCTAATGCATTATCATGCCATTGCAATACAATAGGTGTCAATCCAATTGGGTGTGATGCTAACAGATAAGATTTGATCAAATCAGTTAAGTCAAGCCAAGCAATATGTTTGTTTGATCACAAAAGTATCAGTTCTCAAGTTCGTGGAATTGTGTTTCCCATACCACAGAAGTGATATCGAGTACGAGATCCGGCCAGTAATCTGAACCGTTTCAGACCGTAGTCTTTAATCTCTAGGATCTCTCCATTACTCATTAAGGGTTTCCATCCGATAAACCGGAAAACAATATCGGTTTGGACTTAAATCAACAGAAAGCATAAATTAGAATCTAACAAAGCAATGGTTGTAACTAACATAAGCTAACAAGCAACAGAATGAAAGACTAACAAAAGCAGAGCATTAATGATATGAGAACTAGTAAACAAGGAAACAGAATGATACTAGGAAGTAAAAGATCCTAAGGATGGGGGTAATGGGTCAGCAACTCTTCTTCAATCAACCTAGGTGTTTAACAAACTCAAAGATGAACTAACCCCTAGACAATAGACTCAGAAGTTGATTAATTCATTCTCATGATAGAAACCATCAAGCTAAGCTAATTTCAGACCTAATTCTCATTAGCGAAATCTAACCTAACAGGCAGTAAGACTCAGTCTATTAAAGCCAATTAACACTCTAGACATCTAATCTCTTAGGCTAGAAATGTAAATCTATGGAATTAGTTGGTTCAGACATTTCATGACATACTTTTTGAGTGTGGAAATGTCTGGATTCTAATTCCAAATGATCAGAAAGGAACTAGCATTAAGGACACTAATCCATAAGGGATTCATGGAATCATAAGCTTAAACGACCTAGTAGACCAAAGAATTGCCACTAACCTATCCCATCCTCAAAAACCCTAAAAGACTACTCAGAAATCATGAAGAACATCAAGAACACAAACCCAGAAAATACTATAACATGCATAATCCGAAAGATAAAGATGAAAAGAGCTATAAGTGACAAAGAAACAACAATAGAAACTAAATATAATGGAAAGAGTCTAGACTTCAAAACAAGAACATAAACCCAGAAAATTATAAAACTTGTAGTAAGAATAGACAAGGGTATGGAGACTAACAATTACCAAAGAAACTATATCAAAACCTTAACAACTACTAAGATAATTACTTAGAATATATGAAGAACATGAAGAACATGAAGAACACAAACCCAGAATTTATTAAAACTTGTAATAGAGATAGACAAAGTTATGGAGATTAATAACTAGCAAAAGAAGTATAACAAAAACTTAATAACTTAGAAGAAATCTCAATTACAAAATAAGATGTTCTTGGTGAAAATATAGAGAAAACCTAGGCAAGAAAACGTATATATCAACAAATGGCTTAAAGGGAGTATTTATAGAGAAGTTTACAAAACCCTAAAACAGAAGAGGACAAGATAGATGTCGGCAGTTTGACTCGATCGGTTTGATCGAGTCGTGTGGTCGAGTCAGTTAAGTGGCCCATGCCTTGGCTCGTTCTGGAAGTGCACTCGATCAGCTTGGTCGAGTGGGTGATCGAGCTCCCTTCGTGTGTCTTGAGTTTGCACTCGATCCACTCGATCGAGTCAGTGATCGAGTGGCTTCCTTATTCTGCATCTTTCATCCTTTGACTCTATCAAGCAGGTCGAGTGGCCGGTCGAGTCACTTTCTTCCTTTGCATCCTGTGCTTTTTGACCGATCCTTGTCCATGTAACAAATCTCCATTCGTCCCTTAATCCATAAGTGACTCCATATCACCTGTTTCAACACCTTATGCATGATATGTATGCAATGCCGATGCAAGAATGCCTAAGTATGCAAAACAGAAGTAAGTGACTCTAAATGGTGCAAATGAAAGAGGAAACTATGCGAAATGAGTTATCAATGTATGCTTAAAACAGGTAAATTACAGAGATATCACCATGGCCTACCAAGCAGTATGTGGCCAGCATCCATTGGTAAAATGTCACAAAGTATCTCATCTTCATACTTCCCAATAGATAATGGCACCATCACCTGGTTCTTTACTTCTAGTTCTCCCTCATCATTGAGCCATTGAACCTTGTATGACTTTGGGCGTTTCATGACTTTCAAACCAAGTTTCTCCACCATTGTCTCACTGGCTACATTGGTACAGCTTCCTCCATCGATGACTTAACTGCACACTTTGTTTTTAACCATACATCGAGTGTGAAATAAATTCTCTCTTTGCTCGTTCTCTTCCTCCTTGGTCTGTATATTTAAAGGTCTCCTGGTGACCAAAAGCTTTCCTTGGACTGGCATTGCAACGTGTTCCTCTGACTCTGCCTCGGAATGTTCCTCTTCTGATTCTAGCTCTCCATATTCTCTAATGATCATTACTCTTTTGTTAGGGCAATCACTAGCATAATGACCACTTCCTTTACACTTGTAGCATTTGATATCTCTAGACTTGGAAATTGATAACTTGTCTTTCCCTTTGAGATTTAAATCTTCCTCCTTAGGTTTAGATAACGCCTTGTAATCTTTGTATGAACTCGGTTTGTCCTCCTTCTGATAGTTAGGCTTGCCGACTCCAAAGCTAGGCTTGTAACTCTTTCTTTTCAATTGTTTCTCAAACATGATGGCCCTATGTAGAAGTTCCTCTATCTCCACATAATGATGAACCTCCAAACAGTCTATGATGTCTCTGTTAAGCCCACCCATGAATCTGGCCATTGTAGCTTCACTATCTTCTTGGACATCAGCTCTAAGCATGAGAGTCTCCAGTTCCTTGTAGTATTCTTCAACTGAACGACTACCTTGAGTCAAGCTTCTAAGCTTAAAGTGCAGCTCTCTATGATAATGACTTGGAACAAATCTCTTCCTCATGATAGCTTTCATCTGATTCCATGTCTCTATGAGATAATCTCCTGCCCGCCTTCTAGCAGTAACTAACTGATCCCACCAACTCATTGCATAATCTTTAAATTCGGTTGGCGCCACCTTCACCTTGGTCTCTTGTGCGTAATCTCTGCAGTTGAACACCAATTCAATTTTCTTCTCCCATTCCAAATATTCATCTGGATTGTTGGTTCCATGGAAAGAAAGAATCTGAATCTTGAGACCAGCAAGAGAATCAACAGATCGTGGCTGCATCTCTTGTCTATCATGCCTTCTTCTCCTTGAAGCATGAGATCTAGAAGAATTGTTGTAGTACTGTTTAGAAGCTGAAGGCAAAGGACTATGCCTGGATCGTTCTGTAGCTTTTCTCTCCATGTCTACTCTCATGTTTTCGAATTTCTGATCCATCACAGCCGTCATTCTAGCCATCAAAACATCAATCAGCAACTGGTTTGGTTGGTTGGCGTTTGCTGCACCATCTTCTTCATTGTTCACCATGACTCCTAGTTCAAGTTCAACAATAGAACAAGTAAATGAACTCAAAATGAAAACAGAAAGATTTAACAAAATCCAAACATGATCTGGAATTTCTCAACCCTATTATTCATGAATCTATTAGAATTTAACCCTAAATATCTCAAAATTTGCAGAATATGAAAAGCCACAAAATTACAGAAATTGTAAGGAGATGAATGGTTTTGAAACAACACAACCTGGGCACAAAGCTGAGCTCTGATACCACTTGATGTGATTCTAGGTGTTAGAATCTTGTCCCTTGATGCACTTCGTGGCCTGTGGTTTGTTTCAAAGAAGATCTATGGGTTTAAAGACGAAGGAATGCGATGGATGTAGTCTGGAATAGTATGGAACGATTGGTAAGGATGGATCTATGATTTAGGATGGTGTTTGGGGTTGAAGATGGATTGTCTGAAACTTCTAAGAGTTGTGAAAGACTCTTAGACTTTCAATAATTGTTCAAGGAATCCGAAAATACCAAGAACTCTTAGGAGGGGGAATGTAAAAAGAAAAGAGTTGATTGTTCTAGTAAAGGATCTGGGCGATATTGATAAGATTGGTTCTGGGCAAAAGAAAAAAAAGATAAAAAAGAGGAAGGAAAAGCCAAAAGCTTGAAATATCTTTGATAAAAAGAAGAAGAGACCCAGAGCTAATAAGGAAAACCCCAATCCGCTAGAAGTGACTAAAAATCAGAAGGATACCTCTCCTAAGAGTAAGAACAGCTAAAGGTGTGAGCTGAGCTAATAAGAAGAGCTCAAGTAAAAGGGCAGAAATAGGACCATCTTCTGGGATTAGAAATAGGAAAGCAGAAATAAGCTTTTGCATCTTTGGATAGATGGGATTATGTTCTTGTATGCTTAGGTTGGCCCTTACCTCTAGCATTCTTCTAAAGCTCAGTCATTTCTTGAAAGAACCTTGTTAGGTATTGCTTAAACCATATGTGAAGACACCATATCTGTCTCTTAAACCTTTCCCTTAGCCAAGTGAGTTTATTGAATGTGCATACCTTGATCCACGTTTTCTGCTTAATGAATGTTAAAGGGATTGGTTGATTTGAATGTATGTCCAGGTTGAGACTGAAGTCCGATTGTGTTGTGAAGAGTATGGCTAAGGTTTTATCAAAAGAACTCGCTCACATTGCATTTTAGAACTATTAACTTGGACATTGATCTTATCATTTCTATCAGCATGTGTTGGTTCTGAGTCCCCGCTTTCAAACCTCTTCTCCAGCTTAATCTTGTTTGTTCGCTTGAGGACAAGCAAAGACTAAGTTTGGGGGAGTTGATATCTCTGTATTTTATCCGTTTTAGGCACATATTCATCACCTTTTTAGCATCGTTTCATCCTTCATTCGCATCATTTATGGGGTTGAAACAGGTAATCTGGAGCTTCTAAGGACTAAGGAAGGAATGAAAGCTTAAGCTATGGATAAAGCTGGGAAAGGAGCATATGACGCAGAGGAAGGAAGCCACTCCATCACCCACTCGATGTGCATGATCGAGTGCAAGCTCGAGTCGTACAGAGAAGAAGCTCGACAACCACTCGATCGACAGCTCGACCAGACAATCGAGTGCTCGATCGAGTGGAACCACCAACTTAGCTATTTTGTCTTTTTCTGAATTAGGGTTTTAATCTGAGACTATAAATATCCCTCTTAACATTACCCAAGGATGATTACGTTTTTCCTTAGGGTTTTTCTCTGTAGCCACCAAGAACACCTCTGATTTGTAATCCAAATATCTTTTGATCTATTGAGTTTTTGCATTTGATTCTTTGAAACTTCTTTCTCCTCTCATCTTTATCTATCTGATATGCAAGTTTTATTAATTTCTGGGTTTGAGTTCTTGATGTTCTTCATGGGTTCTGAGTAGTTTTCTAGGGTTCTTGAGGATGAGTTAGATTAGTGAGCAATCCTTCGTCTTCTAGATTGTTTAAGGTTAGATTTCTATGAATCCCTTCTGGATTAGTGTTCTTAATGCTAATTTCTCTTTGATAATTTGGAATTAGAACCCAGACATTTCCACACCCACCAGGTGTTTGATGAAATGTTTGAACCAACTAATTCCAAAGATTTACATGTCTAGCCTAAGAGATTAGTTGTCTAGAGTGTTTATTGGCTTTAATAGACTGAATCTTAGTGCCTTTTAGGTTAGATTTTGCTAATGAGAATTAGGTATGGAACTAGCTTAGCTTTATGATTTCCTACATGAGAGTGGATTAGTCAGCTTTTGAGTATTTTGTCTAGGGATTAGCTCTGCTTGAGTTTGTTAAACACTTAGGTTGATTAAGGAGGAATCACTGATCCATTACCCCATCCTTAGGAGCTTCTTGTCTATCTGAGTATTTTGTTGCATTTCTCTGCTTCTATAGCTTCTGTAGTTTCTGTTAGCTTCTGTTAGTTTTAACTGCTTGTTTAAGTTACTTGTTTATGCTTTCTATTGATTTAGGTTCAAATAGATATAGTTTTTTGGTTTATCGATTGGAAACCCTCAACGAGTAATGGAGAGATCCTAGAGATTAAAGACTATGGTGTGAAATGGTTCAGATTACTAGCCAGATCTCGTACTCGATATCACCTTGGTGATATGGGAAACACAATGCCACGAACCTGAAAATTGATACATTTAAGATTGATAAAACCAATTGCTTGGCTTGACTTAACTGATTCGATCACATCCTGTATGTTAGCATCACACCTAATTGGATTGATACCTGTTGTATTACAATGACATGATAGTACATTACGGTAATTGATTGCAAAAATCCAATTATCACTGGAGCTACGACGAGGTCTCGAGTCAAGAAATTCTCTAAGGCGCGAAGTTCTTTACTTAGTTCATCTTCTAATCAAGTGGACTTATTGGAGGAAGGAGTAAAACACACTACTTTGGTGTTGTCACAAGTTCAAGACGTTCAAGAGGCTTTAGGAACAACTATCTAAGCCCTTTTGGAAAAGAAGTTACAAGTCTGCTTTGCAATTTAGAAGTCTCCCGAACAGATTTAGAAGTCTGCTAAACAAATTCTCAAGTGTGCTGAATAACTCACAGTCTACTATGTACGACTACCAGTCTCCTATGTACGACTGCCAATTCTCTAAGTACGACTAAGAAAGAAATTCGCCAAATGGAAGTTGCAGAGTCAAATATGAAGTTGAAGAGTCATTCAACCATAGTTAATTCAGCCTTCATCTTGTTTTTCGTGTTTCATTGTTTTTAGTTGAGTCTTTATCACAATTTCTTCTATTTAAGCTAAACTCTTGTAGAAGAATCAATAACAACTTTTCTTTTATCAAATTTGAGAGTGATTCTCTTTTTGTTCATCTTGGACAAAACTGGTTGCTGGTGTGTAATATCCAGAAACAAACTCGATCCTCAAGTGCGTCATATCCTGAAGATCAACCAGAATATCAAGAATCTTCCGCAACTCTTGTGCGACCACTCAATCCACATCACCTTATCCTTGGTTAGTAACCTTGGTTGAATGCATATCCAGTTTGAAATCCACCTTAAGAGATCATGATCTAGTGGGATCATCAGTTATTACTTCTCTTTGTTTTTAAGGAAGTACTAATGAACTTGTCTAACCACACACCAGCCATGCCGAGTGAACACAAGTACCTTTTGCAGGTTTATAGTGATGTGTTTCCAGAGGATAAGTCCACAGGATTGCCACCACTACGTGGGATAAAGCACCAATTCGACTTGGTTCCTGGATCTTCATTGCTAAATTGTCCAGCATACAGAACCAATTCGGTTGAGACAAAGGAGTTGCAAAGGCAAGTGAATAAGCTGATGGAGAAGGGATATATTCGGGAAAGCTTGAGCCCGTGCACCGTGCCAGTTTTACTAGTACCTAACAAAGATGGATCTTGGTGAATGTGTGTAGACTGCCGTGCCATTAACAACATCACGGTAAAGTATAGACACCCTATTCCTAGACTTGATGACATGCTTGATGAACTTTATGGGTCAGTAATCTTTTCTAAGATAGACTTGAAAAGCGGTTATCATCAGATTAGGATGAAGGAGGGTGACGAATAGAAAACAGCCTTTAAAACAAAACATGGGTTGTATGAGTGGTTACTGATGCCTTTTGGCTTAACCAATGCACCTAGTACATTTATGAGGTTGATGAATCATGTGTTAAGAGCTTACAAAGGATTGTTTGTAGTTGTCTACTTCGATGACATCTTGATATATAGCAAAAGTCTTAGTGAGCATATTGAACATTTGAAAACGGTTCTTGAAGTATTTAGAAAGGAAAAGCTCTATGCTAACCTGAAGAAATGCACCTTTGGAATAGATAACCTTGTGTTTTTAGGTTTTGTTGTAAGTGCAGATGGCATAAGAGTTGATGAGGAGAAGGTTAAGGCTATTAAAGATTGGCCGAGTCCAAAGACAGTGGGAGAAGTTTGAAGTTTCCATGGATTATCCGGCTTCTAAAGAAGGTTTGTCAAGGACTTCAGCACTATCGCAGCCCCTCTGACTGAAATAATCAAGAAAACCGTGGGTTTCAAATGGGGACCAGAACAGGAGGATGCGTTTCAAGCCTTGAAAGGGAAGTTAACTCACGCACCCTTACTTGTTCTTAAAACTTTTGAGATAGAGTGCGATGCCTAAGGAGTTGGAATTGGTGCTGTTCTCATGCAGGAAAGAAGACTAGTCGCGTTCTTCAGTGAGAAGTTGGGAGGAGCAACACTTAACTATCTAACTTACGATAAAGAGTTCTCTGCTTTAGTTAGAGCACTCCAAACTTGGCAGCACTATCTTTCGCCTAAAGAGTTCGTCATCCATACCGACCATGAATCCCTCAAACATTTGAAAGGTCAGCAAAAGCTTAATAAGAGACATGCAAGGTGGGTTGAATTCATTGAAACTTTTAATTATGAGATCAAATATAAGCAAGGTAAAGATAATGTAGTTGCTGATGCATTGTCTAGAAGGTATGCTCTTATTTCAGTTTTGGATTCAAAGTTGCTTGGGTTTGACATGATTAAAGAACTCTACGAAACTGATTCTGATTTTAAGGAGACTTATACGGCTTGTGCTAAACATACTAGTGGAAAGTACTATAGGCATGAAGGATTTATTTTTCTTGAGAAAAGACTTTGTATGCGCAATTGTTCTTTGAGAGATTGTTGGTCAGGGAAGCTCATGGAGGAGGCTTGATGGGACATTTTGGCATAGCTAAAACTTTTAAAGTGATGTAGGAACATTTCCATTGGCCACACATAAAAAGGGATGTTGAACGAATATGTGAAAGGTGTGTCACTTGCAAGAAAGTTTAGTTAAAGGTGCAGACTCATGGCTTGTACACGCCATTGCCAATTCCTAACCATCCTTGGACTGACATTTCCGTGGATTTTGTACTTGGTCTCCCAAGAACCAAGTCAGGTAAGGATTCCATTTTTGTAGTGGTTGATAGATTCACTAAGATGGCTCACTTCATTGCTTGTAACAAAAGTGATGATGCATCACATATTGTGGATCTGTTCTTCAAAGAAGTTGTTAGAATGCATGGAATGCCTAGATCTATTGTTTCTGGTAGAGATACTAAGTTTCTTAGCTATTTCTGGAAAACACTTTGGACTAAGCTAGGTACTAAACTCTTGTTTTCTACTACTTGTCATCCACAATCTGATGGTCAAACAAAAGTAGTCAATAGGACTTTGGGAACTTTACTAAGATATTTGATTAAGAGAAATCTCAGAACTTGGGAAGAATGTCTACCTCATGTAGAATTCGCATACAATCATGCTACACATTCAGCTACTAGATTTTCACCATTTGAACTTGTTTATGGTTTTCAACCATTATCTCCATTGGATTTGATGTCTTTGCCCTCGAGTGAAAGGATAAGTACAGATGGAAAGAAAAAGGCTGAAATGGTGAAGCAGATGCATGAAAAAGCTCGGAGAAACATTGAAGCAAGAACAAAGCATTATGAGAAGCATGCAAACAACGGTCGAACTAATTTAGTTTTCAAAGAAGGTGATCTTGTCTGGATACATCTGAGGAAAGAAGGTTTCCAACTGAGAGGAAGTCTATGGCAAGAATCGATGGTCCTTTCAAAATCATCAGGAGAATCAACAACAATGCTTATCAACTTGATCTCTAAGGTAAGTACAAAGTATCTTCAACCTTTAACGTGACTGATCTTATTTTTTTGTGGCAGATGAACCAGATTTTGAGGACAAATCCTTTTCAAGAGGAGGGGGATGATATGATCATGGATGAGATTGAAGCTGTGGACGAGCATGAACCTGAGGAAGCATTGCAAGTACAAGCTGGAGCTATGACGAGGTCTCGATTCAAGAATTTCTCTAAGGCGCTAAGTTCTTTACTTAGTTCAGCTTCTAATCAAGTGGACTTATTGGAGGAAGGAGTAAAACACACTACTTTGGTATTGTTACAAGTTCAAGGCGTTCAAGAGGGTTTAGGAACAACTATCTAAGCCATTCTGGAAAAGAAGTTACAAGTCTGCTAAACAAATTCTCAAGTCTGCTGAATAACTCACAGTCTACTATGTACGACTGCCAGTCTCCTATGTACCACCACCAATTCCCTAGGTACGACTAAGAAGGAAATTCGCCAAATGGAAGTTGCAGAGTCAAATATGAAGCTGAAGTTCAACCATAGTTAATTCAGTCTTCATCTAGTTTTTCGTATTTCATTGTTTTTAGTTGAGTCTTTATCAGAATTTCTTATATTTAAGCTAAACTCTTGTAGAAGAATCAATAACAACTTTTCTTTTATCAAATTTGAGAGTGATTATCTTCTTGTTCATCTTGGACAAAATGGTTGCTGGTGTGTAATATCCAGAAACCTAACTCGATCCTCAGGTGTGTCATATCTTGAAGATCAACCAGAATATCAAGAGTCTTCCGTAACTCTTGTGCGACCACTCAATCCACATCACCTTAGCCTTGGTTAGTAACCTTGGTTGAAGGCATATCCAGTTCGAAATCCACCTTAAGAGATCACGATCTAGTGGGATCATATCAACATCCCTTTTCATATCAACATCACCTTAAGAGTTTTAGCTATGCCAAAATATCCCATCAAGCCTCCTCCATGAGCTTCCCTAACCAAAAAGTCTCTCAAAGAACAATTAGGCACACACAATCTATTCTCAAGAAAAAGAAATCCTTCATGCTTCTAGACAATGCATTAGCGAGTACATTATCTTTACCTTGCTTATATTTGATCAAATAAGGAAAGGTTTCAATGAATTCAACCCACCTTGCATGTCTCTTATTAAGCTTTTGCTGACCTTTCAAATGTTTGAGGGATTCATGGTCGGTATGAATGATGAACTCTTTAGGCCAAAGATAGTGCTGCCAAGTCTGGAGTGCTCTCACCAAAGCATAGAGCTCTTTACCGTAAGTTGGATAGTTGAGTGTTGCTCCTCCCAACTTCTCACTGAAGAACGCGACTGGTTTTCTTTCCTGCATGAAAACAACACCAATTCCAAATCTTGGGGCATCAAACTCTATCTCAAAAGTTTTAAGAAAGTTAGGAAGAACAAGTAAGGGTGCGTGAGTTAACTTCCCTTTCATGGCTTGGAACGCATCCTCCTGTTCTTGTCCCAATTTGAAACCCACGATTTTCTTGATTATTTCAGTCAGAGGGGCTGCTATAGTGCTGAAGTCCTTGACAAACCTTCTGTAGAAGCCAGCTAACCCATAGAAACTTTGAACTTCTCCCACTGTCTTTGGACTCGGCCAATCTTTGATAACCTTCACTCTCTCCTCATCAACTCATATGTTATCTGAACTTATAATAAAACCTAAAAATACAAGGTCATCTGTTTCAAAGGTGCATTTCTTCAGGTTAGCATAGAGCTTTTCTTTTCTAAGTACTTCAAGAACCGTTTTCAAATGTTCAACATGCTCACTAAGGCTTTTGCTGTAGATCAAGATGTCATCGAAGTAGACAACTACAAACAATCCTATGTAAGCTCTTAACACATGATTCATCAACCTCATAAACGTACTAGGTGCATTGGTTAAGCCAAAAGGCATTACTAACCACTCATACAACCCATGTTTAGTTTTAAAGGCTGTTTTCCATTCGTCACCCTCCTTCATCCTAATCTGATGATAACCGCTTTTCAAGTCTATCTTAGAAAAGATTACTGACCCATAAAGTTCATCAAGCATGTTATCAAGTCTAGGAATAGGGTATCTATACTTTACCGTGATGTTGTTAATGGCACCTAGTCCTTGATGATTAGAGCAGACATTAGTGAGGATAGAGAGGCTACCATGGCACTTTTTTTGGAGGATTAAGCCGAGAGATGCAGGACAAGCTTGAGCTAGAACACTATGTGGAACTAGAGGATATGCTTCACAAAGCTATTCTACTTGAACAATAGCTCAAGAGGAGGGGAACTACACGATCCTCTTATGGAGTTTCCAAACAAACCTATGGATCTTCTTCTACCCAGCCAAATTACCAAGACAAAGGTAAGTCAATCTCCACTCAAAAGAATAATTTTAAAACTAACCTCCCTGTAAATGAGTCTAAAGGAAAAGCTGAGGGTACTACTACAAGAAACCGGGATGTTAGATGTTTCAAATGCCAAGGAAGAGGTCATTATGCAAACGAATTCATCAACCGCAAAACTATGATCCTATCGGAAAATGGTGAATATGAACTGAAGTGGAGGATGTGGTTTCTGATTCTCAACCTTCTGAAGGAGAAAGCAAGTGCAAAACCCTGTCAATGGAGAACTACAAGTGACAAGGCTTTCCCTGAGCATTCAACCTTGACCAGAGGAGCAAGAGCAAAGAGAAAACCTGTTTCACACTCGTTGCCACATCGAAGGACAGGTATGCAGTTTGATCATCGATGGTGGTAGTTGTACTAACGTTGCTAGTGAAACCTTGGTCAGGAAGTTAGGTCTTGTTGCAAGAAAACACCCACGACCTTATAAGCTCCAGTGGCTCAGTGAAGAAGGAGAAATGAAGGTTAGCCACCAGGTGATGATTCCCATTGCCGTTGGGAAGTATGAGGACGAAATTCTCTTTGACATACTTCCTATGGAAGCTGGTCAAATCTTACTTGGAAGGCGATGGCAGTTTGATCGAAGGGTCATTCACAATGGTTACACCAACCATTATTCCTTTGAACATCGAGGCAAGAAGATCACTTTAGCTCCATTATCACCTCAAGAAGTGTACAAGGACCAGGTGTCGCTCAAACAGAAGGAGGATCAACCTGAAAAGGATCTAGTTCAACACCAGCAAAAGAACAAGATTCCAAATCAGCTAAGCATTCAAACTTCTTCAACATGTGGTAAGCATTCGTCCCAAGTTCTAAGGTTCTTTTTAATGACAGCCCTAAGCAGAGTAGACAAAGCCCTATTCACTACTTCAATTTGTCCATCAGTTTGAGGATGACAAGTGGTTGAAAAAACAACTTTAGTCCTAACTTAGACCAAAGAGTTTTCCAGAAGTAACTTAAGAACTTAATGTCCCTATTAGAAACAATAGTCCTAGGTATACCATGCAAATGAATTATTTCCTTAAAGAACAAGTCTGCTACATGCACAGCATCATCTGTTTTGTGACATGGAATAAAAGGTGCCATTTTAGAGAACCTATCTACAACCACAAAGATAGAGTCCTTCCCTTTTTTAGTTCTAGGCAGCCCAAGCACAAAATCCATAGATACGTCATTCCAAGGATGAGTTGGGATAGGTAAAGGTATGTACATACCAGTAGATTGTGCCTTGGCCTTGGATTGCTTACAAGTAACACATCGTCCCCATACCTTTTCCACATCCTTCTTCAAATACGGCAAAAAAAAATGATCCTGAACCACCTTAAGTGTCTTGGCCACCCCAAAATATCCCATGAGATCACCTCCATGAGCTTTCCTAACAAGCAAGTCTCTCAAAGAATAGTTAGGAATACACAGTCGATTACCAAAGAACAAGTATCCCTCATCCCTCTAAAATTTACCAAAAGCGAATTTAGAACAAGCAATATAGGGTTCTTTGAAATCAGAGTCAGACTCATAGAGTTCCTTAATTTATTCAAAACCAAGCATCTTAGCATCTAGAGTAGTAATGAGAACATACCTTCTAGACAATGCATCAGCAACAAGTTTTCCTTACCTTTCTTGTACTTAATGACATAAGGAAAAGTTTCAATGAATTTTACCCATCTGGCATGTCTTTTGTTGAGCTTTTGTTGTCCTTTCAAGTGCTTTAGAGTCACTTGCCCTGCAATCAACACACATTCGCCAGCTACCATCCTTTTTAGGCACTAGGAGAACTGGAACAACACAAGGGCTTATGCTTTCCCTGATGAATCCTTTGTCCATAAGCTCGCTGATCTGTTTCTGAACCTCCTTAGTCTCAACGGGGTTTGTTCTGTAAGCTAGCCGGTTTGGAAGTGAGGATCCTAGAGCAAAATCTATCTGATGCTCAATGCCTCTGATTGGTGGCAAACCGGCAGGGTTCTCTTCTGGCAACACATCACCATAGTCCTGTAAAAGAAACTCAATCTCACTTGGAAGCTCCAGTGCATGGTTAGAAGAAACCATTAGTGATTCTCTAAACAAAATTAAAATCATAGACTGTTGAGTACAAAGACTCTTTCTCACCTGACTGGCTTTGGCAAAGAAATTGGATTTCTTCGAAGTCTTTTTAGGATCATTAATGGACTTTTCTTCCTCTCAACTTTTCTTCAACTGAGGCTGATCTTGATGTACTTCCTGAGGAGATAATGGCGCTAGAGTGATCTTCTTGCCTTGATGCTCGAAGGAATGGCGATTGGTGTAGTCATCGTGTATTGCCCTCTTATCAAACTGCCACGACCGTCCAAGGAGAATGTGGCTGGCATCCATTGGCAAAACATCACACAAGATGGTGTCTTCATATCGCCAAATGGTTAGGGACACAACAACTTGTTCCTTTACTTGCATCTCTCCTTCATCGTTTAACAATTCAAGCTTGTAGGGTTTTGGATGCTTCTTCACTTCAAGACCTAACTTCCTGACAAAGGTCTCATTAGCAACGTTAATACAGCTTCCACATCAATAATCAAACCGCATACCTTATCCTGAATTAAGCACCGTGTGTGGAAGAGATTTTCTCGCTGAGCCTTCTCATTTATCTTGCTCTGGACGTTTAGTGATTGTCTGGTCACAAGAAGTCTCCCTTCAGCTGGGTAATCCATGGCCTTTTCCTCCTCTTCTTCCTCATCAAATATTGGCCTAGTGTCTTCATTTTCTTCTTCTGATTCTATATCTCCATTCTCACGCATGATCATCACGCGGTTGTTAGGACACTTGTTAGAATAATGCCCCAATCCCTGGCATTTAAAACAACGGATGTCTCGGGCTCCTCCAGTGGTTGTTTCCTACTTTGGCTTGTCAACAATAACAACCGGATTAGTCTTAAAATCAGAATTTGTTCTGATAGGAGCTTTACCTTTGTCTTGGTAATTCGGCTTAGACTAAGATGCATAGGTGGGTCTAGAGACTCCCCTCCTCTTGGTTTGTTACTCAATCAAGATAACCTTATGAAGCATCTCCTCCAGACTTTCATACTCTCGCAACTCCATTCTGTCTTGAATTTCTCTGTTTAATCCTACAAGAAAACGAGCTAAGGTTGCGTCCAAAGCCTCATCTACATCCGCCTTGATCATGAGTGTTTCCATCTCTTGGAAGTAATCCTCCATAATCTTTGATCTTAGGCGCCTCAGCTTGTGGTGAAGATTCCTGTGGTAATGACTAGGCACAAATCGTTTTCTCATCAAAAAGGTCAGTTCATTCCAATTTGAAATAGGCATTTGACCAGTTCTTCTTCTATGAGTAACAATTTGATCAAACCAATTTATTGCATATCCACTAAACTCAGTAGCAGCTAATCTAACCTTTTTAATTTTAAAGAAGTTTTGGCAATCAAAAATCAAATCAACCTTCCTTTCCCATTCAAGGTAAGCATCATGATCATTTTTACCAAAGAAAGTTAGAATTTTAAGCTTAAGTCCACAAAAATTATCATCTACTCTTCTAGCAAAAGGATTAACATCACCTTGTTCTTGGTTTCTGTTGCCCCTTCTTGGTCTAGTGATGGACCGATTTTCCTCCATGATCTTCTCTTCCTCTTGTTCTTCTTCTGACCGGTTGCTTCTCCTATTCTGGTTCCTCCTGGGAGCATTCCTAGGCTGAGTTTGCTGAACTTCCTGGATTTGATCAAGTCTAGTATGAATTTGTTCCAACTCTGCATTCATTAAACGATTCATTTGGTCGGTTAAGGCTCTCATTTGTAAACTAGATAAACCGGCTCTTCAATGTCCTGGCCTCTCCTCGACACTGCTTGACATCTTTGGAATCCCTGAAATACACTAAACAAACGGATTAAAGAACACAAACACTCTCACTCTCAAGTGTTTAATCCTCACCCCCACAAGTTTTTTTTTTTTTTTTAACTCACGGACTTTTGGTCACACAAAGATTTTATTTTCTCAATGTTCCAAGCAAACCAATTCAGAGATCTCAGCAAGGAATTCCAAACAACAAAAAGGGAAAAGAAAGAGATAGACAGATTGCAAGATTTTGTTTTTTCAGGAATCCGTATTAACCTCTCTAGGCTGGATTTCTCCTCAGCCTCAACACCAAATTCTTTTGATATCTTTTTGTTTTCTTTAAAAAAAATAGATGGCCCAGATTCCTTGTTTATAGATAGATAGATAAGAAATAGTTTTTTCTTGTTTTTCTTTTTTTGGTGACAAGATGAGAAGATGAACAGATAGAAATACCAGCAAAGAGTGACTCTGATCCCACTTGATACACCCCTGAGAAGAATCACTCTAAGCCGGTATGTATTGATAGGATTTCTACCGTGAGGCTACTAGCACTCAAAGGGAAATTGATGAATCGAAGGGAGAGTCAAAGGTTGTGAAAGACCTTTGGTATACCTAACTCTATGCCCTAAGATATGACGTACCTAGATGACAAAGAAGTTTGTTGTTTGGAAGTAACCCTTAACCAAGCAACGAAATAATATGATCTTGGGTGAGAAGATCCAGTCCCTTGAAATCTCTTTGTATGGATTGTGATAAAGTTATGGTGATATGGTGATGAAATGCTTATGTGGAGAAGTTAAACGGATGAAGATGATAAAAACGAACTGAGATGGAATGATAAAAACTTCCAAAAGTTGCGGAAAGACTCTTGATTTTCGGGCTCGATCTTGCTAGGATATTACACACGAAAGCAATCACAAGTTGAAGAGATATTACATACCCTTCAGATCAAACAATTCAGAAAGGTTTTTGATACTAAAAAGTTTGATAGGTTTCTCCACAGAGATTACAAGAGATTATAAAGAAAAGAAGAACAAGCCTTGGAACAAGTTTCAAGGCTGTTCTAGAAATCACAAACTATTAAAAATCGCATTTGAAATTCGAAATTTAAACTTGACCCTTCGTTTTCCTTAAGCTATATGATGAACAAATAGAATAGAAGCTTCATCCGATCAAATAGAATAGACTCGCCATCCGATCAAATAGAATAGAATCTCCACCCGATTAAATAGAATAGAATTGCCACTAGATCAAATAGAATAGAATCTCCACCCGATCAAATAGAATATAATCTACACCCGATCAAATAGAATAGAAGCTTCATTCCGTTTTATATAGTTTAACAAATGGGCAATGGTGAAGTGACACAGCTGCCTCATTAAAAACCTTGTCAAGAAAACCCATTGGGACAAAACTTGACAAGGGAAAAAGAGTACAACCATGACACTTTTTCCATTTGTTGAATTACTTAGCTTGAATCAAAACTAGAGTGGTTTGACAAACTTCTTCTCCATACTTGCTGTCTTGACCTCGTTGGTTCCACATTTGACTAAGCAATCCTCCAACAACTTGGTTAAACATCTTAGCCATTGATTGAGTCATTGGACTAGCTGGTGTGACAAGGACATTCTCAGCTACAAGCTCATCCTCAGGTTCAAGCTGCTGCTCCATTATCATATCATCCCCTCCCTCTTCAAAAAGATTTGTCCTCAAATCTGCTTCACCTGAAACAAAAGGCATAAGATCAGCAACATTAAAACTATTACTCACACTATACTTTCCTTGCAAATCCAGTTGGTAGGCATTGTTGTTGATCTTCTTGATGATTTTAAATGGTCCATCCATTCTTGGTATCAGCTTGGATTTTCTTTCTTTTGGGAATCTTTCCTTCCTTAGATGAATCTACACCAAATCTCCTTCTTCAACGACTATCTCCTTTCGGCTCTTATTAGCTTGCTTAGCATACTTCTCTGTTTTCTCTTCAATGTTCAGCCTTGCCTTCTCATGAATCTGTTTCACCATTTATGCCTTCTTTTTCCCATCAATACTAACTCTTTCACTCAAAGGTAAAGATATTAAATCCAAAGGACAGATGGGATTGAACCCATAAACAATTTGAAAAGGTGAAAACTTAGAAGCAGAATGAACAGCATGATTATACGCAAATTCAACATGAGACAAACAATCTTCCCAAGTTTTAAGATTCTTTTTAATCAAAGCTCTTAGGAGTGTAGATAAAGTCCTATTAACTACCTCAATTTGACCATCAGTTTGCGGGTGACAAGTAGTAGAAAACAATAATTTAGTACCTAGTTTAGACCATAAAGTCATCCAAAAATAACTAAGAAACTTAGTATCACGATCAGAAACTATGGAATTAGGCATACCATGTAAACGCACAATTTCCCTAAAGAATAAGCTAGCAACATTCATGACATCATCAGTTTTATGACAAGGAATAAAATGCGCCATCTTAGAGAATCTATCCATAACCACGAATATAGAGTCCTTACCAGTTCTAGTCTTAGGCAATCCAACAACAAAATCCATTGAAATGTCATGCCATGGATGCAAAGGAATAGGTAGAGGAGTATACAAACCGTGGGGTTGTAATTTTGCCTTAGCCATTTTATATGTTGTGCATATCTCACAACACTTCTCAACGTCTCTTTTCATATTTAGCCAATGAAAATGGTCTTGCATAACCTTTAGAGTCTTAGCAACTCTGAAATGTCCCATTAGGCCTCCACCATGTGCTTCCCTTACAAACAACTCTCTCAAAGAAGAATTAGGAACACACAAACGATTAACATAGAACAGAAATCTTTCATGCCGATAGTATTTTCCAAATGCAAATTTCTCACAAGAAGAGAAGATCTCACCAAAATCAGAATCATTGGCATATTGGGATTTAATTTGTTCAAAACCAAGTAATTTAGCATCTAGAGATGTAAGTAAAATGTACCTCCATGACAATGCATCGGCAACTACAGTGTCTTTACCTTTCTTGTATTTGATGACATAAGGAAATGTCTCAATGAATTCAACCTACCTAGCATGTCTTTTGTTGAGCTTTTGCTGTCCTTTAAAGTGCTTCAAGGACTCATGATCGGTGTGAATTACAAACTCCTTAGGCCAGAGATAATGCTGCCATGTTTGTAGCGCTCTCACTAAGGCATAAAGCTCTTTGTCATATGTAGGATAGTTGAGAGTAGCTCCTCCTAACTTCTCATTGAAATAAGCTATGGGCTTTTTATCCTGCAGTAAGACAGCTCCAATTCTTACACTAGAGGCATCACATGTTATCTCGAAAGTTTTAACAAAATCAGGAAGAGATAAAACAAGGGCATGAGTAAGCTTCTCTTTTAAGGTCTAGAAAGCATCCTCTTGAACTTGTTACCACTTGAATCCCACGTTTTTCTTGATAACTTCAGTGAGAGGGGCTGTCAAGGTGCTAAAGTCTTTCACAAATCTCATATAGAAGCCAGCAAGTCCATGGAAGCTCTGTACTTCTCCTACAGATGTTGGACTTGGCCATTCTCGAATTGCCTTCACTTTCTCTCCATCAACCTTAACTCCATCTGTACTCACAACAAAACCTAAGAAGACAAAGTTATCTGTTCCAAAAGTACATTTCTTAAGGTTAGCAAACAGGTTTTCCTTCCTAAGCACTTCTAAAACCATTTTCAGATGATTAACATGCTCTTCTAGGCTTTTGCTGTAAACTAGGATGTCATCAAAGTAAACCACAACAAAATTTCCTATGTAAGCTCTACGAACATGATTCATTAACCGCATGAATGTACTAGGTGCATTTGTCAGCCCAAATGGCATCACTAACCATTCATATAAACCTTGCTTAGTTTTAAATGCAGTCTTCCACTCATCTCCTTCTTTCATCCTAATCTGATGATACCCACTCTTTAAATCAACTTTAGAAAACATGCTATAACCATGCAATTCATCAAGCATATCATCTAATCTAGGAATAGGGTGTCGATACTTCACCGTGATATTATTGATTGCTCTACAATCAACACACATACGCCAGCTGCCATCTTTCTTTGGTACAAGTAGCACGGGTACAACACATAGACTCATACTCTCTCTGATATGTCCCTTCTCCATTAGCTTGGTTACTTGCTTCTCAAGCTCCTTAGTTTCAACCGGATTGGTTCGGTATGCTTGCTTGTTTGGCAAAGAAGCTCCTCGTATGAAATCTATTTGATGCTCAATGCCTCTAATGGGTGGCAAACCTTCTGGATTTTCTTCGGGAAAGACATCTTGATAGTCCTGTAAAAGAAACTTGACACTACTCGGCAAAACCGGTTCCAAAGCTGTTATATTCAATAAGTTTTCTTTAAAGACAAACAAGAGATTAGGTTTAGTACTTCCCTTTGATTTACTCTTTGAAGCCTTGAATTGAACAGCTTGAGTTCTTTTCTTTTTCATGCTAAGTAGATCCCAGCAGACTGCATGAGGTGCCATAGGTTCCAAAATGGTTTTTCTTCCTTTAAACTCAAAGCTATGTTTGTTTGTAAACCCATCATGTATCACTTTTCGATCAGATTGCCAAGGTCTTCCTAACAAAACGTGACTAGCTTCCAAGGGCAGAATATCACACAAGATTTCATCTTCATACTTTCCAATGACTAATGGCACTTGAACTTGCTTAGTAACTGCCATTTCTCCACTCTCATTTAGCCATTGCAGTTTATAAGGTCTAGGATGTTGAATCTCCTCTAAACCAAGTTTCTGGACCATAGTCTCACTTGCAACATTAGTACAGCTTCCACCATCTATAATCAGACTACACACTTTTCCTTTAATCAAACACCTTGTATGGAACAGGTTCTCTCTTTGCTCTTACTCTTAAGCTTTGTTTAACACACTTAAGACCCTCATAGTCACAAGTAACTCTCCTTTAGGTGCTTCTTCAACATCATAATCTTCTAGTTTCTCATCCTCAGACTCAATCTCTCCACTGTCCCTAATTACCATAATTCTTTTGTTGGAACACTCGCTCGCATAATGACCAAGTCTGTGGCATTTGAAACAATTAAGATCCCTAGCTCTTGTAGTTTCCTTTGCTTTTCCTTTTGAACTGATTTCTTCGACCTTAGGCTTCACAAACGGCTTGTTATCTTTCTGAAAACCAGATTTCTCCCCTTTTTGGTAGCTAGGTCTGCTCGTATTGTAGCTCGGCTTAGCACTCTTCCTCTTGATCTGCTTCTCAAACATGACTGCCTTGTGAAACAACTCTTCAAGGTTTTCATAGTGTATATCACCTCCAATCGATCTATTATGTCTCTGTTGAGACCTACCATGAATCTGGACATTATTGCTTCATTCTCTTCTTGAACATCAGCTCTTAACATCAACGTTTCCATTTCTTTGAAGTACTCCTGAACTGTTCTGTTTCTTTGAACCAAATTCCTCAACTTTTGGTGCAGCTCTCTATGGTAATGACTAGGCACAAACCTTCTCCTCATGATAATCTTCAACTGATTCCACGTTTTAACCGGGTCATCTCCAAGACGCCTCTTAGTAGTAACCACTTGATCCCACCAACTTAGTGCATAATCATAGAATTCAGTGGCTGCCACTTTAACCTTGTTTGCTTCTGTATACTCTTGGCAAACAAACACCAACTCTATCTTCTTCTCCCACTCTAAATAATCATCTGGATTGTTAGTACCATGAAACTGACGAATGCGAAGCTTAAGACCAGCTAAGTTGTCTCTTGGAGGGTATCTTTCTTCTTGTCCACGTCTCTTCCTCCTATGACTATTGTGAGTAGAGGATTGGCTGTAGTAGTTGAGTGCTGCTTCTGGATCAAAAGAATTCCTTGTAGTTCTGTTCTCCCTTTCTTGGCTAGACCTTGCAGCCTCAAATCTCTCATCCATCATTTTAGCCATATTAGCGGTAAAAGTCTGTAAGAGTAGCTGTCATAGCCTCCATCAATAACTTGTTGTTCTGTTCATTGCTAGTATCTTCCTTGTCTTTATCAGACATGATTCTGCAACTAAAAGACACAACAGTATCAAACTCCTTTTAAACATAACAAATCAGAACCAAAAACACAGAAATCCTGAACCTAGAAGTTGAATCGTTTTCCAAGTTTTACCAAATCGCACGATTGAGTACCGAATCCTATAGTTCAGAACCTGATCTAAACGATTTAAAACGTTTCATACGATTCCAAAAAATATTCAAGCCTAAAACGACGAAACAATTTTGACGAAAAAATAGAATTTCAAAGGTTTAGAATAACACAACCTGATACAAACCTGGCTCTGCTACCACGTAATATGATCTTGGGTGAGAAGATCCAGTCCCTTGATATCTCTTTGTATGGATTGTGATAAAATGATAGTGATATGGTGATGAAATGGTTCTATGGAGAAGTTAAAGGGATGAAGATGATAAAAACAAACTGAGATGGAATGATCGAAACTTCCAAGAGTTGCGGAAAGACTCTTGAACTTTCGGGCTCGATCTTGCTAGGATATTACGCACCAAAGTAATCACAAGTTGAAGAGATATTACACACCCTTCAGATCAAACAATTCAGAAAGGTTTTTGATAATAAAAAGTTTGATAGGTTTCTCCAAAGAGATTACAAGAGATTATAAAGAAAAGAAGAACAAGCCTTGGAATAAGTTTCAAGGCTGTTCTAGAAAACACAAACTATTAAAAATAGTTTGATTAAGAAAAAAGGTTCTTAATCTTCTGCTGATTGTTTGCAATATTTAAAGGAAAACTTGCATGAAAGAAAGAAGAAAACAACTTAGGAAATAACAAAAGACTTCTTGACTACTCTTTAATGACTATTCAGCTCCAAATTTGACTCTTCAACTCCTATTTGGCGTATTTCCTTCTTAGTCGTTCACAGGGGTAGTCGTACATAGTAGATTATGAGTTGTTCAACAGACTTGAGAATTAACAAAACAGACTTCTGAAATAACAAAGCAGAGTTCTAAAATATCAAAGCAGACTTCTGACTTGTTTTCCAGAACGGGTTATGACTGTTTAGACGGAGATAGGAAATGTTCCTAAGGCCTCTTGAACGTCTTGGACTTACAACAACACCAAAGTAGTATGTTTAACTTCTTCCTCCATTAATCCCAAACGATTAGAAACTGAACTAAGTAAAGAACTTAGTGCTTTAGAGAATTTCTTGGTCCGGGACCTTGTCATAGCTCCAATAGGTACTTGCAATGCTTCCTCAAGTTCAAGTCATCCATGATCACATCAGGTTCTTACCTCAGAACAGGTTCATCTGCATGATAAGGAGCTAAATCAGTAACATTAAAGGTGGACGAAATGTTTAACTCACCTGGTAGCTCAAGCTTGTATGTATTGTTGTTGACTCTCTCCATCACTCGAAATGGACCGTCTCCTCTTGGTGAAAGTTTGGACTTTCTCTGGTTGGGAAATCTCTCTTGGCGCATGTGTAATCAGACCCAATCTCCTGGGTTGAATGTGACCTCCTTACGCTACTTGTTGGCTTGTTCTTGGTACTTCTTGGTCTTCTTCTCTATGTTTTCCTTGACTTATTTGTCTAGCTGCTCCATGAAATATGCCATGGTTTCTCCTTCAACACTAGAATAAACAACTTGTGGCAAAGGTGAAAGATCGAGTGGGGTTATAAGATTAAACCCATAAACAACTTCAAAAGGAGAGTATTTAGTAGCTGAATGCTTAGCATGATTATAAGCAAATTCAATATAGGGTAAGCATGATAGCCAGTTCCTTAAGTTCTTACCAATCGTGGCTCTCAATAAGGTTAAGAGTGTTCGGTTTACTACCTCGATTCGGCCATCAGTTTGAGGATGACGTAGTAGAGAAAAGGAGCTTAGTTCCCAAGTTATTCCATAAGGTCCTCCAAAAGTGTCTTAGGAACTTTGTATTACGATCCGAAACTATGGTCTTTGGCACTCCATGTAAACGAAATACCTCTTTGAAGAAGAGATCAGATGTTTGAGTCGCATTGTTACTCTTGTTGCACGGATAAAGTGTGCCATTTTTGAGAACCTGTCTACAACTACAAAGATGGAGTCTTTCTAGTTGATCTTTGGCAAACCTAAAACAAAATCCATAGAGATATCCATCAACGCATGTTAGGAATAGGTAAAGGCATATATAAACCGTTTGGATGTAACTTGGATTTAGCCTGTAGGCAAGTGATGCATTTGGAGCAGAATCGCTCCACATCCTTCTTTAAGTGAAGCCAAAAGAGGAGCCATACACGGAAAAGTCATCCATAAATACCTCCACCATCTCCTCTATTAAATATGAAAAAATAGAGATCATGCACCTCTGAAATGTAGCAGGTGCATTACAAAGACCAAAGGCATTCTCCTGTATGCAAATGTTCCATAAGGCAGGTGAATGTGGTTTTTTCTTGATCATTAGGATGTATAGGGATTTGAAAGAATCCACTATACCCATCTAGAAAACAATAATAAGGATGATTCGCTAGTCTTTCCAATGAATGGCAATGGGAAATGATATTTTCTAGATGCAGCATTCAGTTTCTGGTAATCTATGCACATCCTGTGACTAGTGATTGTTCTAGTGGGAATAAGCTCATATTTATCATTTTTCACAACAGTTATACCACCCTTCTTAGCAACACAATGCACCCTTCTTGGTCTTCTTCTCTATGTTTTCCTTGACTTGTTGGTGTAGCTTCTTCATGAAATCTACCCTGGTTTCTCCTTCAGCACTAGAATAAACAGTTTGTGGCAAAGGTGAAAGATCGAGTGGGGTTATAGGATTAAACCCATAAACAACTTCAAAAGGAGAGTATTTAGTGACTGAATGCTTAGCATGATTCTAAGGAAATTCAATATAAGGTAAGCATGATAGCCAGTTCATTAAATTCTTACCAACCGTGGCTCTCTATAGGGTTAAGAGTGTTCGGTTTACCATCCTATGACCAGTGATTGTTCTAGTGGGAATAAACTCATCTTTATCATTTTTCACAACAGTTATACCACCCTTCTTAGGTACACAATGCACAGGGGACATCCAAGTGCTAACGGATATAGGATAAATGACACCAGTTTCTAACAACTTAAGAATTTCCTTTTTAACAACCTCCTTCAAGTTTGGATTCAATCTTCTCTGAGGTTCAATGCTAGCATATGATTCGTTTTCAAGATAAATTCTATGAGTGCATAAGCTAGGTGAAATTCCCTTAATGTCATCCAGTGAATACCCTATAGCTCTTATAAACCTTTTCAACTCAGTCAATAGCAATTGCACTTCATCATCATTCAGGTCAGCTTTTACTATGACTGGATAAGTAGAATTAGGACCTAGAAAACCGTACCTTAGCCCTTTCGGAAGTGGTTTGAGATCAACCTTAGGTGCCTATAGTTCAGAGCAATCGTCAGATGCATGGAAGCTTAACTCGAGCTCAGACTCAATCGGGCACTCGATCGTGCGGTCGAGTTGGCTGGTCGAGTTACCTGGTTGAGTGTGGCATGATCCTTCCTCAATTGTTCCCATAACCTATGTGTTCAACCCAATAAGACCCTCAAAGATTTTTGACCTTTCTACTGCTCTATGTGAGTCTAACAGCATCTCATAACCCAAGGTTTCCTTGTGTAGATACCCAGCCTCACCACTTTTGGTCAAAAGTCCTTTCCCAGGTTAAGTTCAATCTTTTCCTTTTTGACATCTATAATTGCTCCAGCAGTAGCTAGGAAAGATCTTCCCAAGATCAGAGGATCTCTTGGTTCCTCGTCCATTTTCAGTACTACGAAGTCTGTTAAAATATCCACATATCCAATCCTGAGAGGTAGATCTTCCAAAACATCATGGAGTATTCTAACCGATCTATCAGCCAATACCAGAGAGATGTTGCAAGCCTTGTACTTACTAAACCCCAAGCTCTTAGCTACTGAAAGCGGCATAAGGCTTATTGAAACTCCAAGAATGCAGACACAGTTCTTGAAACTCAACGGACCTAGGGAGCAGGGTAAATTAAAACAACCTAGGTCTCCTAACTTTTGGATCACCCTCTTCTATACAATAGCACTACATTCTTTGCTTAGCACTACAATTCCCTAAAGTTCCTTAACCCTTTCTGTCAAAGTATCATTTAGAAACTTTTGATATGGAGGTATCAGCATGAAGTCATCTAACAGAGGCATCTTGACCTTAATTTCACTCATCTGCTTGTCAAAGAGAGCCTTATACTTCTCCATTTTCTCTTGCCTGCATCTACTAGGGAATGGAACCTTAGCCTTGTATGGAGGAAGAACAAAGCATGTTTCATTTTTCTTTGAAGCAAGTGGTTTCTCAGCAGTGGGAGTCTCAACTCGATCCTCAACTCGATCGTGCAGTCGAGTGGGTGCTAGATGTTGAACTCGATCATGCACTTGAGTGGTGTGGTAGAGTTTGTCTCTATGTACTTCATCTTGACACAAATCCCCCCAACCTGGTCTTCACTGCCCTCAGTGACTTGGGTAGGTCCTTGTCTTGCAGGCAGCTCTCTCCCACTCCGTAATGTTATAACATTGACAAACTCTTTGGGATTATGAATGGATTTCTCAGGTAGTTGTCATATAAGCTTCAGAGAAGAAGCAGATGCAGATCTGCTTTCCAAGTACTTGAACTTTGAGTTCAGTGTCTCGAATTTGGTGTTAAGATCATTGTAAGTGCAGTCCATCTTGGTGTGTACCTCTGCAAGCTTTTTAGACATCTCTATTGCACTAGATGCTTGGTCTTGTAGAATCTGAGGTAGCATATTCTTCATATCTTGATCCTGGTTGGTAGATGGTTGTGCTCGTTGAGGTGAAAAACCTGGTGGACCCATAACGCCTTGTTGCTGGTAGTCGCCCTGAAACTGTTGCTTAGGGACAAAGCCTTGATTCTGATTGTATGGGACGAAAGGCTTGTTCTGAGCTTATTGTTGCTAAGGAGGGTATACTTGGTCCTGTGGGTTTGCCACATTTGTACTCCTATAAGACAAGTTGGGTTTGTTCTTATAGTTGTTGTAACATTTGTTGTTGCCACCCTGGTTCTAAATGTAGCTAATCTCCTCCAGCTGATCACTCTTCCCATCCTGAACCTGAAATTGCTCCTCATCACATACAAAGTGATCTGCTTCTACTGACCTAGAATGAGCCTATCGAGCTTGTCATTCAGAGCTTTGATCTCCCGTCTATGCTTGTCATCAAAATCATTACTCTCCCTGATGCTTCTATCGTAGTCTTCATTATAGTTCCCATCAGATTGAGCAAGGTTCTTTACTAACTCCAGCCTCCATCAACAGCTTTATTCAAGAAATTGCTATTGCTTGCAGTATCTAGAAGCATTCTGATATTTGGAAGAACTTCTTTGTAAAGTGTTGATATCTTTGTATTTTACATGTTTTAAGCATATGTTTATCACCCGTTTTGCATTGTTTCATCCGTCATTCGCATCATTTAGGGCTACTTACTTCTGTTTTGCATACATAGGCATTCATGCATCAGTACTACATACACATTTTGCATAAAGGGTTGAAACAGGTAATCCGGAGCTTATAAGGGTTAAGGAAGGAATGGAGCCTTAAGACATGGATAAATCTGAGAAAGGAGCACAGGACGCAGAGAAAGGAAGCCACTCGATCTCCCACTCGATGTGCATGATCGAGTGCATGCCCAAGCCGCACCAATGATGGACTCGACCAGCCACTCGATCAGCGACTCGATCACTCGATCAGCAACTCGAGTCCATGATCGAGTGGAACCACCGAGTCAGCTATTTTATTTGTTTCTGTATTAGGGTTTTGGACTAAGACTATAAATATCCCTCTTGTCTTTACTCAAGGGACATTACGTTTTTCCTTAGGGTTTTTCTTTATAGCCACCAAGAACAGAGAGATTTTGTAATCCAAATTTACTTTGATCTATTGAGTTTTTGCATTTAATTCTTTCAGAATCCTTCTAATCTCTACTCCCTCTTTCTGATTATGCAAGTTATTTTGATTTCTGGGTTTGAGTTCTTTAATATGATTTCTGGGTTTGAGTAGTTTCTAGGGTTCTTGAGGATGGGATAGATTAGTAAGGAATACTTAATCTTCTAGGTCGTTTAAGCTTAGATTTCCATGAATTCCTTCTGGATTAGTGTTGTTAATGCTAATTCCTCTTTGATCAACTGGAATTAGAACCCAGACATTTCACACCCAAAAGGTGTTGGATGAAATGTCTGAACCAACTAATTCTAGAGATTTACATTTCTAGCCTAAGAGATTAGTTGTCTAGAATGTTTAGCTTGATGATTTCTGTCATGAGAGTGAATTAGTCAGCTTTTGAGTCTATTGTCTAGGGATTAGCTCTGCTTGAGTTTGTTAAACACCTACGTTGATTAAGGAGGAATCTGATCCATTACCCCATCCTTAGGAGCTTCTTGTTTATCTGAGTATTTTGTTGCATTTCTCTGCTTCTGTAGTTTCTATTTGCTTCTGTAACTTCTGTAGTTTCTGTAGCTTCTGTTACTTTCTGTTAGTCTTAATTGCTTGTTTCAGTTTATGTTCTTGTTTTAGTTTCTGTTAATGCTTTCTGTTCACTTAGGTGGTTAAACATTAAACCTACTACTTGTCTTGACTTAAATTGATCTGTTGCATCCTGTCTGTTAACATCTCACCTGATTGGATTGATACCTATTGTACTGCAATGACATGATAGTGCATTAGGGAATTGATAGCAAAATCATATTATCAAGTGTGCTGAGAAGGGACTCATTGCTGAATCCATGGTGAGGGAACTGAGATTGGTAGCCCTTGAATCTCCACCAAGCCTCACAGAAAGTTTCGCCATTCTTCTGAGCAAATCCTGAGATCTCATTCCAAGTCTAGCTGTTCTTGAGTTAGAGAAGAATTTGGCAAGCAAAACTCATTTGCACTCATCCCAGGAGGTAATTGATCCCTGAGGGAGAGAGTCTTCTCACACTGATGGGCTTTGTCACCAAGGGAAAATGGAAAGAGTCTCAGCTTGAATCCATCCTCACTAACTCCATTGATCTTGGTGGTCGACTCGAGCATGCGATCGAGTCTGTGGTCGAGTCCATGCCTTGGTTCGACTCGCGTGTGCACTCTATCAAGCACCCGAGTTGGTGGTCAAGTCTATGGTCGAGTCCATGCTTTCGTTGCCTTCTCCTCTGCTTCAGATGCTCCTCTATCCAGCTTTGTGCATGTTTTCATGTCCATTCCTTCCTTAGCTCTTAGAAGCTCCAAATCACTTGTTTCAGCCCCTTATACAAAAGATGTATGCAATGCTGATGCAAGAATGCCTAAGTATGCAAAACAGAAGCAAGTGACTCTAAATGGTGCGAATGAAGGATGAAACAATGCTAAATGGGTGATAAATGTATGTCATACACATTGCTTCTAACTCAGTGTTTCATGAGAGGAAAAAGCACATATGTTACTATTTAGCCACTTGCTTTTCACCTTATTGCGATATGTTGATATATGATATAGTATCCAAAGAGATGGCTCCAGAAGTGTGGTGGATGATGGTGATCTATAGCTGGCCAAAGGGCACCCTCTAGAGATCCAACTGGATGAACTGGTGGAGTGAAGTGGATTTTGTGGTGGTGACTCTTCAACTAGCCGACGGGCTCTCTTTGAAGAATCCAGAGAATGAGATGGATAGTTAATGGACGGTTGTCATCGAACTGGTCATCTTCTTCATGACCGTTAAAGGAACGACTATATCTCCTTTCTCGATTCCTTCTTTAGGCTGGTCGTGCTTGGGTTTGCTGGTCCTCCTGGATTTTATCAAGCCGAACATGAACCTCTTCAAGACCTGCGTTCATAGACCTCATCTAATGTTCGGTTAGGGATTCCATTTGAAGACCAGATAAATCGGATCCAGGATTATTATTTTCTTCTCCTCCACTGTCTTCCATTGGTTTCCTGAAATTCACTTAACAAACGATTAAGAAAACTATTTTTTTTTGTTTTTGTAGTGTTTATCGCCTCACCCACACACGTATTTTGCTCACTGATTTTATGGTGATCACACTAAGTTATTTTCTCGATGTTCTTATCAAACAATTCAAGCCAAATCCAGCAAATACTCCGACGCAACGAAGGAGAAAGAAAAATACAGAAATTTCAAAGGGAAATCCGTTTAGCCACCTCTTGACTGGATTTCTCCTCAGCCAGCAGGATTTCTCTTCCACCACCCTCACAAACTGGATTTCTCCTCAGTTTGTTTTAAACCTTTTTGGTTTTTTTTTTTTTTTTTTTTTTTTTTTTTAATATATATTGGATGAGGGTAGAGAATGGCCCGGATTTACATTGGAAAGAGGAAGAAGAGAACAGATTATATAGAATATATATATATATATATATATGTATATATATATATATATATATATTTTTTTTTTTAAATTGAGAAGAAAAGAAGATGAACAGCTTTACCAACAAAGAGTGGCTCTGATACCACGTAATGGAACCCTTGAATGAATTATGCTCTTTGTTAGTGAATTGGATAGATGAGATAGATAGGATGGATGATGGATTGTTGAGACCGTCAAGAGATGTGAAAGTCCCTTGGTATTCTCCACTCCACGGAACCGAGGAAGTACCCCTTGACCACGGATCTTAGGAGGTTTGCTGTGCTTGGAAATAACCCTTGCCAAACTCAACGAAATGTTCAAGATGAACAAAGAGATTTCTCTCAAAGGAAGATGATAAAAAAAACTTGGATATCTCCTTTTTTTAAAATGACGTTTGCAATACATATATAAAACAAACCAAGGAAGAAAGAAAAGAGCAATAAAGTTTTGTGGATTTTAAAACATAGAAAATAAAATTAGAAAACTAGAATTTATTCCTTGGTCAAGGACCCTTGGGTTCACGTGTTTTGCTTAGGGTGACCCTTCGGCTGTTATGAATCTGGACGTGTCCTTGATCAGCTCGATCTTCCATTATACCGGATGGAGCAAACTTAAGCGTTCTCGGCCATAATGCAGTCAGCTGGGTCAAACCGAGTTATCTCACGTTCGATCTCTGTTTTTAACTCCTTAACTCGAGTGGTGAGCTTTTGTCCGGATGAGAAGTCAAATGGATCATCTGATCGTGGTTCCATGTGTAGACTATGTTCGGGCAATGTGGGATTGATGCGGAATACGGCACTGTCGGGTTGAGCCTTTTCTCGGGCAGAACTATGTTCAGTTCTTCCTAACTGCTCTACTACATGCTGCTCCTCATTCTCAGAACTATCCATAGAGGTTTGGCTCGGAACTATGCTGTTGAATCTATCAATAGTGGGTAGATAGATAGACGCCACACAAATCTGTGAAAGGATCTATGATAAGTTTAAACACTCAATCTTCAAGGATTCACACACAAGAAGAAGGAGAGGGGGCTGCTTCTTTCTCATAACAAAACTCTTATTTTATTTCATAAAATGAGAATAGGCGTAAAGAGAGTTGTAGTCTTGACTCTTGAGTTGCTCTTGAACATCTTCTTGTATTTCCTTGCTAATCTCATCTTCTTGAAGTTCCTCATGCTCTATGAATGTGATGAGATTCTCTACAGACTTGTTGAACTCCTCACTTAGTTTTCTCGTGCCTGATCTTGTTCTTGGAGTTTGCTTCATAGTGGGCACATTGATGATCTCCTCTTCGGATTCGGTAGAACTAATTTCGATGTTCTCATCATCTCCTCCCACTTAAGAAGGTTCTGACCTCAGAACAGGTACATCCTCATTGAATGGAGATAAATCCGTAACATTAAAAGTAGAAGAGATACTCATATCACCTAGAAGTTCAATCTTGTAAGCGTTATCATTGATCTTTTTTAGCACTCGAAAGAGACCATCTCCTCTTGGTGCAAGATTTGATTTTCTCTGTTTTGGGAACCTTTCATGTCTCATGTGTAACCAAACCCAATCTCTAGGCTCAAAGGTCATCTCCTTACGGTGCTTGTTTGCTTGTTGCTTGTACTTCGTGGTTTTCTTTTCCAGATTCTCCTTGACCTTTTGATGAAGCTTTTTCACAAAATCTGCTCGAGTTTCACCTTCACCACAATATACAGCTTGGGGCAGAGGTGAAAAATCTAATGGAGTAGTAGGATTAAATCCATAAACATCTTCAAAAGGAGAGAGTTTAGAAGCAGAATGCTTAGCATGATTATAAGCAAATTCAATATAAGACAAGCTAGATAACCAATTTCTTAAATTCTTACCAATTGTGGCTCTCAACAATGTTGAAAGAGTCTGGTTTACTACCTCTATTTGGCCATCAGTCTGGGGGTGACAAGTAGTTGATAAGAGTAGCTTAGTTCTCAACTTTTTCCATAAAGTTTTCCAGAAATGACCTAGAAATTTGGTATCTCGATCTGAAACTATGGTCATTCGCACTCCATGTAGACGTACTACTTCTTTGAAAAAAAGATCGGCCGTTTGTGTAGCGTCATTAGTTTTGTTACACGGTATGAAATGAGCCATCTTGGAGAACCTGTCTACAACTACAAAGATGAAATCACTGTGGTCGATTTTTGGCAGACTTAGAACAAAATCCATAGAGATGTCTACCCAAGGTAGGTTAGCAATAAGCAAGTGATGCACTTGGCACAGAACCTCTCCACATCTCTCTTCATGTGCGGCCAAAAGAAATGCTCCATAAGGACTCTTAAAGTCTTGTCTCGTCCGAAATGTCTCCTGAGCCCTCCTCCATGTGCTTCACCGATTAACAGTTCTCTCATAGACCCTTGTGGAATGCAAAGTCTCTTATCCTTCAATAAGAATCTGTTTTGCTGATAGAATACTCCATGGGCAACTTTCTTGGTTGCCTTGAATGCTTCTTGAAAATCTGGATCATTTGCATACAACTCCTTGATATGTTCTAACCCCATGATTTTAGCCTCCATTGTACTGATTAGAGCGTGTATCCTGGATAGTGCATCAGCTACAGTGTTCTATTTTGTCTTTTTGTATTTGATCACGTATGGAAAAACCTCCACAAACTCAAGCCACTTAGCATGCCTCTTCTTAAGCTTAGTTTTTCCTCTTAGGTGCTTCAGTGTCTCATGATCTGTATGAATAACAAACTCTTTGGACAATAGATAGTGTTGCCAATTTTTAAGGGATCTTACCAAAGCATAAAGCTCTTTGTCGTATGTTGGATAGTTAAGTGAAGCTCCACTGAGTTTCTCACTGAAGTAGGCAACTGGTTTGTGTACAGGTATAGAGGGTACACAACACACTGATTTCACTTGGAACACACCAAGCCAACGCTTTTAACTTGTTTTATTATAAGTATATCTTTACAACAATTAAAGAGTTACACTTATTCGGCTCTTACTCAACCTATCCCGCTCAATAGGATTGAACCTGACTAAAACAAGTCCTAAGCTTTAACTCTCCCTTGAATCAATCCGCTCAAAGATCTCAAGATCAAGTAACCACCAAATCAACCCTAGTTATGTATCTACCCACACGAAGATAACAAAACCCTAGTTGATGCAGATCTCTACGTTCTATTCACCCGCCCGTGAAACACGCAGAGAGCTGAACACTCACCTTCTAAGCTTTTTCTTTTGCTTCGAAGTATACAACCTCACGATAATAGCTCTAGAGTGTTGACCCTGACATATGGCCTCTCTAAGCTATTAAAACGAAACTCCCCATGCCTTGGGTGGAGAATCTCGCCGTATCTACACAAAAGGAATAAACTTGCTCCTCAAGTTTATCTTTTCCTTAAATTGTGCTAGAGAATATTTAGTGAATCTCTACACAACTCACGTCTTATCTCTTTGCCAAGTAAGCTACAACTTCCTTGGCTCGTCAAACCATCGTCTCTAGCTTCGCCACGTCAGCTTACGTGTCCACGTCAGCATACAGACTCCTTATACAGATACAGACTCCTGATGACATCAGCTGGCTGTCTTTAAAATCAGCTGGCTGTTCAGATCTGCATCTTCAATCTCCCCCTTTTTAGCCTAGTTTGATACTCAAGCATCCTTCTGGTTAAATCTGAAAAGACACTCAAACAAAAACCAACCTAAAACAGAACAAACAATATCTAGACAAATAAACAACATCATCTAGCATACCCAGGTAACAGCTTGTTCAAACAGAACTATGTTTAAGAACCTAAAAATCAAAACCACAACGGGCTGCAGCGGAAACCAAGTTCTTAATAGTTCTCTAACTAAACTTAACCAATTGGCATATTCCAAATCACTATCAACCTACAATCAACCAATTGAAAACGTTAAGTCTCCCCCACAAACAATGATTCTCCCCCTAAAGCAAAGACTTCCCTAGCAATAGGCATTATCAAAACCATATCAAAAACCAGAATCATCTCCCCCTGCTTGAGTAAACAACTAGGTTAAAAACAAACAGCTGTATCACAACAGTAAGCAGAGTTATGGGAATCACTTACCTGCTAACAGTGCATCCTAAAGCATTCAGAGGGCGAACCTCATTGCCTTTCTCTTCTGCTTCACCCCAACAGAAACAGAGAGTTGATCCGTGTAAGTGAGAACTTATATTGCCAGTTCCTAACTAGAAAATCCATTATCTTGATCGCAACTCTCACAATTTGCAGATTAGCCCAAAAATCACATACAACTTTGGGTACGCAAGGCTTAATCTCAAACACAGCTCTAAGAAGCCCAGCAGCTTAAATTATCCCTCCACTTTGATTGGAGCACCTCATAGTTTGTTGCACTTGTAGATCGTTGAGGGCGAGCTGATCTCCTTTCACTCTTTAGAACTCTCCTTGATCCTTCAATTTGTTGGGCCTGAAAAACAGATGGCCTTTGACCTGTATTCGAAGATTATACAGTCCTGACATACTCATGGAAAACAGATTAGTGCACATATGCCATCGAATCCTTGTTCAGACATCACTCATCTGATGAGCACAAACATTAATCATTCACTTATGACATTTTCATGCATCAACCATAATATTCATTCATGAACCAGTAAGTGACCCAGAATAATAGTACCCATGCAAGTTTACCTGATCATCAACTCCTCACACTCCATTGGGTCTTGTTCAGTGCTTTGTAAATTAGTCACTTGTTCACGACTCATACCAGAGACTACCACAACCTTTTTGAATCTTCAAGAGTCAGATCTGGGTTTAGTAGCTAGTCTTTCACACTGTCATGCCTTTAGTCTTGGAGTCATCATCAACGTGAAGCAGGCAGCTGGAATTTCCTTTGAAGAGTGCAAGATCAGGAGTGTATCAAGTCACATATATTTTTTCTTTGACTTTCTCATGATACACATCCTTGAGCCTAGATCCAACAGATATGGATGATCTTCACAATGTATGACGTTAAAGATCTTTTGTTAAATCTCCTGATTTGCATCAGCAATATCACTTGACTTCTCAACTGCTGATGTTTGTGCATTCCATTTGTTATTAATTTTCCTCACGGTTCTGTTGGAGACGTACCAGATGTTTAACCCTTTTTTTTTTTATGTTAAACCATCTGGTACTCTTTTGATTGGAATGCACATTAATGCCTCTTCTCAGCTCTTTGACCTCCTTCTTCACGGCAACATTTTAAGTACATGACCTAGACCGGCATGACAGGCAGCTCTTTTCCACACACCTTTGTTTGTACAGACTGTTGACTCTTTATACATCCTTAGGATTTCCATGACCTATTCCAGCATTTGCCCCTGTCTTTGACCAACATTACTTACAAAGAAACATTAGACCTCACACACACCAATTGTCTTTCTTAGATTAACAAATCTGTTGAAATCCAAATGCTTGGTGAATAAATCAGCAAGTTGATAATCAGTGCTTACATGGTCTACAACAATCAGTTTCTCCTGAACTAGCTCACGAATGAAATGATGTCGAATATCAATATGCTTAGTGCGTGAATGTTGAACAGGATTCTTTGCTATGTTAATTGCACTCTCATTGTCACAATAAATCAACAAGGAATCAGAGAACATACCATAGTCAGTAGAAGTGGGCGTTCGGGTACCCGTTCGGGTTCGGGTCGGGTATTTCGGTTTTTAGGTTTTCGGGTTTAGAAGCACAAGATCCGTTCGGGTATTTCTAAATTTCGGGTTCGGATCGGGTTCGGTTCGGGTATTTCGGGTTCGGATTCGGGTTACCCGAAATTTCCAAATATTAAAAAATTTGTATCTAAACTACTCAAAAATATTAAAAATATTTAAAAAAATTCGAATATTTTTTATCCAAATTCACTCAATTGTAGTTTAAATATAAAAAAATATCCAAAATATCCAAAAAAATGAATATTTTGGACTTAGATTATTATAAATATAAATATTTGTAATATATTATTATTATGTATTTATATTTTGGGTATGTTCGGATATCCGTTCGGGTTTCAGTTCGGGTCGGGTTCGGGTTCGGGTTTTCGGGTCTTGAAATTTAAGATCCGTTCGAGTATTTTAAAATTTCGGGTCAGGTTCGGATTAGGTTTTTTCGGGTCGGGTTCAGATCGGTTATTCGGGTTCGGGTATTATGCCCACCCCTAATAGTCAGCAGCCATCTGTTTCATCCACATGAGTTGAGTGCAACCACTTCCAAGTGCAATGTATTTAGCCTCTGCTGTTGATAGTGATACACTGTTCTACTTCTTACTATGCCACGAGATCATATTATTGCCCATGAAGAAACAACCACCACTTGTGCTTCGACGATCATATAAGGATCCGGCCCAATCAGCATCGCAATAACCCATCAGGTTCTTTTTTGTATCCTTGGTGTAGTAGATGCCCAGGTTGATTGTTCCCTTGACATACTTGATGATCCGCTTCACAGCCAGGAGATATGACATCTTTGGTTTTGCCTGATATCTTGCACAAACTCCTACAGCAAAACAGATGTCTGGTCTACTTGCTGTTAGATACAGCAAACTCCCAATCATTCCTCTGTAGAGTTTCTCATCCACATCTTCTCCCAACTCGTCCCTTGAGAGTTTTTCATTTATTCCCATTGGAGTCTTTGCTTCTTTACACTTGTCCAAACCAAACCGTGTGATCAGCCCTTTGGAGTATGTACTCTGTGTGACGAATATCCCCTCATCCGTCTATTTAACTTGCAACCACATAAATTATGTAAGCTCACCACACATACTCATCTCAAACTCCTGAGTCATTTTCTCCACAAACTGATCAACAAGTTTTTGACATGTAGAACCAAACATAATGTCATCAACATAGATCTGTACAATGAGTAAACCACTGTTGTTTGCCAATACAAAGAGTGTCTAATCCACACTCCCACGTACATAGCCCTGTTTGATCAGAAAAGTAGTCAGTCGCTCATACCAGGCTCTTGGTGCTTGCTTCAGTCCATACAAGGCTTTCTTCAGCTTGTAAACATGATCCAATTTACCTGAAATTTCAAACCCTTTTGGTTGTTCTACATACACTTCTGCTCTGATACCAATTGTAAAGGTATAGAGGGTACACAACACACTGATTTCACTTGGAACACGCCAAGCCAACGCTTTTAACTTGTTTTATTATAAGTATATCTTTACAACAATTAAAAAGTTACACTTATTCGTCTCTTACTCAACCTATCCCGCTCAATAGGATTGAACCCGACTAAAACAAGTCCTAAGCTCTAACTCTCCCTTGAATCAATCCGCTCAAAGATCTCAATATTGAGTAACCACCAAATCAACCCTAGTTATGTATCTACCCACACGAAGATAACAAAACCCTAGTTGATGCAAATCTCTGCGTTTTATTCACCTGCCCGTGAAACACAGAGAGCTGAACACTCACCTTCTAAGCTTTTTCTTTTGCTTCGAAGTATACAACCTCACGATAATAGCTCTAGAGTGTTGACCCCGACATATGGCCTCTCTAAGCTATTAAAACGAAACTCCCCATGCCTTGGGTGGAGAATCTCGCCGAATTTACACAAAAGGAATAAACTTGCTCCTCAAGTTTATCCTTTCTTTAAATTGTGCTAGAGAATATTTAGTGAATCTCTACACAACTCACATCTTTATCTCTTTGCCAAGTCAGCTACAACTTCCTTGGCTCGTCACACCATCGTCTCTAGCTTCGCCACATCAGCTTACGTGTCCACGTCAGCATACAGACTCCTGATGCAGATACAGACTCCTGATGACATCAGCTGGCTGTCTTCAAAATCAGCTGGCTGTTCAGATCTGCATCTTCAGTTTGCCTCCTTGCATTAGGACAGCTCTTATACCTGTTCCAGAAGCATCACATTCAATTTCAAAAGTTTTATCAAAGTTAGGAAGTACCAAAACAGGTGCATGTGTAAGGCGGTCTTTGAGATTGTTGAATGCATCTTCCTGTGCTTGACCCCATTTGAATTCCACGTTCTTTTTAATCACTGATGTGAGGGGTGCGGCAACAATGCTAAAGTTCTTTACAAATCTCCTATAGAAACTAGCCAATCCATGGAAACTCCTCACATGTCCAATTGTTGTTGGAGTCGGCCATTCTTGTATAGCTTGAATATTTTCTTCATCCACTTTTAAGCCCTGCAAACTTACCACAAATCCTAGGAACACAACTTGATCAGTGCAAAATGTATATTTCTTAAGATTAGCATATAGATTTTCAGCCTTAAGCGCTTCAAGAACCTGCTTAAGATGATATAAGTGATCCTCCAGATTAGAGCTATAGATCAAAATATCATCAAAATAAACCACAACAAACTTACAGATAAAGGCCCTTAGAATGTGGTTCATGAGTCTCATGAATGTACTTGGAGCGTTTGTGAGTCCAAATGGCATGACCAGCCAATCATACAATCTTTGCTTTGTTTTAAACGTTGTTTTCCATTCATCTCCTTCTTTCGTTCTTACCTGATGATATCCACTCCTTAGGTCGATTTTTGAGAAGATAGTTGCTCCACTGAGCTCATCTAGCATGTCGTCAAATCTTGGAATAGGATGTCTATATTTGACAGTAATATTGTTGATTGCTCTACAATCAACGCACATCCTCCAAGTTCCATCTTTTTTGGGCACTAGAAGAACAGGAACAGCACACTGGCTTAGGCTTTCTCGGATATAGCCCTTAGACATCAAGTCTTGCACTTGTTTTTCTAGCTCCTTTGCTTCTTCTGGGTTCACTCTATAAGCAGCTCGATTTGGAAAAGGTGCTCCAGGGACAAAATCAATTTGATGCTCGATTCCTCTGATGGGTGGCAATCCGGGTGGGATTTCTTCTGGAAAAACATCATTAAATTTATCAAGAAGCTCTAAAACAGCAGCTGGTAACTCTTGTGCTTCTTGTCCTGAAAACAAAGCTTCCTTAAAGATCATTAGTAGCACCTGTTCTTGTGATTCAAGAGATTTCAAAACAGTATAAGGTGTTACATAGAGATTAGTTTTACTTACCTTGTTTCCTTTGGACATAGTCAATTGCATCTCATGCACCTCATGCGGAGTTAAAGGTGCTAAGCTATGCTTCTTATTGTTGTGCATGAAAGTGTAGTGATTGGTGCGACCATTGTGTAATGTATCTTTGTCAAATTGCCATGGACAACCTAGAAGTAGATGTCCGGCCTGCATAGGGACCACATCAGACAAGACTTGATCCGTATATTTTCTATGTTGAATGGTACAGTGACTTGTTCGGTGATCTTTAGCTCAGTTTCATCATTTAACCACTTAAGTCTGTATGGTCGAGGATGCTTTGTCTTTTGGAGACCTAGTTTATCAACCAAATACTTGCTAGCCACATTAGTACATGAACCACCATCAATGATTAAACTACATACCTTCGAGTTAATGGTGCACCGAGAATGGAAAATGTTATCTCTTTGGATAGTTTCTGGTTCAAAGAGAAGGCTAAGAGCTCTTCGTGTAACTAGAAGCTCTCCTACATCAGGAAAATCAACACATCTTCCTCTGATTCTCCTGGTTCAATCTTCTCTTCATCTTGAGATTCATATTCTCCATTTGATTTGAGAATCATAACCCTCTGGTTCGGACAATCTCTTGCATAGTGACCTTTTCCTGACATTTAAACCAAGCTATATCACAAGATCTTTGAATAGGATTTTTACCTTGCTCTGGCCTAGTGTTCTTAGACATTTCAGCTAGGGGTTTCCCGAATCGGGATTCTGTTTCACTAGGTTTTCCCTTGTCTAGAACCTTTTGAGGAGGTTGATTCCAAGTAGACTTGCTACGACTTATTGAGAGAGTCTTCCTCTTGATATGTTGCTTAGCCTGAACAGCTAGGTGCAACAACTCCTTTAAATCATGATAAGTTTGCCTTTCAACCTTTCTAGCAATCCGATCATGCAACCCATCAGTAAACTGTGCCATCAAGGTTTCTTCAGAATCCTCAGTCTCCAATCTATTTTTAAGTGTTTCAAACTCATCAAAATACTCTTCTACAGACTTGGTTCCTTGAGTAAGTTTTCTGAACTTCTTTTGCAAGTCTCTGTAGTAGTATGCAGGAACATATCTTTTACTCATTTGAAACCTCATATCTCCCCACGTACTGATTTGTCCATGTCTATGCATTCTTCTTTCAGACACATCTCTGTCCCACCAAGCTAGAGCACTTTCAGTAAGTTGAGCAGCAGCTAAAGACACTCTTCTTTGGTCTGAGTAGTTGTAATACTCGAAGATATACTCCATACGCCTTTCCCAATCAAGGCAAGCATCTGGATTAACCTTCCCTGCAAAGGTTGGTGCCGTGAGCTTCACATTTCTGTTTCCTTGTCGCGCATCTACTTCTCTTCCTCGGTCTTGGTTATATTGTCTCCTTGGCCTTGGCTCAAGATCATAATCTGTTCGATCTCCATCTAATTCAGACAAATCATCTTCTTCTTGATTGAAGCAACAAAAGAGAAATGATGACCTTGAAACAAAAGGGATAGATAAACCTAAGCAAGGAGCGTTTAAGCTCTGATACCAGATGGTATAGGAACCAAATAGATGGATCCAGAAGTGTGGTGGATGATGGTAATCTATAGCTGGCCGAAGGGCACTCTCTAGAAATCCAAGTGGATGAACTGGTGGAGTGAAGTGGATTTCGTGGTGGTGACTCTTCAACTGGCCGACGGGCTCTCTTTGAAGAATCCAGAGAATGAGATGGTTAGTGGATTGATTGATAGACGCCACACAGATCTGTCAAAGGATCTATGATAAGTCTAAACACTCAATCTTCAAGGATTAACACACAAGAAGAAGGAGAGGGGGCTGCTTCTTTCTCAGAAGAAAACTCTCATTTTATTTCATAAAAACTTATTAGGTTACAAGCTGAGAAGAGACTTTATATATAGTCCAGCAGCTGGGGACTTTCTAAGGTCGAAATTATTACATAATAAAAGGACTAAACGTGCAAAGCAACATACTCAAAAATTAAACGACTTAAATAAAATCTAACGGTCTTATTTCTTCAAAACAGAGAAAAAACACGTTAATTATTCAAAGAAATACAAATAAGTACCTTGAGAGTTTTTGGACGATCAAATAGAATAGAAGCGTTATCCGATCAAATAGAATAGAAGCATCATCCGATCAAATAGAATAGATGGCTTGATCTTCTCTTGAAATGGTGAACAAAGCGGTGTCCTTAATTCTTTGAAGAATAGGCGTAAAGAGAGTTGTAGTCTTGAGTTTCTCTTGAACATCTTCTTTTATTTCCTTGCTTATCTCATCCTCTTGAAGTTCCTCATGCTCTATGAATGTGATGAGATTCTCTACAGCCTTGTTGAACTCCTCTCTTAGTTTTCTCGTGCCTGATCTTGTTCTTGGAGTTTGCTTCATAGTGGGCACGTTGATGATCTCCTGTTCGGATTCGGTTGAACTGATTTCGATGTCTTCATCAATGAAGAACAAAGAGATTATCCATCTCAAAAGGTTCCAAAAATATCAAAAAAGTTTATTATTCAATTAAGATTACATCTGTATTTATAGAAAATACTTGTGGTAAAAACTAGACAAATAAATTGTCTTGAAGATATAAATTATAACTAACAAGGTAATGACCAAGACTAAACTAAATAAATTGAGTTGAACAACTCTTGGCCTCCAATGACTCTTGAATGACTATTCAGCTCCAAACTTGACTCTACAACTCCCATTTTGCGTATTTTCTTCCTAGTCGTACTTAGGGAACTGACAGTCGTACATAGTAGACGGCGAGTTGTTCAGCAGACTTGAGAAATAACAAAACAGACTTCTGAAATAACAAAGCACACTTCTGAAAATATCAAAGCAGACTTCTGACTTGTTTTCCAGAACGGGTTATGACTGTTCAAAATGGGCTGGACTTGATACATAACATGGATGGATTTTTTAGTGCTCACCATGTACAAAACTTCATAGATTAGCCCAAATCACCATCTTTGAATGTTGAAGATGCCATTTTACTTTTGATCCATTGGAGTTAAGCCTATGCATTTTCTTGTGTTCTCCATTATCATATTATTCTCTCTCTCTTGAAAAAGATTTGCCCTCAAATCTATTTAGCAAAAGAAATTATAGAAACAAGCAAAAAAAATTTTTTTTTTTTTTTTTTTTTTTCTTTTTTCTTTCTTTCTCAACTTTTTTTTTTGCAAGCTAAAGATAGATAAAAAATAAAAATAGGATAGAAGATGAAAGGTAGAAGATGGATGAAAGAAGATGAAAGAGACAAGAAAATGGTAGAAAGATAGAAACCAAGCATAGAGTGGTGCTCTGATACCAAATGATGTGAGAATCTCCCAACGATTCGGCACTCTAAGCTGGTAATCGGATAATCTTTGACTTCTAAGGAGTGGTTAAACTTCAAAAAACAAGGCGGTGGAAACGAATGGTCACACAAGAGTTGTGGAAAGCTCTTGCCTCAAGAGATGCGGAAGGCTCTTGATTCACCGTGGATCGAAAGGAGCGTCAAAAGCTGTGGAAGACCTTTGGTATACTCAACTCTATGCCCTAGAATATAACACACCTAGACGACAAAGAGGTTTGTTGTCTGGAAGTAACCCTTAACTAAGCAACGAAAAGTGTTCATAAAGAACAAAGAGATTATCCATCTCAAAAGCTTCCAAAAATATCAAAAAGGCTTATTATTCAATTGTGACTACATGAGTATTTATAAGAAATACTTGTGGTAAAACTAGATAAATAAATTGTCTTGAAAATAGAAAATACAATTCCAAGGCAATGACCAAGACAAAACTAAATAAATTGAGTTGAACAACTGTTGGCCTCCAATGACTCTTTAATGACTATTCAGCTCCAAATTTGACTCTTCAACTCCCATTTGGCGTATTTCCTTCTTAGTCGTACTTAGAGAACTGACAGTCGTACATGGTACACTGTGAGTTGTTCAGCAGACTTCTGAAATATCAAAACAGACTTCTGACTTGTTTTCCAGAATGGGTTATGACTGTTTAGAATGGGTTAGGAAATGTTCCTAATTATTCAAAAACTTCATAGATTAGACCATAATCACCATCTTTGATTGTTGAAGATGTCATTTTTTTTTTGGTCTATTGGAGTTGAGTCATGCCTTTTCTTTTGCTCTCCAGTATCATATCATTCCCTCTCTCTTGAAAAAGATTTGTCCTCTAATCTGTTTAGCAAAAAAATGATAGAAACAAAAAAAAATTTTGTTTTCTTTTTTTAATTCTTTTTTTTGTTTTTTCAACTTTTTTTTCTTTTTTTTTTTGCAAGCTAAAGATATATATATATATATATATATATATATAAAAAAATAGGATAGAAGATGCAAGGTAGATAATATGATTCTAGGTAGAATCGTTTGTCTCTTGAAAAGTTTGTGAGGTTGAATGAATTTAAATGAATCAAAAGATGATGATGATGCGGAATTGATCTTCTGAACGTGATGATGAGTGATGTTGTTGGGCAGATGGATCTGGTTTGAAACGGAATAGAATGAAACGAATGATACTTCTAAGTGTTGTGAGAGACACTTAGGCTATCGAAATTACTTGATTCTGTTTGGATTCACCGAAACAGTTACAAGAGATGATCAAACGAAATTCCAAAAGAGTTTTTGATAAGAAATTGTTTGATGGTTTTATTAGAACAAAAATTAGAGTACATATAGAAGAGAAAAACGTGGCTCTTCATCTTCTTGGGCTTGTGTGCTTGGTTTCATCAAGAGGTTTGGGTAAAGAGTGTATGGGCTTGCCTCATTAAAAACCTCTCTTCCAAAACCCGTTGGGACAAAACTAAGAAGAGGAAGAAAAAGTACAAAACCATACACATCTCTTGATGAATGCTCAAGTGGCTTGAATCACAACCAATGTGGTTGGATCAGCACACTCAACTTGGCCCTGGACATGGTGTAAGAGATTGTGGAAAACTTGATCAAAGTTCACGGACTTGGACCAAGTGGAATTTGTAGTGTTTCTCCTTCTTCTTCTTGAGTCTCCATGGCTACAAGCTGGTCCTCAGCTCCATTATCCGTGTCCTCCTCTACTTCAAGCAGATCCTCAGGTTCATGCTGCTCCATGATCACATCATCCCCTCCCACTTGAGAAAGATTTGACCTCAAATTTGTTTTTTCTGCAAGAAAAGGCACAAGATTAGTAACATTAAAGCTAGAACTCACATTATATTTACCTTGCAAATCTAGTTGATATGCATTGTTGTTGATCTTCTTGAGCACTTTAAATGATCCATCAATCCTCGACATTAGCTTAGATTTTCTTTCATTAGGAAAGCGTTCTTTCCTAAATAAATCCAGACCAAATCCCCTTCTTCAAAGATCACTCCTTTCTGCCCTTATTAACATGTTTGACGTATTGCCTTGTCTTCTCTTCAATGTTGAGCCTCGCCTTCTCATGAATCTGTTTTACCAATTCTGCTTTCTTTTGCCCATCCATGCTTACTCTTTCACTCAAAGGTAAAGGCATTAAATCCAAAAGATAGATGGGATTGAACCCATAAACAATTTAAAACGGTGAAAACTTAGAAGCAGAATGTATAGCATGATTATAAGCAAATTCTACATGAGGCAAATATTTTTCCCAAGTTTTAAGGTTCTTTTTAATCAAGGCTCTCAAAAGTGTAGACAAAGTCCTATTAACTACTTCGGTTTGCCCATCAGTTTGGAGCTGGCAAGTAGTAGAGAATAACAACTTAGTTCCTAACTTAGACCATAATGTTTTCCAGAAATAGCTAAGGAACTTAGTGTCACGATCAGAAACTATGGACTTAGGCATGCCATGCAAACGAACTGACATAAAACGAACAGAACCAGACACAAACTGAAGCAAGAAAAGAGAAATGATGAACTTGAAACAAAAGGGATAGATAAACCTGGGGTAGGAGCGTTTAAGCTCTGATACCAGATGATATAGTAACCAAAGAGATGGATCCAGAAGTGTGGTGGATGATGGTGATCTATAGCTGGCCGAAGGGCACTCTCTAGAGATCCAAGTGGATGAACTGGTGGAGTGAAGTGGATTACGTGGTGGTGACTCTTCAACTGGCCGATGGGCTCTCTTTGAAGAATCCAGAGAATGAGATGGTTAGTGGATTGATTGATAGATGCCACACAGATCTGTGAAAGGATCCACTACAAGAAAACATGCAATTTGTGACTACAAATGTCGACTACATATATAGTCGCCATTTTAGCGACTTATTAGTGACTAAACAGCGATTATCTTACGACTACAAACATTTAGTCGTATATCAGTCGCTATTTTTACGACTAAATCATGTAGTCAGAAATGTCGTCGTAAATTAGGGACTATTTAGCGACTAATATACGACTCAATGAGGGAGTCGCAAAATAGTCACAAAATAGTCGCTAATTTCCCGACTAATATACGATTCAATGAGGGAGTCGCAATGGCGTCGCCTAATTAGCTACTATTTCGCGACTAAATCGGCGAGACGCTATATAGTCGGAAATCAATCGTAAAATACGGATAAAAACACGTTTTATTCAGTTTGGGTAGGTGTACCGGTTTTTGGCGACTACAAATAGTAGTCGCTAAATAGTTGTTATGTAGTCGCTAAAAAGTCGCTAATTATCGATTAAAAAACACGTTTTATTCATTTTGGGTAGGTGTACCAGTTTTTGGCGACTACAAACTGTAGTCGCCAAACTAGTCGTTATGTAGTCGCTAAATAGTCGTTATATAGTCACCAAAAATTCTATATAAACTAAGCTCGCCCCTTTCTTCTCCTCATTCATAGAAACACAAAGCAAAACCAATTTAAAAAACGAGGTTGAGAGGTTTAGAATAATGTCAGGAAATTCTAACTTTAGTAGTTTTCGGGAGTGGATGTATAAGCGGATCGATGAAGTGACGGGAAATTTCTCGGAAGAGTTCAGAGCGGGGGTGGAGCAATTCATGACATTAGCAAATAGCCAACCTTTAGCACAGGATAATGGCGGTAAGTTTTACTGCCCTTGTAGTAAATGCAAAACCAAAAGGCGAATTCCGGGATCTAGAATTTGGAACCATCTTTTTAGCTATGAGTTTATGCCAGATTATTATGTTTGGTATAAGCATGGGGAATAAATTAATATGGATTTAGAAATGAGTTACGTTGATCCGACGTTTATAAGTGGGAGTGAAGAAGTGGGTAATGTAGTAGAAGATAGATATGTGGAAATGGTAAATGATGCATTTCGTTATAACGTGAGTTTTGCTGATAACGATCATCAAGATGGTAGTTTTCAGAATGTAGAAGAACCGGTATTTACCGTTCAAAGAAATTCTATGACTTGTTAGAAGGTGCAAAAAATCCATTATATGATGGTTGTCGTGAAGGTCACTCGCAATTATCGTTAGCTGCTAGAGTTATGCAAAATAAAGCAGATCATAATATGAGTGAAAAGTTAGTGGATTCGTTTTGTGAAATCTTGAGTGAGTATTTACCAGAAGGAAACCAGGCTACCGCTTCACATTACGAGACAGAAAAATTGATTCGCAATTTAGGTCTCCCATATCATACAGCTGATGTCTGTATTAACAATTGTATGATATTTTGGAAAGAAGAAGAAAATAACGATAAATGTCTGTTTTGTGGTGCACAAAGATGGAAGCCTAAGGACAACCGACGAATAACCAAAGTACCATATAGTCGTATGTGGTATCTACCTATTGCTGACAGATTGAAGAGAATGTATCAGAGCCACAAGACTATAGCAGCAATGAGATGGCATGCCGAGCACCAAGCAAAGGAGGGAGAAATGAGTCATCCTTCATATGCGGTGAAGTGGAGATGTTTTCAAGAACAGAATCCCCGATTTGCTGAAGAACCCTGTAACGTGTATCTTGGATTATGTACCGATGGGTTCAATCCATTTGGCATGTCTCGTAATCATTCGTTATGGCCTGTGATATTGACTCCATATAACCTACCCTCTGGTATGTGCATGAATACAGAGTACTTGTATTTTACAATTCTGAATTCTGGGCCAAATCATCTGCGAGCTAGTCTCGATATCTTCCTCCAACTGCTTATTGAGGAGCTAAAAGAGTTGTGGTCTACTGGAGTCGATGCATACGATGTATCGTTGGGTCAAAACTTTAATTTAAAAGCAATGCTTCTGTGGACGATAAGCGACTTTCCAGCCTATGGCATGTTATCTGGATGGACCACCCATGGTAAATTGTCTTGTCCAGTTTGCATGGATGATACAAAGTCTTTTTATCTACCTAATGGAAGGAAGACATGTTGGTTTGATTGTCACCGAAGATTTCTTCCTCATGGTCATCCTCTAATGAGGAATAAAAAAGACTTCCTGAAGGGAAAAGACACTTCGAGAGTGTATCCACCTGAGTCTTTGACCGGGGAGCAAGTTTATTTCGACCGGTTGAATGGTGTAAATCCACCGAAAACCAAAGACGTCGGTGGAAATGGTCATGAACGGAAGAAGCCTGGCTATGGGAAGCAACATAACTGGCACAAAGAAAGCATATTGTGGGAGCTACCATACTGGAGGGACCTCAATCTACGACATAATATTGATGTGATGCATATAGAGAAGAATTTTTTGGACAACATCATGTATACTCTTATGCGTGTGAAAGGTAAATTAAAAGATACCATCATGTCAAGATTGGATATAGAAAATTTTTGTTCTCGGCCACACTTACATATTGATAATGAGAGTAAAGCACCTTTCCTAGCCTTCACATTGACAGAAGAAGCAAGAACAAGTTTACTAGAATGTGTGAAACATTCGGTTAAATTCCCAGATGGTTATTCGTCAGACTTAGTTAGTTGTGTTGATATGGAAAATGGAAAGTTTTCAGGCATGAAGAGTCACGACTGCTGTGTTTTTATGGAGCGGTTACTTCTATTTATCTTTGCAGAACTCATAGACCAAAACGTCCACCTTGCATTATCAGGTACTAATTAATTACTTAAATTTCTATAGTTTTTATTATTTTTTATAGTAATTAACGTGATGAATTTTGAAAATATTGTAGGGATTGGAGCATTTTTCCAGGACTTATGTTCGAGAACTTTGCATACAAGTCGCGTTCAAATTTTAAAACAGAACATAGTTTTAATCCTATGCAATTTGGAGAAGATCTTTCCACCATCATTTTTCGATATGATGGAGCACCTACCTATACATCTCTCCTACGAAACTGAATTAGGAGGACCGGTCCAATATAGGTGGATGTATCCTTTTGAAAGGTATGCGGTAGGATCAATTGTTGAATCATATATTAATGACGAGATTGCTTATTTCTCAGAGCACTACTTTACCGCGAATATACAAACAAAATCTAGGTAAATTACAAAAATAATCAACGAATGTCTGATTAATTAATTAAAGTCAGGTAGACTACTTTATTGTGCTATGTTAATGTGAATAATTACTTTTCACTCATTTGGTCAGTTTAACAAGATTTGATGAAGGTGAAGTCCCTGTATATCATGTCCCTGTATATCATGTCCCTGGAGTTCTTTCTATATTTACTCAGGTTGGCCGTCCAAGTGGGGAAATGCATAAAATATGGCTTTCGGAAAGAGACCTTCAATGCGCACATGCATATGTTTTACGAAATTGTGACTATTTTCAGCCAATTGAGAGGTATATATATAAGTGGCATCTCTCAAATTACTCACGTTTTTATATATATAATCCACTATGATTTCTCATATATTATTGTTGGTCTTGTATATATAGTATGATCAAGGAATTTATTTGAGCAAAATATCCAGGACTTACCGAAAAAGAACTCTCTGCGAGAAGAGCTGACGAATATCATTTATGGGTTAAAGAATATGTAAGTCAAAATATATATTCATTGTATATATATATTATATATTTTAGTTGTTGCTATTGTTTAACATATCTCTGTATATATATGCAGATTACTTACTGGAACACCACGATTCCATTTCCTACTTGGGTTCAAGAGATAGTGCATGGACCTTTGAACAAGGTTAAAACATGGCCAATATATTTTACAAGAGGCTTTTTGTTTCATACAGAGAATCACGGCGCTGGACGAAAGACATGTAACTATGGGGTCTGTGTTAAAGGTGAAAATTACATGGATGCATATGACGTAGCGGATTTCTACGGGACCTTAACTGATATCATAGAACTTGAGTATGAGGGTATGGTCAATTTGAGAATCACACTTTTTAAGTGTAAGTGGTATGACCCTGTTATCGGTAGAGGCACTCGGAGGAGCAATTGTGGCGTTGTCGACGTTCTTTCATCAAGAAAGTACAATAAATACGAACCATTTATTCTAGGTACGTATATATACACATTAATTATTGTCGATATCATATATATATATATATATATATATATATATATATAATCTGTAACTTCTACATGTTGATATTTGAAACAGCCTCTCAAGCGCATCAAGTTTGTTATATTCCGTACCCATATATAAAGAAACCGAAGCAATTGTGGCTCAATGTTCTAAAAGTGAATCCGAGGGGTAATATTTTTGGAGGATATGAAAACAAAGAACCAATTCTTTTGCAAACAAAAAATGATGATGTCGTATTGATGACTACAATAGAAGATCTCGTAGTTGACAATTTGGAAGAGGGAGTAAACCAAATAAATCTCGATTACGATGTCGGCGATGCGGAACCGGAAGATGAATTCCGGTGTAATTTATCATCTTCGGATGAAGATGCAGAAGACGAAGAATCCTAATAATGTCAAATTTTTGCTACTAAAATATGTATCTTATGCTTATGTCAAATTACGACTTAATTAAACAAATTTGGCTAATTGTTTTTGAGTGAACCAATTCTAATTTTTTTGGTTTAATTCCTATAACACCTGATTTTAGTAGTTAGTTAGTGACTAATTTCAAAAATTTGGTCGAATTACACCCAAGAAACTAAATCCAATTTTATGTTTTTATTCAAATTAGCGACTGAATAACGACTAATTTGCGACTAATTTCAAACACAATTCATTCGGTCCAATTGATTCGGCCCAATTAAACCCGACAATGACCAATCCCCAAATTATCAACCCTAATTTTTTTTATCTCTCTCTTTTGGTCTGCGCCGATCTCTCTCTTCTTCGATCTGTTTCTCTCTAGCTTCCTCTCTCGCTTCCTCTCTCTTTATCTCTCGATCTTTCGGTCTCTCCTCGCCTCCTCTCTCTCTCTCTCTCCCTCTCTCTCTCTCCGTCTGCTTCTCTCAGTCTCTCTCGCTTCTCTCAATCATCCACAACTCCTCTTTCTCTCTCTATCTCCATCTGCTTCTCTCAGCCAAGTTTGCTTCCTCTCGATATCTCTGTCTCTATCGGTCTCTCCTCTCACTCTCTCGCTTCCTGTTGTTGTTTTGATTCTCGTTATGATTTATCCATATTTGTGTTTGTGTTTTTGTTGCAGTTCAAGTTCGATACCTCTCGATCTCTTTTGCTCCCTCGGTCTTTCCTCTCTATCTCTCTCTTGGTCTCTTCTCTCTCTCTCAGTCTTGGTATAATATATTCTTCTTAGTGTGTGCCCATTGTATTTGATTTTTTTTGCTGTTATTACTAATCATCTTCAAAGCACTTACTTTCAAGGCTTAAATTGTTCTGAAATTGAAATGTATGCCTCAGATTAATTGATTTGCTTGTAGAATTGTTTTGAAATATGTTTTTAAACTTATTCCTCTTGGCTTGACTTTTTACGTTTAATGTTATTAGCTTCTATTTTAGGAATTAGAAGGTGCATCGCTATTAATGTTATTTGTGGTTCGTGGTTTTAGCGCTATTAAATCCTGAAATTAATCAACGATATGTGTTTGTGTGGTTTTGTGGTTTTTAGAGTTTTTAAATTTGAAAATTAATCGTATAATCGTGTTTGTGTTGTTGTTGTTGTTCAAGTTCAATTTTACTATGTGTTGTTTTGTGGTTTTATAGCTCTATGAGATCGTTTCATGGAGTTTATATTTATGGTTGCAGGAAAAGAGCTTAACTTCTATACTCAAGACCCCACCTGCTTTGGTTTTGTTGCTAAAGGCTGTAGGTATTCTTTTCTCGAACCCGAATAGGTTTTGTGACCAATAATTGTTTGTGCATTTTAATAATAGTTTTGTCTCTTTAGATATGTTCATATAATTGCTAATTCTGTATCATATTTTAAATATATAGTAGTAATAGTAGGTTGAATGGTAAAGTGTTGGACTATGCAAGTTTCGATAGATCCTTTACTTGTTTAAGTTCATTCCACTTTCAGTTATTTATTTATTTTATAGGTTTATATTCAGGTTTGTGTTGTTGTTGTTGCAGTATAGGTAAAGTAGAGAACATAAAGTACAGAGTTTTGTTGTTTTGTGGTTTAAGAGCTTTTAGATATGATCATATATTTGCTAATGCTGTATCATATTTTAAATATATACTAGTTATAGTAGGTTGAATGGTCAAGTGTTGGACTATGAATAAACATATGGTAAAAATCGTTTAAGTTAACTAAACTTTGAAGGTTTATGAAATATGATCTTTACGAATTTCATACACGATCCATGCATGCAGAAGTACATATGATTCAATCCACTCCCTCCATGCAAGTTTCGATAGATCATTTACTTGTTTAAGTTCATTCCACTTTTAGTTCTTTATTTATTTTATAGGTTTATATCATCGACTTTGTTTAAGTTTAAGTTGTTGTTGCGGTCTATATAATATTCAGGTTTGTGTTGTTGTTGTTGCAGTCTAGGTAAAGTAATATTCAGGTTTGTGTTGTTGTTGTTGTTGTTGTTGTAATTCTGTGTGTGTTTTGTAACTTGTTTGCTCTTATCTTTTCTTATGTTCATTGCAGATACTAGCATCTAGAACATCACACGATGTCTACTGCTAAGAGAGGACGAAAGAGAAAGGTTATCCCTAATGTATCTCAGAGACCCGGAGTGGCCAACCCACCCACTGCGGTGAAAAGACCCACCAATCTACCGAGTCATTACAACTTCACACCAGCCACCCAAGTTCCTCCGCCTCAAACGCCTCAAGACCAAATGCGCCATATCCCCCAACAGTCAACGTCAGCAGCACCACATTTCCGTTATTTTCCACCACCATAGATGCTTTTCCAGAACTCCATCATTCAAGGACGTGAAGACTAGCCTACTCTTTCATCACCAGAAGTTCAGAACAATCCACTGAATCAATCGAACCCGCAGCAGGTTGCTCCAGAATCTCCACTTCATAATTCTCAGGCTCAAAGTCATCCATCTTCTCAAAGAAACAACTTTGAACTTGATCCAGTTCTACCGGAACTCCAGGAAGACACGCTTCGGGCTTTAAATGCCCTGCTTATGGTGCCAGACCGTGAGAGGTTTACTACCGTTCTCTCTCCCGAACCGATGCCAAACACAACTTGGTAAGTTACTTATTCTTCAGCTTGTAATTTAGCGAATTGAATTCTGGTTTGATATTTGAAACTTAATTCTTTCTCAACTTGTTTACATGTGTTTGGAGGTTTACTCGAGACAAGAAATCCCAACTGGTTTGGAAAGTTACAAAAATTTTTACAAACAAGTTCGATTGTCCATACTATAGCTGGACTTGTGTGCCTAGAGAGAGACAAGAAAGATATTTCATCGAGTTTGCGGTACAGTTTTCTGTCCTATATGCTTTGCTTGTTTTCAGATTTCACTCCTTAATTCTCAGTTTTTCTCTTTGTTTTGTAGAAAACCCACACCTGGGATCCCTTGATAACAGGGACAGTTCAACACCATTTTGAGCAGATTTGTCAACGTCGAATGAAGGACATGGTTAGCAACGCAAGGACTAGTCGAGAGCAACCTAAATGGATCAAGGAGACTCTCTGGCAACAGATGGTTGAGCAGTGGGATACAGATGAAGCACAACAAAAAAGTCACATATATTCCAATGTCCGTATGTCTGACCGTAATGGTCTTGGTCCTCACATCCACTTATCAGGCCCTAAGTCGTATCAACAAATCCAAGATGAAATGGTTAGTTCATTTAAATATTTGTATATCTTTCTAATTCCTTTGCAACTTTAAATTATTTCATAACCTTTCAATATTTTGTAAAATTGCAGGAAGAGGAATGGGAAAGAGCGGTCAGTCTTGGTGAGGTTTTCATCAAGACACATACAAAGCCAGATGGTACGTATGTTGATCGGAAGGCGGAGAGAATCACTCAAACGTATGAGAAGAACTTGCAAGAGAAGTTGTCTACACTTGGGGTAGATACCTCATCGGTTTCAAACGGCGCTTCACGACCTAGGGAGCTCACCACAGATGAGTATACAACCCTCTTTCTTCAAGTTAAGTAACATTTCTGAACTGTCCACATTTATAGAGTATAATTTACTGTAATTTCTGTTTTCTATTGACTGTTTTTCTCTTTTTATCGCAGTCCACTGAGAAGGATTCACGAGGAACTCTTTATGGAGTTGGAAGCCTAAAGATTGTCTTGAGAATCTTGGCAAGCGCAAGCAACCAGGCGAGTCTTAATCGTTTACGGCATTGCAAAAGCAACTGAAGGAAGCTCAACAAAAAATCAAAGAGCAAGCTGCTTATAATGCTGAGGTTGCTACCCGAGAGGCAGCAAATGCCCAAGTTGTGGCTGAGCAAAAGGACAAGATCAACCAGTTGTCCTTGGTGGAAAAGTATCTACGCCAAACGGATCCGGCCTTTCTCGATTTTGTGGCTACTCATTCAGGTGACACATCAACCACTGATCCTCTCTCAAACAATCTTCCCGAAACAGCTCCTTGATCACCTCCATTCACTTAGGTTTCTTATCCCTCACTCTCTATACTTTAACTCTCATGAACCTTGCTTGTATTTGGATTTATATGTTGGTTTGATTGTATGTGAAACTCTTGTATTTGTGACTTAGTTTGTATGTGAAACACTTGGTTTTTATAAAGCATTTTCGGCTCATTAATTTCAGAAATAAATAGGCGTTCATGAGCGTAAAAAATACCATATTTTTTTTCATCAACCTGTGTAGTCGCTATGTAGTCGCTAATTAGTCGCTAATTAGTCGCTAATTAGTCACTAATTAGTCATACAATTTATTCGTAGAACTTAGTCGCTAAATTAGTAGCTAAATTAGTCGGTACGTAGTCGCCAAATAGTCGTAACGTAGTCGTTGTTCAGTCGCTTAATGTTACGACACGAAACGACTAATTTTGTTCATTCCGTTTAATCGTATACTAGTCGTAGTGTGGTCGTAACTATTTACGACTAACTTACGACTACTTGTACGACTACAATTATTAGTCGTAACATAGTCGTCATTTAGCGACTATTTTTACGACTACAAATTTTAACAACTATCGAATTACGACTACATGTGTTAGTTGCTAAATAGTCGTAACCTTATGTTTAACGACTACTTAGCAACTAATACTGCAGTCGCCTTTTTCCTGTTTTCTTGTAGTGATCTATGATAAGTCTAAACACTCAATCTTCAAGGATTCACACATAAGAAGAAGGAGAGGAGGCTGCTTCTTTCTCAGAAGAAAATTCTCATTTTATTTCATAAAAACTTATTAGGTTACAAGCTGAGAAGAGACTTTATATATAGTCCAGCAGCTGGGGACCTTCTAAGGTCGAAATTATTACATAATAAAAGGACTAAACGTGCAAAGCAACATACTCAAAAATTAAACGACTTAAATAAACTCTAACGGTCTTATTTCTTCAAAACAGAGAAAGAACACGTTAATTATTCAAAGAAATTCAAATACGTACCTTGAGAGTTTCTGGACGATCAAATAGAATAGAAGCGTTATCTGATCAAATAGAATAGAAGCATCATCCGATCAAATAGAATAGATGGCTTGATCTTCTCTTGAAATGGTGAACAAAGCGGTGTCCTTAATTCCTTGAAGAATAGGCGTAAAGAGAGTTGTAGTCTTGAGTTGCTCTTGAACATCTTCTTGTATTTCCTTGCTAATCTCATCCTCTTGAAGTTCCTCATGCTCTATGAATGTGATGAGATTCTTTACAGACTTGCTGAACTCCTCTCTTAGTTTTCTCGTGCCTGATCTTGTTCTTGGAGTTTGCTTCATAGTGGGCACGTTGATGATCTCCTCTTCGAATTCGGTTGAACTGATTTCGATGTCCTCATCAATATATCTCTGTGTAGCCACATGTTTTCAATGAGATTAGAAGAAAAAAGTTCTCTCCTTGTTCTTTCTTGTTCTTCCTTGTTCTGGAGACTAATCTCTCATATTCTCCTAAATTCTCACACTTATTCTCCTAAATTCTTACAAGCTTGAGGAATCCAGTTGCATGTCTAGTTCTTATACTCAATCAGATATAAAGGTATAAGAACAAGTGATAAAAAGGCTGAAAGCCCGATTGTAGAATAATGAGATTCGTTCAAAGGGACCAGCAATACACTATAATCTTTTGTAACACAATTTCAGCTAAGAGATCAAGTTTGTTTTGGTTTTGGTTTGTCACAATAACAAGTAAGTAGATAAAATCGGTTTAACAAATATTAATAAAGGCGTTAGGCTAAGGCGAGTTATCTTGGGGATTAGATCATCTAGAACCAAGCAATTATTCAGGACACTAATTTAGAACCAATCTAGAACTCAACCATAAAAATAAGAGGATCTACTGTCGTGGTATCAACCACTTCATCAATCAATCTAACACCCTAACCAGTCGTTTGAGGTTACAAAGAATGACAAGCATTATAGAGAATGGGATCGATTCGTTCACGACTCGCCCTAACATCAACTGTTGTTGGCTAAGGACAAATCGCCCATCTATGTTCTTTCCAGCACTTTTGATGAGTAAATTAAACCTAAGATCAAAGGTTAGGTGATCAACCTAGTCTAGGCATTAAGAACAACGATAGATGAAGATATCAATAGATAGGATCCTATTTGTGCTTAGTTCATGAGTCCCTAATCCCTTTGAAACCCTTAACCTAACTAGAAGAACTACTCAAACATGGCAAATCGAATAAAAGCAAGAGATGTAAAAGAATTCATGATAAAATAAAATAAAGAGGTAAAAGTTAAGAAATCTTCTCCAAAATATGGAATACAATCTTCAAATCTTACAAAAGCTCTAAACTATCGTCTCTCTCCCTCTCGAGTTTTTCTCTCCACAGTTCGATAATGAAATTTGTGTCCCTTATGTCTGGGGCGGCTAGGATTAATTAGGGAAAAACCCTAGGTGGCGAAAATTAGGTTTAATAAAATTTCTAAAAATAGATCTTCCGCGGGAGCAGGTGCTCCGTTGAGGAGCGGGTGCTCATTTCTTCAAAACTTTCCAAAAAGCTTCACTTTCCCTCTATTTTCGCCAAGTTTCTTCATGAGTTCCAATTCTCCATTCCAGCCACCTTTTAGACCTAAAATGACTCAAAATAAAATAAAAGACTCGATAAAGACCTACAAAACAAAGGTTAAAATGCGCCAAAAACGCATTATATCAATTCCCCCAGACTTGGATATTTGTTTGTCCTGAAACAAATTCAAGACCAAGTGAAAGAGAAAGGTTTGAAAACGCGGGAACTCTCTCATCCTCAGTAAACCGAGTAAACAACCCTCAACCTGCAGACCACATAATCCAGAATATGAATAGCAAAGCTTTACCAAAACCTCCCAATACATTCTCAACCCAGCTTCATTTTTCAAACATAAACTCTTCAGATTTATTAAAGGTTGCGTGAACTTCTCGCTACAAGCACTATTCAGGGTAGACGACGCTAAGAGATTTATAGCCATGTAGGGGTGGAGTTCAGAGAGTTTAAGGGTTACCCGATGCTGGTGGAGGATGCAGGATATCACACAAAATTGCAAGAGAGAATGAGTCCATTTGTGTTCCACATTCTCTAAACCACTCTTTCTTTCTTTCAATCTCTCTAATTTCTCATCTAGCAATCATCCTCCTTGGGTATGCATACCGTGCAGAGAGACACCTTTTTATTTCACAAACTTACCACTCTTCATCATCGATTATTTATTTATTTATTTATTTATTTATATATATCTATATATATATGTATATATTTTAAAGATGTAATGATGATGAAGAGGGTTTCAATTACAAGCATGTATCTCTCAGGCACGAAGATAATCAGAGTTGTTGCACATACCCAAATGGAGCTCGTCATTGCCATTCATTCCTTGTGGATTTTTGTTCCACCTCTTTATAAACCATTTCTGAAAATAGGCGCGGGTGCTCTGTAATGGGAGCGGGTGCTCTGGTTTTCAGAAAGAGTGATTTAGAGGCTGCGTCGACCCATTCTCTCCGACCCTTTCGCACAATCTGCACATATGACAGTGAAGTAACAAGAGAGCAAGAGGTCTGAAAAGAGGTACGGTTTATGATATGATAATGGACCAGCAGCTTGAACCAGTGCTTGAACCCGAAGGAGCAAAGCTAGTAGCTGAGGATGAGCTTGTGTCCGAGGAAGCTTTAGTCACGCCAATTGGTCCAATGACTCGATCAAGAGCTAAGATGTTTAACCAAGCTGTTAGAGGATTGGTTAGTCAAATGTGGAACCAACGAGATCAAGATAGCAAGTATGGAGAAGAAGCTTGTCAAACCACTCTGGTTTTGATTCAAGCTAATTAATTCAACGAATGGGAAAAGTGTCATGGTTGTACTCTTGTTCCCTTGTCAAGTTTTGTCCCAATGGGTTTTCTTGACAAGGTTTTTAATGAGACAGCTGTGTCACTTCACCATTGCCCATTTGTTGAACCAAATATAAAATGGAATAAAGCATCTTTTCTATTTGATCGGGTGAAGGTTATATTCTATTTGATTGGGTGGAGATTCTATTCTATTTGATCGGGTGACGAGTCTATTCTATTTGGTCGGGTGGCGAGTCTATTCTATTTGATCGGATGAAGCTTCTATTCTATTCGTCCATCATAGAGCTTGAGGAAGACGAAGGGTCAAGTTTAAATTTCGAATTTTAAATGCTATTTTAATATTTTGTGTTTTTTAGAACAACCTTGAAACTTGTTCCAAGGTTTGTTCTCTTTCTCTTTATAATCTCTTGTAATCTCTTTGGAGAAACCTATCAATCATTTTCTTATCAAAAATTCTTTATGTATTTTGTTTGATCATCTCTTATAACTGTTTCGGTGAATCCAAACAGAATCAAGTAGTTTCGATAGTCTAAGTGACACTCACAACACTTAGAAGTATCATTCGTTTCATTCTATTCCATTTCAAACCAGATTCATCTGCCCAACAACATCATTGATGAGGACATCGAGCCTAGCTTAACTGAATCAGAGGAAGAAGACACCTACATAGCAACCTTGGAGAATACACCAAGAACAAGGTACGGAACAAGACCCTTGAGAGAGAAGTTCAACAAGTCTGTGGAAAGTCTCATCACACTTATAGAGTATGAAGAACTCCATGAAGATGAGATCAACAAGGAAATGCTAGAGAATGCACAGGAGCAACTAAAGACTCCAACAACTCAGTTTTTGCTGGTTCTTCAAGGAATTAAAGAAGTTGCTTTGTTCACCATTTCAAAGGAAGATTAAGCCGCTTAAACATCTAAGGAGACCACATTTATATTTAAGTTATGTTTTAAATTTGAATAAAATAACGAGTTATTTTCTTGTTTTGCAGGAATTTGCCCGTTAGGTTTTAAGAGTCTAGTCTTTAAGTCGTTTGTTATTTCCGAGTCTGTTGCTTTGCATGTTTAGTCCTTTTATTGTAATAATTTTGACCCTAGAAGGTCCCCAGCTGCTGGACTATATATAAAGTCCCTTCTCAGCTATGTAATCACAAGTTTTATGAAATAAAAACCCTAATTTTTCTCCCATGGAGAGCTAAAAACGCCTCAGCCTTCTTGTGTGTGAATCCTTGAAGCCTTGAGTGTTCTAGACTTATCACAGATCTTCCATCATCTGTGTGGCGTCTCTCGATCCATCTGTGTCGATTTATCCATCAATCATCCACTGGATTCTTCAGAGAGAGACCTTAGTCCAGCTGAAGAGTCACCATCAAACCACTTCTATTTCATCACCATCCACTGGAATCTGTTGAGAGAGACCTTAGTCCAGCAACAGCTTCTCCATCATCCATCTCGTTTGGATCTAATCCCTTGGATCCTACATCATCTGGTATCAGAGCCGAAAGGTTCCTAATCAGGTGTATCTATCCCTTTTGTTTCAGTTCATCATTTCTTTGTTTTTCTCCATCTGCTGTTTTGTTTGCTGCATCAAACTGCTGCATCATCTGTTGCATCTGTTTCAGTTTTTGTTTGTTTCATTTGATTTTTGTTTGATGTTTTGTTTAGATCGTTGTTTTGTTGTTCTATTTGGTCTATTCATCTTCTAAAACGAAAAGCCATAAAATTTTTTTTCCAAATCTGTTCATTTGTGTGTTTTTAAACCCTTCATATTCCCGCGCACTTGATCTGTTTGTTCTGTGAGAGACAGGAAAACGAAAAAAAAAAAAATCATGGGAGAACAAGGAGAAGTGAATATGGCACAACTACTGATGAATATTCAAACCCAACTCCAGAACCTTGGAGAACGTATGAATCGATTCAAACAGCCCCCTCCTGCAGCCAGAGCACCAAATCGTGATAGAAATGTGAACAGGGCAAATCAAGAGAATGATGATCTGTTTAATTCAGAAGAACTACAAGATCCTCAACATAACCAAAGGCCTAGGAGACAGTACCAACATGAGAGAGTTCGCAATGAAGGCAACGTGAGAGAAGGAGGCAGAGATCTCAAACTCAATCCTCCAACATTTGCTGGAAAAGTAAATCCAGATGCTTATATTGATTGGGAGAGACGCATGGAGTATATCTTTGAATACTACCACTACTCAGAACAGAGAAAGGTATCTCTAGCTGCTGCTCAACTTACTGAAAACGCTTTAGCTTGGTGGGACAGAGATGTTTCTAAAAGAAGAAGGCATAGGCATGTTGCTATATCTACTTGGGAAGATATGAGATTTCAGTTGCGAAAGAGATATGTTCCAGCTTACTACCACAGAGACCTGCAGAAGAAATTTCGCAAGCTTACTCAAGGAAGCAAATCTATAGAAGAATACTTTGAAGAGTTTGAGTCACTCAAAAACAGATTGGAGGTTGAAGAATCTGAGGAGAACTTGATGGCGCAGTTTCTAGATGGTCTTCATGACAGAATTGCTAGAAAAGTAGAAAGGCAAACTTACCATGACATGGATGAACTGCTGCACTTAGCTGTTCAAGCTGAACAACACATCAAGAGAAAGACAGCTTCTACTAATCGCAATAAGACCCTTGGACGCCACAGCCACAGAAAAATGTAGACAAAGGAAAGTTTATTGAAGTGGACCAGAGATTTAAAAAAACTCCACCTGAGCCATCTAAGATCACCAAACCTGAGCAAGGTAAGCCTACTAATCAAAGAGCTCATGATATAACTTGTTTTAAATGTCAGGGAAAAGGGCATTATGCAAAGGAGTGTCCAAACCAGCGAGTGATGATTCTCAAAGCTAATGGAGAATATGAGTCTCAAGATGAAGAAGAGGAAGAGCAAGTAGAATCTGAAGAAGATATTGTAGATTATCCAGAATCTGGAGAAATACTTGTCATAAGGAGAGCTCTTAGCGCATTATTTGATCTAGAAACTATTCAACGAGAAAACATCTTTCACTCCAGATGTGCCGTAAACTCTAAGGTATGTAGTTTGATTATTGATGGAGGTTCTTGTCCTAACGTAGCCAGCAAGTATTTGGTTGATAAGCTAGGTCTCCAAAAGACGAAGCACCCTCGACCATACCGGCTCAAATGGCTTAACGATGAGACTGAACTAAAGATCTCCGAACAAGTTACTGTACCTTTCACCATAGGCAAGTATTCGGATCAAGTTGTGTGTAATGTGGTTCCTATGCAAGCTGGTCACCTTCTTCTAGGACGACCATGGCAATTTGACAAAGAGACTCTACACAATGCGAGAACCAACTACTACTCTTTCACTCACAACAACAAGAAGCACACCCTAGCTCCTCTCACCCCACAGGAAGTGCATGAAATGCAGAAATCTATGTCTAAAGGAGCTAAGCAAAACAAAACTAACCTTTACATTACACCTTCTACTGTTTTGAAATCTCTTGATTCACAAGATAAGGTGCTATTAATGATCTTCAAGGAAGGTTTGTTTTCAGGTCTAGAAGAACAAGAGTTAACTCCTGAGATACGTGGGCTGCTAGAAAAGTTTAAGGATGTGTTTCTCGAGGAGATACCACTAGGTTTGCCACCAATAAGAGGAATTGAACATCAGATTGATCTTGTTCCAGGAGCACCATTACCAAACAGACCCGCTTATAGAGTCAATCCAAAAGAAGCACAAGAACTAGAAAAGCAAGTTCAAGATCTTATGTCAAAAGGCTATATCCGAGAGAGTTTAAGTCCATGTGCTGTTCTAGTCTTTTAGTGCCTAAGAAAGATGGAACATGGAGGATGTGTGTTGACTGCAGAGCTATCAACAATATCACTGTCAAATATAGGCATCCTATTCCGAGACTTGATGATATGCTGGATGAGCTTAATGGAGCTAAACTCTTCTCTAAAATTGATTTAAGGAGTGGATACCATCAGGTTAGGATGAAGGAAGGAGATGAATGGAAAACCGCGTTTAAGACTAAGCAAGGTTTGTATGAGTGGCTGGTCATGCCATTTGGACTCACAAACGCTCCAAGTACATTCATGAGGCTAATGAACCAGGTTCTAAGAAAGTACATCTGTAAGTTTGTGGTTGTGTACTTTGATGATATCTTGATTTATAGTGCTAACCTTACAGATCACTTGAGCCATCTTGAACAGGTTCTAGAGACGCTTCGATCTGAAAATCTCTATGCAAATTTTAAGAAATGCTCGTTTTGCACTGATCAAGTTGTGTTTTTAGGATTTGTTGTAAGTTCACAGGGATTAAAGGTTGATGAAGAGAAAATCAAAGCCATTCAAGACTGGCCTACACCAACAACTATTGGGCATGTTAGGAGCTTCCATGGTCTGGCTAGCTTCTACAGGAAATTTGTGAAGGATTTCAGTACCATAGCTGCACCATTGACCTCGGTGATTAAAAAGAATGTGGAATTCAAATGGGGTCAAGCACAAGAGGATGCATTCAAAAAGCTCAAAGACAGCCTCACCCATGCACCTGTTTTAGTACTTCCTAATTTTGATAAAATGTTTGAGATTGAATGTGATGCTTCTGGTACAGGAATAGGTGCTGTTCTAACTCAAGGAGGAAAACCAGTAGCATACTTCAGTGAAAAACTTAGTGGAGCTTCCCTCAATTATCCAACCTATGATAAAGAACTCTACGCATTGGTAAGATCTCTTGAAACTTGGCAACATTATTTACTGTCAAGAGAGTTTGTTATTCATACAGATCACGAGATACTCAAGCATCTGAGAGGTCAAACTACGCTTAAGAAAAGACATGCGAAGTGGCTTGAGTTCGTAGAAACTTTTCCGTATGTGATCAAGTATAAGAAAGGCAAAGAAAACGTTTTAGCTGATGCTCTATCAAGAAGACACACTCTTATTACCACCATGGACTCAAAAATCATGGGATTTGAGCATATCAAAGGTTTATATGAAACTGATCCAGATTTCAAAGAGGCTTACAAGGAGACTACAAAAGCTGCATATGGAACATTCTACCAACAAGATGAGTTCTTATTCAAAGACAAAAGACTTTGCATACCCCAAGGATCCATGAGAGAGCTACTGATCAGAGAAGCACACGGAGGAGGGCTTATGGGACATTTTGGCAGAGACAAAACTTTTAGTGTTCTTATGGAACATTTCTTTTGGCCGCACTTAAAGAGAGATATGGAGATGTTCTGCTCCAAATGCATCACTTGCTTAAAGGAAAAATCCAGGTCACATCCTAATGGTTTATATATGCCTTTGCCTATTCCTAACCTACCATGGGTAGATATTTCTATGGATTTTGTTTTAGGTTTACCAAAGATCAACCACAAGGACTCTATCTTCGTCGTAGTGGACAGATTCTCTAAAATGGCTCATTTCATTCCCTGCAACAAGACTAACGATGCTACTCAAACTGCTGATCTTTTCTTCAAAGAAGTTGTGCGTTTGCATGGAGTGCCAAGAACCATTGTATCAGATCGTGACACCAAGTTCTTAAGTCACTTTTGGAAAACTTTGTGGAAGAAATTGGGAACCAAGCTGCTTTTCTCAACCACATGTCACCCTCAAACAGATGGCCAAACCGAGGTAGTAAATCGCACACTCTCTACCTTATTGAGAGCAACGGTTGGTAAGAACTTAAGGAACTGGTTATCTTGTCTTCCTTATGTTGAATTTGCTTATAATCATGCTAAGCATTCTGGTACTAAATTTTCTCCTTTTGAAGTTGTTTATGGATTTAATCCTAGTAATCCATTAGATCTTTCACCACTGCCCCAAGCTGTTTATTCTAGTGCTGAAGGTGAAACCAAGGCAGATTTTGTGAAAAAGCTTCATCAAAAGGTCAAGGAAAATCTGGAGAAGAAAACTGAGAAGTACAAACAGCAAGCTGATAAGCACCGCAAAGAGGTTACTTTTGAACCAGGAGATTGGGTCTGGTTACACATGAGACATGAGAGGTTTCCCAAGCAGAGAAAGTCCAAGCTTTCACCAAGAGGAGATGGACCATTTCGAGTGCTGGAAAAAGTCAACAACAACGCCTACAAGCTTGAACTTCCAGGTGAGTTAAACATTTCTCCAACTTTCAATATTACTGATTTAGCTCCTTATCATGCAGATGAAACGATTCTCGATCAAGAGCTAAGATGTTTAACCAAGCTGTTAGAGGATTGCTTAGTCAAATGTGGAACCAACGAGATCAAGATAGCAAGTATGGAGAAGAAGCTTGTCAAACCACTCTGGTTTTGATTCAAGCTAATTAATTCAACGAATGGGAAAAGTGTCATGGTTGTACTCTTGTTCCCTTGTCAAGTTTTGTCCCAATGGGTTTTCTTGACAAGGATTTTAATGAGACAGCTGTGTTACTTCACCATTGCCCATTTGTTGAAGCAAATATAAAATGGAATGAAGCTTCTTTTCTATTTGATCGGGTGAAGGTTATATTCTATTTGATTGGGTGGAGATTCTATTCTATTTGATCGGGTGACGAGTCTATTCTATTTGATCAGATAAAGGCTCTATTCTATTCGTCCATCATAGAGCTTGAAGAAGACGAAGGGTCAAGTTTAAATTTCGAATTTCAAATGCTATTTTAATATTTTGTGTTTTTTAGAACAGCCTTGAAACTTGTTCCAAGGTTTGTTCTCTTTCTCTTTATAATCTCTTGTAATCTCTTGGAGAAACCTATCAAACATTTTCTTATCAAAAATTCTTTCTGAATTTTGTTTGATCATCTCTTATAACTGTTTCGGTGAATCCAAACAGAATCAAGTAGTTTCGATAGTCTAAGTGACACTCACAACACTTAGAAGTATCATTCGTTTCATTCTATTCCATTTTAAACCAGATTCATCTGCCCAACAACATCATTGATGAGGACATCGAGCCTAGCTTAACTGAATCAGAAGAAGGAGACACCAACATAGCAACCATGGAGAATACACCAAGAACAAGGTCCGGAACAAGACGCTTGAGAGAGAAGTTCAACAAGTCTGTGGAAAGTCTCATCACACTTATAGAGCATGAAGAACTCCATGAAGATGAGATCAACAAGGAAATGCTAGAGAATGCACAGAAGCAACTAAAGACTCCAACAACTCAGTTTTTGCCGGTTCTTCAAGGAATTAAAGAAGTTGCTTTGTTCACCATTTCAAAGAAAGATTAAGCCGCTTAAACATCTAAGGAGACCACATTTATATTTAAGTTATGTTTTAAATTTGAATAAAATAACGAGTTATTTTCTTGTTTTGCAGGAATTTGCCCGTTAGGTTTTAAGAGTCTAGTCTTTAAGTCGTTTGTTATTTCCGAGTCTGTTGCTTTGCATGTTTAGTCCTTTTATTGTAATAATTTTGACCCTAGAAGGTCCCCAGCTGCTGGACTATATATAAAGTCCCTTCTCAGCTATGTAATCACAAGTTTTATGAAATAAAAACCCTAATTTTTCTCCCATGGAGAGCTAAAAACGCCTCAGCCTTCTTGTGTGTGAATCCTTGAAGCCTTGAGTGTTCTAGACTTATCACAGATCTTCCATCATCTGTGTGGCGTCTCTCGATCTATCTGTGTCGATTTATCCATCAATCATCCACTGGATTCTTCAGAGAGAGACCTTAGTCCAGCTGAAGAGTCACCATCAAACCACTTCTATTTCATCACCATCCACTGGAATCTGTTGAGAGAGACCTTAGTCCAGCAACAGCTTCTCTATCATCTATCTCGTTTGGATCTAATCCCTTGGATCCTACATCATCTGGTATAAGAGCCGAAAGGTTCCTAATCAGGTGTATCTATCCCTTTTATTTCAGTTCATCATTTCTTTGTTTTTCTTCATCTGCTGTTTTGTTTGTTGCATCAAACTGCTGCATCATCTGTTGCATCTGTTTCAGTTTTTGTTTGTTTCATTTGATTTTCGTTTGATGTTTTGTTTAGATCGTTGTTTTGTTTTTCTATTTGGTCTGTTCATCTTCTAAAACGAAAAGCCATAAAAAAATTTTTTCCAAATCTGTTCATTTGTGTGTTTTTAAACCCTTCATATTCCCGCGCACTTGATCTGTTTGTTCTGTGAGAGACCGGAAAACGAAAAAAAAAAAATCATGGGAGAACAAGGAGAAGTGAATATGGCACAACTACTGATGAATATTCAAACCCAACTCCAGAACCTTGGAGAACGTATGAATCGATTCAAACAGCCCCCTCCTGCAGTAAGAGCACCAAATCGTGATAGAAATGTGAACAGGGCAAATCAAGAGAATGATGATCTGTTTAATTCAGAAGAAGAACTACAAGATCCTCAACATAACCAAAGGCCTAGGAGATAGTACCAACATGAGAGAGTTCACAATGAAGGCAACGTGAGAGAAGGAGGCAGAGATCTCAAACTCAATCCTCCAACATTTGCTGGAAAAGTAAATCCAGATGCTTATATTGATTGGGAGAGACGCATGGAGTATATCTTTGAATACTACCACTACTCAGAACAGAGAAAGGTATCTCTAGCTGCTGCTCAACTTACTGAAAACGCTTTAGCTTGGTGGGACAGAGATGTTTCTAAAAGAAGAAGGCATAGGCATGTTGCTATATCTACTTGGGAAGATATGAGATTTCAGTTGCGAAAGAGATATGTTCCAGCTTACTACCACAGAGACCTGCAGAAGAAATTTCGCAAGCTTACTCAAGGAAGCAAATCTATAGAAGAATACTTTGAAGAGTTTGAGTCACTCAAAAACAGATTGGAGGTTGAAGAATCTGAGGAGAACTTGATGGCGCAGTTTCTAGATGGTCTTCATGACAGAATTGCTAGAAAAGTAGAAAGGCAAACTTACCATGACATGGATGAACTGCTGCACTTAGCTGTTCAAGCTGAACAACACATCAAGAGAAAGACAGCTTCTACTAATCGCAATAAGACCCCTTGGACGCCACAGCCACAGAAAAATGTAGACAAAGGAAAGTTTATTGAAGTGGACCAGAGATTTAAAAAAACTCCACCTGAGCCATCTAAGATCACCAAACCTGAGCAAGGTAAGCCTACTAATCAAAGAGCTCATGATATAACTTGTTTTAAATGTCAGGGAAAAGGGCATTATGCAAAGGAGTGTCCAAACCAGCGAGTGATGATTCTCAAAGCTAATGGAGAATATGAGTCTCAAGATGAAGAAGAGGAAGAGCAAGTAGAATCTGAAGAAGATATTGTAGATTATCCAGAATCTGGAGAAATACTTGTCATAAGGAGAGCTCTTAGCGCATTATTTGATCTAGAAACTATTCAACGAGAAAACATCTTTCACTCCAGATGTGCCGTAAACTCTAAGGTATGTAGTTTGATTATTGATGGAGGTTCTTGTCCTAACGTAGCCAGCAAGTATTTGGTTGATAAGCTAGGTCTCCAAAAGACGAAGCACCCTCGACCATACCGGCTCAAATGGCTTAACGATGAGACTGAACTAAAGATCTCCGAACAAGTTACTGTACCTTTCACCATAGGCAAGTATTCGGATCAAGTTGTGTGTAATGTGGTTCCTATGCAAGCTGGTCACCTTCTTCTAGGACGACCATGGCAATTTGACAAAGAGACTCTACACAATGCGAGAACCAACTACTACTCTTTCACTCACAACAACAAGAAGCACACCCTAGCTCCTCTCACCCCACAGGAAGTGCATGAAATGCAGAAATCTATGTCTAAAGGAGCTAAGCAAAACAAAACTAACCTTTACATTACACCTTCTACTGTTTTGAAATCTCTTGATTCACAAGATAAGGTGCTATTAATGATCTTCAAGGAAGGTTTGTTTTCAGGTCTAGAAGAACAAGAGTTAACTCCTGAGATACGTGGGCTGCTAGAAAAGTTTAAGGATGTGTTTCTCGAGGAGATACCACTAGGTTTGCCACCAATAAGAGGAATTGAACATCAGATTGATCTTGTTCCAGGAGCACCATTACCAAACAGACCCGCTTATAGAGTCAATCCAAAAGAAGCACAAGAACTAGAAAAGCAAGTTCAAGATCTTATGTCAAAAGGCTATATCCGAGAGAGTTTAAGTCCATGTGCTGTTCTAGTCTTTTAGTGCCTAAGAAAGATGGAACATGGAGGATGTGTGTTGACTGCAGAGCTATCAACAATATCACTGTCAAATATAGGCATCCTATTCCGAGACTTGATGATATGCTGGATGAGCTTAATGGAGCTAAACTCTTCTCTAAAATTGATTTAAGGAGTGGATACCATCAGGTTAGGATGAAGGAAGGAGATGAATGGAAAACCGCGTTTAAGACTAAGCAAGGTTTGTATGAGTGGCTGGTCATGCCATTTGGACTCACAAACGCTCCAAGTACATTCATGAGGCTAATGAACCAGGTTCTAAGAAAGTACATCTGTAAGTTTGTGGTTGTGTACTTTGATGATATCTTGATTTATAGTGCTAACCTTACAGATCACTTGAGCCATCTTGAACAGGTTCTAGAGACGCTTCGATCTGAAAATCTCTATGCAAATTTTAAGAAATGCTCATTTTGCACTGATCAAGTTGTGTTTTTAGGATTTGTTGTAAGTTTCACAGGGATTAAAGGTTGATGAAGAGAAAATCAAAGCCATTCAAGACTGGCCTACACCAACAACTATTGGGCATGTTCGGAGCTTCCATGGTCTGGCTAGCTTCTACAGGAGATTTGTGAAGGATTTCAGTACCATAGCTGCACCATTGACCTCGGTGATTAAAAAGAATGTGGAATTCAAATGGGGTCAAGCACAAGAGGATGCGTTCAAAAAGCTCAAAGACAGACTCACCCATGCACCTGTTTTAGTACTTCCGAATTTTGATAAAATATTTGAGATTGAATGTGATGCTTCTGGTACAGGAATAGGCGCTGTTCTAACTCAAGGAGGAAAACCAGTAGCATACTTCAGTGAAAAACTTAGTGGAGCTTCCCTCAATTATCCAACCTATGATAAGGAACTCTACGCATTGGTAAGATCTCTTGAAACTTCCCTCAATTATCCAATCAAGTAACCCAACATATGAAGAGCCCAACCGTGTATCATTGGAGTATGGTAGATCGGATATTGAGATACTTAGAAGGCTCACCCGGTCAAGGAATATGGATGAGCAAGAATGGAAGCACTGAGATAGTCGGGTATTGTGATGCGGATTGGGCCGGTGATCGGAATGATCGCAAATCCACAACCGGCTATTGTACATTCATCGGAGGTAACTTAGCAACTTGGAAGACCAAGAAGCAAAAGATTGTCTCAAGCTTGAGTGCTGAAGCGGAATATAGGGCCATGAGAAAGCTCACGGAGGAACTCACATGGCTAAAAGCACTTCTCAAGGATCTCGGGATAAAAAGTTCAAAGCCAATGATCATGCATTGTGATAATCAAGCCGCCATACATATCGCAACAAATTCAGTATTTCATGAGAGAACAAAGCACATTGAGCTTGATTATCACAAGGTTCGAGAGAAGATTGAAGGAGTAACCATTCCACGCTTTACAAGGAGTGGAGAACAACTCGCAGACATTTTCACCAAAGCCGCAAGTCTAAGAGTGTGTGACTACATTCACCACAAACTTGGACTTGTAAATCTCACAAGGCCTTGATTGATCATCCTCTAACTCATGATGACATACTCTTTTTCCCTTGATGAAGTTTTACCCAAGCGGTTTTCTTCATTAAGTTTTTTAATGAGGTGTTAATCGTGAGTTGCTCCAATCTTAGTTTCGGGTTACCCTACTCTAAGATTGAGGGGGAGTATTAATCAAGGAGGATTTAATTAATTATGTTAAATTAATATTAAGCATGGTTAATTAAATCAATAAGGAATCTCGGCATACTTATGAAGAGTTGAGGCAAAAGGAAGCATAGGATACCTTGGGATCACATGTGAAGGACCGAAGTCTAAAAGAGGAAAGGATCGTTTAGTGTAAGAAGTCAAGTTGGCCTAAACGAGTAAATGTTGGGAAGCTCTACAACATGTCGCTTTGCCTTATGACCGTTACTTACTTCTCTCTCTTGTGTACCCATTTAACCTAGCCTCATTCTCTATATATATGTAACCGAGACATCAAAGAAATAAGATAAGAGTTTCTTGCATAAATCTTCACTCATACAACTCGCAAATATGATTCTCTATTAAACTTATTTCCGCTCAATTTCTCTCTTAAAAACTCTACTAAACTCAACAGTCTTCTCTTCAATGTTGAGCCTCGCATTCTCATGAATCTGTTTTACCAATTCTGCTTTCTTTTGCCCATCCATGCTTACTCTTTCACTCAAAGGTAAAGGCATTAAATCCAAAGGAGAGATGGGATTGAACCCATAAACAATTTGAAACGGTGAAAACTTAGAAGCAGAATGTATAGCATCATTATAAGCAAATTCTACATGAGGCAAATATTCTTCCCAAGTTTTAAGGTTCTTTTTAATCAAGGCTCTCAAAAGTGTATACAAAGTCCTATTAACTACTTCAGTTTGCCCATCAGTTTGTGGGTGGCAAGTAGTCAAGAACAACAGCTTAATTCCTAACTTAGACCATAATGTTTTCCAGAAATAACTAAGGAACTTAGTGTCACGATCAGAAACGATGGACTTAGGCATGCCATGCAAACGTACAACCTCTTTAAAGAATAAACTAGCAACATTCATGGCATCATCAGTCTTATGGCATGGAATGAAATGAGCCATTTTAGAAAACCTATCCACAACCACAAATATGGAGTCCTTACCTGTTTCAGTCCTAGGAAATCCTACAACGAAATCCATAGAAATATCATGTCATGGATGCAAAGGAATAGGAAAAGGAGTATACAAACCGTAGGGTTGAGATTTAGCTTTGGCTTGTTTGCATGTTGTACACCTTTCACAACATTTTGCAACATCTCGTTTCATTTGCGGCCAGTAGAAGTGTTCCTGCATGACATTAAGAGTTTTGGCAACTCCAAAATGTCCCATTAATCCTCCACCGTGTGCATCCTTAACAAACAAGTCTCTCAAAGAAGAATTAGGAACACACAAACGGTTGTCATAAAACAAGAATCCTTCATGCCTATAATGCAAATTTCTCACAAGAGGAGTAAATTTTTCCAAAATCAGAATCATTTGCATAAAGAGTTTTAAGTTGTTCAAAACCAAGTAATTTAGCTTCAAGAGATGTAAGTAAAACGTACCTTCGTGACAATGCATCGGCAACTACATTGTCTTTACCTTTTTTGTATTTGATGACGTAAGGAAATGTCTCAATGAATTCGACCCACCTAGCATGTGTCTTTTAAGATTCTGTTGTCCTTTAAGGTGGTTTAAGGACTCATGATCGGTGTGAATTACAAACTTCTTCGGCCAGAGGTAATGTTGCCAAAATTGCAATGCTCTCACTAAGGCATATAACTCTTTATCATAAGTAGGATAGTTCAAGGTAGCTCCTCCAAGCTTTTCACTGAAAAAGGCAATTGGCTTTTTATCTTGCACTAAAATAGCTCCAATTCCTACACCTGAAGTATCACACTCAATTTCAAAAGCTTTGGTAAAATCAGGAAGAGATAAAACAGGAGCATGAGTAAGCTTCTCTTTAAGGCATTGGAATGCTTCTTCTTGTGCTTGTTCCCACTTGAATCCTATGTCTTTTTTTGATAATCTCTATGAGTGGAGCAGCCAAGGTGCTAAAATCATTGACAAACCATCTATAAAAACATGCAAGTTCGTGAAAACTCCTTACTTCACTCACTGATTTCGGACTTGGCTTGTCTTTGATAGCCTTTCTCTTCTCCTCATCCACCTTGATTCCAACTGCACTTACTACAAAACCTAGAAACACAATGTTATCCGTACAAAAAGTGCATTCCTTAAAGTTAGCATATAGCTTTTCCTTTCTAAGTATTTCTAGAATCAACCTAAGGTGATCAACATGCTCTTCCAAATTTTTGCTGTAGATTAAGATGTCATCAAAGTACACTACAACAAATTTTCCTATATAAGCTCTAAGAACATGATTCATTAGCCTCATGAATGTACTAGGTGCATTCGTTAATCTAAATGGCATTACTAACCATTCATATAGTCCATGTTTAGTTTTAAATGCAGTTTTCCATTCGTCACCCTCTTTCATCCTAATTTGATGATAACCACTTTTTAAATCAACCTTAGAAAAGATGTTAGACACATGCAATTCATCAAGCATATCATCTAATCTAGGTATAGGGTGGCGATACTTCACTGTTACGTTGTTGATGACTCGGCAATCAACACACATTCTCCAGCTACCATCCTTTTTAGCCACAAGCAAAACAGGAACAGCACATGGACTCATGCTTTCACGGATGTGTCTTTTCTCGATGAGTTCGTTAATTTGTTTTTCTAACTCTTTTGTCTCCATAGGATTGGTCCTATATGCGGGTCTGTTTGGCAAGGCAGCTCCGGGCATGAAATCAATTTGATGTTCAGTGCCTCTAATAGGTGGTAATCCCTCCGGATTGTCCTCTGGAAATACATTTTTGAAATCCTGTAAAAGAAACTCAATCTTACTCGGTAAAGCCAGTTCTTGGTTAGTTGTACAAATAAGAGTTTCTTTAAACACAAAGAGTAAGCTAGACTTGTGTAAATTACTTCCCTTTTTCTTACTCTCGGTGATCATGAGAATGGATGATTTAGAGTCTTCGACCGCTTTTTTTTTCATGCTCAACTGATCTTGATATACTTCATGAGGAGCCATTGGAATCAGAACGGTTTTTCTCCCTTTGAATTCAAAAGAATGGCGATTGGTGAAACCATCATGAATAACTCTCCTATCCGATTGCCATGGTCTTCTAAGCAGAATGTGACTAGCTTCCATAGGCAACACATCTTCATACTTTCCAATAGATAAAGGAACCTTAACTTGAGTTTTCACCGCCATCTCTTTACTATCATCTAACTATTGTAATTTGTATGGTCTCGGATGCTTTAATTCCTCAAGTCCAAGCTTTTTGACCCTAGTTTCACTTGCAACATTAGTGCAACTTCCACCATCTATGATCAGACTACATAGTTTTGTCCTTAACTATGCATCTAGAGTGAAAAAGATTTTCCCTTTGCTCTTGTTCTTCTGATATGCTCATAACACTCAAATTCCTCATGGTGACTAGTAGAATTCTGGATGGTGCGGCCTCATAATCCTCTGGATATGAACTTTCTTCAGCCTGCTCATCTTCGGATTCAATATCTCCATTATCCCTAATCACCATAACTCTTTTGTTAGAGCATTCGCTAGCATAGTGTCCCAAACCATAACATTTGTAGCACTTAAGATCCCTAGCTCGTGAAATCTCTTTACCATTTCCTTTAAAATCTTGAATTTCAACTTTAGGCTTGGTAAACGGCTTATACTCCTTCTTGAATCCAGTTTTATCCTATCTCAGATAGCTTGACCTTCCTGGACCGAAATTAGGCTTAGAACTTTTCCTCATGCGTTGTTTTTCGAACATAACAGCCTTGTGCAATAGCTCTTCTAGTACCTCATAGTGTTGAACCTCCAACTGATCTTGATATCTCTGTTGAGACCTCCTAGGAACCTTAACAAAGTAGCCTCCCTATCCTCTCTTATATCAGCCCATAGCATGAGAATTTCCAACACTTTGTAGTATTCCTCTACGGTTATATTTCCTTGTACCAAGTTCCTTAATCTATGATGAAGTTCTCTATGATAGTGGCTTGGTACAAACCGTTTCCTCATTAGAATCTTCATTTGACTCCAAGTATCAATAGGATAATCTCCAATCCTGCTTCTAGCCGTGACAAGTTGATCCCACCATGATAGTGCATAATTGATATTTCTGTATTTTACCTATTTCGAGCATACATTTATAAACCATTTAGCATTGTGTCATCCTTTAATCACATCATTTAGAGTCAATTGCTTCCGTTTTGCATGCGTAGACATTCTTGCATTGGCATTGCATACATATCTTGCATAAGGTGTTGAAACAGGTGATCTGGTTCAGATTACTGGCCGGATCTTGTACTCGATATCACCTCAGTGATATGGGAAACACAACGCCACGAACCTGAAAATTGATACATTTACGATTGATAAAACCTATTGCTTGGCTTGACTTAACAGATTTGATCGCATCCTATATGTTAGCAACACATCTGATTGGATTGATACCTAGTACTACAATGACATGATAGTGCATTAGGATAATTGATAGCAAAAACCCTATTATCAATTTGGCGCCGTTGCCAATTGGGTGTTCTTTTGTTACATTTAGGATTTCAGATCTCTTAAGATCAAGTTGTTATTCACTCTACTTTGATTACTGACTTGGTTGTTCTTGCTCTGTTTCGTGTTTCAGGTACTACTCGATCGTCCACTCGACCAGCAACTCGACCAGACGATCTAGTGCATGATCGAGTCCAAGCTCGTGTCCAGTTCCTTTCACCTGCATGCACACCCGATCGCAAGGCAACCACAATTCCATTCGCTATTTTGACAACATTGACCGGTTACCACGTCAGTTGAGAGAACAAAGAGATAACGTCAGAGTAGATCAACGGATCCAGTTAGTATGGCACACCAACAAGGCCAACATGGCCACCAGGATGAGCAACCACCTGTTGCACAAAGACAGCCATGATACATTGGCGCAGGAGATGTCCTTAACACCCACACTCAGAGGCATGGGATTCTACCTCCTGCTATCCAAAACAATAACTTCGAGATCAAGAGTGGCTTGATATCTATGGTTCAGAGCGACAAGTTCCATGGATTACCTTTGGAAGACCCGCTTGACCACCTTGATGAGTTTGACAGGCTCTGCAGCCTTACCAAGATTAATGGAGTCAGTGAGGATGGATTCAAGCTCAGACTTTTTCCATTCTCCCTTGGTGACAAAGCCCATCAGTGGGAGAAGGCTCTTCCTCAGGGATCAATTACCTCCTGGGATGATTGCAAGAGAGTTTTCCTTGCCAAGTTCTTCTCTAACTCAAGAACAGCTAGACTTCGGAATGAGATCTCAGGGTTTGCACAGAGAAATGGAGAAACTTTCTCTAAAGCTTGGGAGAGATTCAAGGGCTACCAATCTCAGTGCCCTCATCATGGATTCAGCAATGAGTCCCTTCTCAGCACACTTTACAGAGGGGTTCTTCCAAAGATCAGAATGCTGCTAGATACTACAAGCAATGGCAATTTCCTAAATAAGGATGTTGATGAAGGCTGGGAGTTAGTAGAAAACCTTGCTCAATCTGATGGGAACTACAATGAAGACTATGATAGAAGCAAGAGGGAGTAATGATTCCGATGATAAGCATCGAAGGGAGATCAAAGCTTTGAATGACAAACTCGATAAACTCATTCTAGTTCAGCAGAAATAGGTTCACTTTGTCTGTGATGAGGAGCAGCTTCAGGTTCAGGATGGGAGGAGTGATTAGCTTGAAGAGATTAGCTACATTCAGAACCAGGGTGGCTACAACAAAGGATTCAACAACTATAAGACTAACCCCAACTTGTCTTATAGGAGTACAAATGTGGCAAACCCACAAGATCAAGTCTACCCTCCTCAACAACAACAACCTCAGAGCAAGCCCTTCGTCCCATACAATCAGCATTAGGCTATGTCCCTAAGCAGCAGTTTCAGGGCGGTTACCAACAGTGGGTCCACTAGGCTTTCAACCTCCACGAGCACAGCCACCCACCACCCAGGATCAGGACATGAAGACTATGCTCCACCAGATTCTTCAAGGTGAGGCATCTAATGCAATGGAAATGTCTAAAAAGCTTGCAGAGGTACATACTAAGATGGACTGCACTTACAATGATCTTAACAGCAAATTCGAGACTCTGAATTCAAAGGTCAAATACTTGGACAACAACTCTGCCTCCACTTCTTCCCCAAGGCATGTGGGACAACTACCTGGAAAATCAATCCAAAATCCCAAAGAGTTTGTCAATGCCATAACACTAAGGAGTGGCAAAGAACTGCCTGCCAGACAAGGACCTACTCTGGTCACTGAGGACAAAGACGACCAAGTCGGGAGGGATTTGTGTCAAACTGAAGAACAGAACAATGTACTCGACCAGCTGATAATAGGATTTTGCTATCAATTCCCTAATGCATTATCATGTCATTGCAATACAATAGGTATCAATCCAAATGGGTGTGATGCTATCAATCAGGATATGATCAAATCGGTTAAGTCAAGCCAAGCAATATGATTTATCTGTTGTGAAAGTGTCAGTTTTCAAGTTCATGGAATTGTGTTTCCCATACCACAGAAGTGATATCGAGTACGAGATCCAGCCAGTAATCTGAACCATTTCAGACCGTAGTCTTTAATCTCTAGGATCTCTCTATTACTCATTAAGGGTTTCCATCCGATAAACCTGAAAACAATATCAGTTTGGACTTAAATCAACAGAAAGCATAAATTAGAATCTAACAAAGCAATGGTTGTAACTAACATGAGCTAACAAGCAACAGAATGAAAGACTAACAAAAGCAGAGCATTAATGATAAGAGAACTAGTAAACAAGGAAGTAGAATGATACTAGGAAATAAAAGCTCTTAAGGATGGGGGTAATGGGTCAGCAGCTCTTCTTCAATCAACCTAGGTGTTTAACAAACTCAAACAATGAACTAACCCCTAGACAATAGACTCAGAAGTTGATTAATTCATTCTCATGATAGAAATCATCAAGCTAAGCTAGTTTCAGACCTAATTCTCATTAGCGAAATCTAACCCAACAGGCAGTGAGACTCAGTCTATTAAAGCCAATAAACACTCTAGACATCTAATCTCTTAGGCCAGAAATGTAAATCTATGGAATTAGTTGGTTTAGACATTTTCTGACACACTTTTTGGGTGTGGAAATGTCTGGATTCTAATTCCAACTGATCAAAAAGGAACTAGCATTAAGGATACTAATCCATAAGGGATTCATGGAATCATAAGCTCAAACGACCTAGGAGACCAAAGAATTGCCACTAACCTATCCCATCCTCAAGAACCCTAAAAGACTACTCAGAACTTATGAAGAACATGAAGAACACAAACCCAGAAAATCCTAAAACTTGCATAACATATAGATAAAGATGAAAGGAGTAATAAGTGCAAAAGAATTAACAACAGAAACTAATTATATTGAAAACAATCTAAATTGCAAAACAAGAACATCAAGAACACAAACCCAGAAAACTCTAAAACTTGCACAATAGATAGACAATTGTATGAAGAGTAATAACTATGAAAGGAATTATAACATAAACTTAAAAACTTAGAAGAAATCTGTATTACAAAATAAGATTGTTCTTGGTGTTCTAGAGAGAAAACCGAGGCAAAAACGTGTATATGTAACAAATGGCTTAAGGGGTATATTTATAGTGAGGGTTGCAAAACCCTAAAACAGAAGAGGACAAAATAGGATTCGTTGGCTCAACTCGATCGGCTTGGTCGAGTGCTTGATCGAGTTCCCTTTGTGTGTCGACTCTATGAAACAGGTCGAGTGCTTGATCGAGTCCTCTTTGTTTGTCTTGTTGTATGCACTCGATCGGGCCGATCGAGTGGTCGATCGAGTGTCTTCCTTCTCTGCATCATGCATCCTTTGACTCTGTCATCATGATCGAGTGGCTGATCGAGTGGGTGGTCGAGTCCCCTTTGTCAACGACTCTATCAAACAGGTCGAGTGGTTGATCGAGTGGTCGAGTTATATTGCCTTTGTAGTCGAGTCCATCATGTAGATCGAGTGGTCGGTAGAGTAGCCTCCTTCCTCTGCATCCTGTGCTTCTTGACCGATGGTTGTCCATGTTTTAAACCTCCATTCCTCCCTTAATCCATTAGTGACTCCAGATCACCTGTTTCAACACCTTATGCAAGATATGTATGCAACGCCAATGCAAGAATGTCTATGCATGCAAAACGGAAGCAATTGACTCTAAATGATGTGATTAAAGGATGAAACAATGCTAAATGGTTGCCATTTGGGTGTTCGTTTGTTACATTTAGGATTTCGTATCTCTTAAGATCAAGTTCTTATCCACAACACTTTCCTTACTGACTTGGTTGTTCTTCCTCTGTTTGGTGATTAAGGTACAAGTCGCTAAAACCACTCGACCACCTACTCGATCTGCGACTCGATCACTCGATCGAGTGCTTGATAGAGTCGTCGCTCGAGTCACTTTCTTTTACCTGCATGCACACCAGATCACAAGGCAACCAAGATCTCATTCGTTATCTCGATAACATAAACCGTTTACCACAACAGTTGAGAACGCAACGAGACAACGTCCGAGTCGATCAACAAGATCCAATCACAATGGCCCATCAACCAATCCAACAGGACGAACCACCTCTGGTTGCACCTCGTTGGCTCCGTTACATTGGTGCGGGAGATGCACCCAACATACATACTCAACGACATGGAATTCTACCTCCTGCGGTCCAGAACAACAACTTTGAGATCAAGAGCAGCTTGATTTCCATGGTTCAGAATAACAAGTTCCATGGTTTACCAATGGAGGATCCACTAGATCATCTCGACGAGTTTGACAGGCTCTGTAGCCTATGCAAAATAAATGGCGTGAGTGAAGATGCATTGAAGCTGCGCCTCTTTCCATTTTCCCTAGGTGACAAAGCCCATTTATGGGAAAAGACACTACCTCACGGATCCATCACCTCCTGGGATGAATGCAAAAGAGTCTTCCTTGCCAAGTTTTTCTCTAACTCCAAAACAGCTAAACTAAGGAATGAGATCTCCGGATTTGCTCAGAGAAACGGAGAATCTTTCTGTGAAGCTTCGGAGAGATTCAAGGGTTACCAATCACAGTGCCCTCATCATGGCTTCAGCAATGAATCAATTCTCAGCACCCTTTACAGAGGAGCTCTTCCCAAGATCCGAATGCTTCTTGATACTGCTAGCAATGGAAATGTCTTGAATAAGGATGTCGATGAAGGCTGGGAGTTAGTCAAAAATCTTGCTCAATCTGATGGAAATTACTATGAAGATTATGATCGAGGAATCAGGGGGAGGAATGATTCTGAGGAGAGGCATCGGAAGGAAATGAAAGAGAGATTGGATAAGCTCCTTCAAGCCCAGCAGCGGCATGTTCATTTTGTCTCTGAGGATGAGCAGCTCCATCTTCAGGATGAGGGGAGTGATCCGCAAGAAGAGATAAGCTACATACAAAACCAAGGTGGCTACAACAAAGGTTACAACAACTATCGGCCAAATCCAAACTTATCATATCGGAGTACGAATGTGGCTAACCCACAGGACCAAGTATACCCTTCTGCGCCACAACCTCCTACCAAACCTTTCGTCCCCTACAATCAGAATCAGCCTTTCGTCCCCAAGCCGCAGTTTCACGGTGGTTACCAACAACAAGGACCAATGGGACCACCGGGTTTTCATAATCCACGACCACAACTACCAATCAACCAGGATCCAGACATGAAAACTATGCTCCAACAACTCCTCCAAGGACAATCATCCAGTGCCATGGAGTTGTCTAAAAAACTGACTGACGTACACAACAAGATGGATTGCACTTACAATGGTCTTAACAGCAAGTTCGAGACACTGAACTCCAAAATAAAACACTTGGAAGGTAACACAGCCTCTACTTCAGCTCAGAGCCCTCCTAGCCAACTTCCTGGGAAATCAATCCAAAACCCTAAGGACTTCCACATCCACGCTATCACATTACGAAGTGGAAAGAAACTCCATGCCACGCAAGACCAAACTAAAATCACTGAGGACATTGATGAACAAGATGGGGAGGATTTATGTCAAAATGAAGCCAATAAGGATAGGCTCGACCAACGACTCGACCAGCCACTCGATCCGCAAGACAGAGTCGTTGATCAAGCTCGATAGACAGGACCTACTCGATCCCATGATCGAGTGGGTGATCGAGTTGACACGCAGGATGCTGTAACACCATTTGGTTCGAAGAAAAAGGAGACGTGTTTCGTTCCTCCTCCATACAAGCCTAAGCTTCCATTCCCTAGTCGATTTAGACGAGAGAAAATGGAGAAGTACAAGGCACTCTTTGACAAGCAGATGAGTGATATTGAGATCAAATTGCCTCTGTTAGATGCCTTCATGCTGATACCTCCATATCAAAAGTTTTTGAAGGATACATTGACAGAAAGAGTTAAAGAGCTTCAGGGAATGGTAGTGCTAAGTGAGGAATGCAGTGCTATCGTCCAGAAGAGAGCAATCCAGAAGCAAGGCGATCCCGGTTGTTTCACCTTGCCCTGCTCCCTTGGGCCGTTAAGCTTTAAGAACTGTCTTTGTGATCTTGGGGTTCAGTAAGTACAAAGCATGCAACATCTCTTTAGTATTGGCGGATATGTCAGTTCGAATACCACATGGCGTTCTGGAAGATCTACCTCTGAGCATCGGGTATGTGGACATCCCAACAGATTTTGTAATACTCGAGATGGATGAGGAACCAAGAGATCCCCTGATATTGGGAAGACCTTTCCTAGCTACGGCTGGAGCGATTATAGATGTCAAGAAGGGTAAGATTGAGCTTAACCTGGGAAAAGACCTCAAGATGAAGTTTGATGTCAAGGATGCCATGAAGAAACCCACAATAGAGGGTCAACTTTTCTGGACTGAGGAGATCGATCAGCTTGCTGATGAACTGCTGGAAGAACTTAATGAAGAAGACCATCTTGAGACCACCTGCACTAAGAGCGGTGAAGCTGGGTTTCTACACAAGGAAAGCTTGGGTTATGAGATGTTGTTAGACTCCCACAAAACAGTAGAAGGGTCAGAATTGTTTGAAGATCTTATTGGGTTAAACACTGAGGTCATTAAAACAATTCAAAAAGGATCATGTTCGACTCGATCAACCCACTCGATCACCCCACTCGACCTGCAGATCGAGCCCAAGATCGAGTCAAGGAACGAGTCTACCTTCTACGCATCCGACGATGGTCTGAACTGGAAGCACCAAAGGTTGATCTCAAACCACTGCCTAAAGGGCTAAGGTATGTTTTTCTAGGTCCTAATTCTACTTATCCAGTCATAGTGAATGCTGAACTAAATGATGATGAGGTGCAATTGTTATTGACCGAATTGAAAAAATTTAGAAAAGCCATAGGATATTCACTAGATGATATTAAGGGAATTTCACCTAGTTTATGCACTCATAGAATTCACCTTGAAAACGAATCATATGCTAGCATTGAGCCTCAGAGGAGATTGAATCCTAACTTGAAGGAGGTTGTTAAAAAAGATATTCTTAAGTTGTTAGAAGCTGGTGTTATTTACCCCATATCTGATAGCACTTGGATATCCCCTGTGCATTATGTTCCAAAGAAGGAGGAATGACTGTTGTGAAAAATGATAAGGATGAGCTTGTCCCAACTAGAACTATCACAGGTCATAGGATGTGCATAGATTACCGAAAACTGAATGCTGCATCTAGGAAAGATCATTTCCCATTCCCATTCATTGATCAAATGTTAGAAAGGCTAGCAAATCATCCTTATTACTATTTTCTAGACGGATATAGCGGGTTCTTTCAAATCCCTATACATCCTAATGATCAAGAAAAAATGACATTCACATGCCCTTACGGAACATTTGCATATATGAGAATGCCGTTTGGTCTTTGTAATGCACCTGCCACCTTTCAGAGGTGTATGATCTCTATCTTTTCAGATTTGATAGAGGAGATGGTGGAGGTCTTCATGGATGATTTTTCTGTGTATGGCTCCTCTTTTTCTTCGTGTTTGTTAAACTTGTGCAGGGTACTCTCTAGGTGTGAAGAGACCAACCTGGTTCTGAACTGGGAGAAATGCCATTTTATGGTCAGAGAGGGTATTGTTTTGGGACACAAGATTTCTGAGAATGGGATAGAGGTAGACAAGGCTAAGGTTGATGTGATGATGCAGTTGCAGCCTCCAAGGACAGTAAAGGATATCAGAAGTTTCCTTGGACATGCTGGTTTCTACAGGTGATTTATCAAAGATTTCTCAAAGGTAGCCAGACCGCTCACAAGGCTGCTCTGTAAGGAGATGGAATTCAACTTCGATTCCGAATGTTTGGAAGCTTTCCAACAGATCAAGGCGGCCTTGATCTCAGCCCCGATAGTCCAAACTCCTAACTGGGACTATCCATTCGAAATTATGTGTGATGCATCTGATTATGCAGTGGGAGCTGTTTTGGGACAGAAGATTGATAAGAAGCTGCATGTTATTTATTATGCTAGCAGAACTCTAGATGAGGCACAAGGGAGATATGCAACTACAGAGAAAGAGCTGCTAGCAGTTGTGTTTGCCTTTGAGAAATTCAGAAGCTATCTAGTAGGATCAAAGGTCATCGTCTACACGGATCATGCAGCCTTGAGGCACATTTATGCAAAGAAAGACACTAAGCCAAGATTGCTTAGATGGATCCTCTTGCTTCAAGAATTTGATATGGAGATTGTTGATAAGAAGGGTATCAAAAATGGAGTGACTGATCACTTGTCCAGAATGAAGATCGACGATGCATTGCCCATAGATGACTCTATGCCTGAAGAGTCACTGATGGCCATTAGAACTGAATTGACTCGACCAACCACGCGACCAGCAACTCGAGTCCTTGATCGAGTGGTAGATAGAGTGGCTGATCGAGTCAAGGATCGAGTAGCCATTTCGAGTGCAACAGCCAACGCTTTAAGTTTGGGGGAAGAAAGGCTGCCTTGGTATGCAGACTTGGTTAACTACAAGGTTATTGGAGAAGTCCCTAAGAGCTTAGATTCATAAAAACAGAAGAAATTCTTCAGAGATGTGAACCACTACTACTGGGATGATCCGTATCTCTACAAGAAGGGGTCGGATGGCTTGTTCAGAAGATGCATTGCTGAGGAAGAAGTAAAAGGGGTTCTGGAACATTGCCATGGGTCTGCCTATGGAGGTCACTTTGCTACCTTCAAGACTGTCCAGAAGATACTTCAAGCAGGATTATGGTGGCCTAGCATGTTTAAGGATGCACAGAGCTTCATCTCAAGGTGTGACCCTTGTCAAAGAATGGGCAATATAAGCAGAAGGAATGAGATGCCGCAGAACCCTATACTAGAAGTTGAAGTGTTCGACGTATGGGGGATAGATTTCATGGGTCCTTTCAACCCACCATCATTTGGAAACAGCTATATACTGGTGGCTGTAGATTATGTCTCGAAATGGGTCGAAGCAATTGCTTCCAACCAACGATGCTAAGGTTGTACTGAAGATGTTCAAGAGCATCATTTTCCCAAGGTTCGGCGTTCCAAGGGTAGTCATTAGTGATGGAGGGTCTCACTTCATTAACAAGCTGTTTGAGAATCTGTTAAAGAAGCATGGGGTTAAGCATAAGGTTGCAACATCTTACCATCCTCAGACCAGTGGCCAAGTAGAAGTCTCCAACAAACAGATTAAGGCAATCCTTGCGAGAGTAGTGGGGGTTTCAAAACGGGATTGGTCAGTCAAGCTTGATGACACTCTCTGGGCTTATAGAACAGCATTCAAGACGCCAATAGGGAGATCTCCATTCTAGTTGCTGTATGGAAAAACATGCCATTTACCTGTAGAAATGGAGTACAAAGCTTTATGGGCAACTAAGCTATTGAACCTTGATATCAAGACTGCCCAGGAAAAGAGAGCAATGGATTTGCACGAGCTGGAAGAGATCAGGCTTGAAGCCTATGAAAGTTCTAAAGTCTACAAGGAAAGAACTAAAGCTTTCCATGACAAGAAGATCCTTCCCAAGGAATTCAAGGCTGGCGATCAAGTCCTGCTATTCAACTCCAGGCTAAAAGTCTTCCCGGAAAAGCTGAAATCGAGATGGTCCGGCCCATTTGACATCAAGGAAGTACTGCCCTATGGTGCTATTACCCTGGTAGGAAAAGATGGGACTGTGTTTACGGTGAATGGGCAGCGGGTTAAGCGATACATGGCAGATATGATCATTCAAGAAGGAACCTATGTTCCTCTCGGTGAACCGACCCAAGCATAAGAGGGTAACAAGTCAAGCTCAGTGACTTTAAACAAGCTCGCTTGGGAGGAAGTCCCATGTCTATCCCTGTTTATATAACTTTCATTCTTTTTGTTTCTTTGTTTTGCTTTTGTTGGTTTTGGGTTTTATGGTTTGTTTTGAAGTGTTTTTGGTGTTTAGGGGACAATGCATGAGTTAAGAGTAACAGGGTGGTGGAGACGTTAGAAAAGAAGGAACAAAGAAGGTGAATATGTGACTCGATCGACGACTCGATCCGCGGACATGAGAATGTTAATGGTCGATGTTTCTCTAAGTATTCTGAATCTTGTAGCAGTTCACAAGCTAGCTCAGAAGATAGAACTTTAGAAATGTCGTAGGAGCTTATAGTTTCATCTCAAAGGGAAGAGACAACTCTCAAAGAAACATCAAAGCCAAAGATTTTGCTTGTGGAAGATAATAAGATCAACATCATGGTTGCAAAGTCGGTGATAAAACAGTTAGGCCATACCATGGATATTGCTAATAATGAAGTTGAAGCCATAAACGCGATTAATCGCTCTAGCTACGATTTGGTATTTTTGATGTGTTTTTCCTAGTGTTTCAGGTGGTCAGGTCACATAAAGAGGGTTTGATCTTAAGTTGATCGATCGAGAACAAGCAGAACCAACTCTATCACCGATTCTATCACCCACTCTATCATGTGATCGAGTCCTTGATCGAGTCAGTGATCGAGTGCACCATGGAGCCTGCAATGTCGCCCAATCACACAAGAGACAGCGTGGACGCTTTGGTCCCCTCTTATTTCACCAACCCTTGAGCTAATTTCTCCACCTTATCATTGTACTATCCATAGCATATTTCTTGTTTTTGTTGTTGATCTTTAAATCTTTCCTCAAATTTTTATTACACAAGGGACTGTGTAATTTAAGTTTGGGGGAGGATTTAGGATGTGTTTGCATATCATCTAAGGCATAGAAAACCCATAAAAATTTGAAAAATTATCGAAAAAAAAAGAGTGTTCATTTAGGATTGATGCATTTGCATAGGGGATTATGATGATTATAGCCTTGTAAGCATGCTGCTGATTCATTAACTTCAATGCCCAGGTTAGTAGTTGTCTAATGCATATTGAATGAGTCTGAGTATAAGACAGCTCCATGCTTTGAATACACAATTTGATCTTCCTATTTTAATTAAAGCATGCCATGATTTGATGCCTTTCCCTATCCACTTGAACGAGAACTTGACTCATAATTGTCATGTCTATGCATTGAATTTGAACTCATGGATACACACATACATACTTGGATTTTCTTTCACCACTTTACCATCCTTGTTAAACCAAGTCTCCACACCATAGCCTAACCTTCTTTCAAGCCATGAATATTTAATGAGTGTGAGGCCTTTTCTAATTGAGCTTGGTAGAAAGTGTTAGGTTTGAGCCGACAAGGATAGTAGTTCTAGTTCACGATTTTGGACTAGATAGGACTAGGAGGGAGCCAATTCTGGGTTTTGGGATTGGTTGAGTTTCAAGGAAAAGATTGAAAAAAATAATAAAAAGAAAGCAAACCTCAAGAACTCTAAGGAGGGATTTAAAAAAAAAAGAAAGAGTTGGTTGTTCTAGTAAATGATTTGGGAAGTATTGAAAGGAATGGTTCTTGGTAAAAGAAAGAAAGAGAACCAAAGTTAATAAAAAATACATCCAATCCACTAGAAACGATAAAAATAAGAAGGAATCCTCTCCTAAAAGTAAGAACAAGTAAGCTAACAAAAAGAGCTAATGAAAAGGGTAGAAACAGGATCATCTTATGGGTTTAGAAATAGGAAAGCTGAAATAAGCTTTTGAATCATTGGGTAGATGGGATTATGTTCTTGTATGCATAAGTTGGCCCTTACCTTTAGCATTCTACTAAAGCTCAGTTCTTTTCTTGAGAGACCCTTGTTATGAATTGTTTAACCCATACATGGATGGACCATCTTGTCTCTTAACCTTATCCTTAACCAAATGAGTTCATTGAATATGCATAGCTTGATTTACAGTTTATACTTAATGAATGTTAAAGGGATTGGTTGATTTGAATGCATGTGTAGGTTGAGACTGAAATCAGATTGTGTTGAGAAGAGTATGGCTAAAGTTTTATAAGAAGAACTCACTCACATTGCATTTTAGAACTATTAACTTGGACATTGATCTTATCATTTCTACAGCATGTTTTGGTTATGAATTCCCACCTTCAATTCTTCTCCTCCTTCTGTCTTGATTGATTGCTTGAGGGCAAGCAAAGACTAAGTTTGGGGGAGTTGATATCTCTGTATTTTACCTATTTCGAGCATACATTTATAGTCAATTGCTTCCGTTTTGCATGCGTAGACATTCTTGCATTGGCATTGCATACATATCTTGCATTGGCATTGCATACATATCTTGCATAAGGTGTTGAAACTGGTGATCTAGAGTCACTAATGGATTAAGGGAGGAATGGAGGTTTAAAAAATGGACAACCATCGGTCAAGAAGCACAGGATGCAGAGGAAGGAGGCTACTCGATCGACCACTCGATCTACATGATGGACTCGACCACAAAGGTAATATAACTCGACCACTCGATCAACCACTCGACCTGTTTGATAGAGTCGTTGACAAAGGGGACTCGACCACCCACTCGATCAGCCACTCGATCATGATGACAGAGTCAAAGGATGCATGATGCAGAGAAGGAAGCCACTCGATCGACCACTCGATCAGCCCGATCGAGTGCATACAACAAGACAAACAAAGAGGACTCGATCAAGCACTCGACCTGTTTGATAGAGTCGACACACAAAGGGAACTCGATCAAGCACTCGACCAAGCCGATCGAGTTGAGCCACCGAATCCTATTTTGTCCTCTTCTGTTTTAGGGTTTTGCAACCCTCACTATAAATACACCCCTTAAGCCATTTGTTGCATATACACATTTTTGTCTAGGTTTTCTCTCTAGAACACCAAGAACAATCTTATTTTGTAATACAGATTTCTTCTAAGTTTTTAAGTTTATGTTATAATTCCTTTCATAGTTATTACTCTTCATACAATTGTCTATCTATTGTGCAAGTTTTAGAGTTTTCTGGGTTTGTGTTCTTGATGTTCTTGTTTTGCAATTTAGATTGTTTTCAATATAATTAGTTTCTGTTGTTAATTCTTTTGCACTTATTACTCCTTTCATCTTTATCTATATGTTATGCAAGTTTTAGGATTTTATGGGTTTGTGTTCTTCATGTTCTTCATGAGTTCTGAGTAGTCTTTTAGGGTTCTTGAGGATGGGATAGGTTAGTGGCAATTCTTTGGTCTCCTAGGTCGTTTGAGCTTATGATTCCATGAATCCCTTATGGATTACTGTCCTTAATGCTAGTTCCTTTATGATCAGTTGGAATTAGAATCCAGACATTTCCACACCCAAAAAGTGTGTCATGAAATGTCTAAACCAACTAATTCCATAGATTTACATTTCTAGCCTAAGAGATTAGATGTCTAGAGTGTTTATTGGCTTTAATAGACTGAGTCTCATTGCCTGTTGGGTTAGATTTCGCTAATGAGAATTAGGTCTGAAACTAGCTTAGCTTGATGATTTCTATCATGAGAATGAATTAATCAACTTCTGAGTCTATTGTCTAGGGGTTAGTTCATTGTTTGAGTTTGTTAAACACCTAGGTTGATTGAAGAAGAGCTGCTGACCCATTACCCCCATCCTTAGGAGCTTTTACTTCCTAGTATCATTCTGTTTCCTTGTTTACTAGTTCTCTTATCATTAATGCTCTGCTTTTGTTAGTCTTTCATTCTGTTGCTTGTTAGCTCATGTTAGTTACAACCATTGCTTTGTTAGATTCTAATTTATGCTTTCTGTTGATTTAAGTCCAAACTGATATTGTTTTCCGGTTTATCGGATGGAAACCCTTAATGAGTAATGGAGAGATCCTAGAGATTAAAGACTACGGTCTGAAACGGTTCAGATTACTGGCCGGATCTCGTACTCGATATCACTTCTGTGGTATGGAAAACACAATTCCATGAACTTAAAAACTGACACTTTCACAACTGATAAATCATATTGCTTGGCTTGACTTAACCGATTTGATCATATCCTGATTGATAGCATCACAACCATTTGGATTGATACCTATTATATTGCAATGACATGATAATGCATTAGGGAATTGATAGCAAATCCTATTATCAGCTGGTCGAGTACATTGTTCTGTTCTTCAGTTTGACACAAATCCCTCCCGACTTGGTCGTCACTGTCCTCAGTGACCAGAGTAGGTCCTTGTCTGGCAGGCAGTTCTCTGCCACTCCTTAGTGTTATGGCATTGACAAACTCTTTGGGATTTTGGATTGATTTCCCAGGTAGTTGTCCCACAGCCTTGGGGAAGAAGTGGAGGCAGAGTTGTTGTCCAAGTATTTGACCTTTGAATTCAGAGTCTCGAATTTGCTGTTAAGATCATTGTAAGTGCAGTCCATCTTAGTATGCACCTCTGCAAGCTTTTTAGACATTTCCATTGCACTAGATGCCTGACCTTGAAGAATCTGGTGGAGCATAGTCTTCATGTCCTGATCCTGGGTGGTGGGTGGCTGTGCTCGTGGAGGTTGAAAGCCTATGGGACGAAGGGCTTGCTCTGAGGTTGTTGTTGCTGAGGAGGGTAGACTTGATCTTGTGGGTTTGCCACATTTGTACTCCTATAAGACAAGTTGGGGTTAGTCTTATAGTTGTTGAATCCTTTGTTGTAGCCACCCTGGTTCTGAATGTAGCTAATCTCTTCAAGCTAATCACTCTTCCCATCCTGAACCTGAAGCTGCTCCTCATCACAGACAAAGTGAACCTATTTCTGCTGAACTAGAATGAGTTTATCGAGTTTGTCATTCAAAGCTTTGATCTCCCTTCGATGCTTATCATCGGAATCATTACTCCCTCTTGCTTCTATCGTAGTCTTCATTGTAGTTCCCATCAGATTGAGCAAGTTTCTCTACTAACTCCCAGCCTTCATCAACATCCTTATTTAGGAAATTGCCATTGCTTGTAGTATCTAGAAGCATTCTGATCTTTGGAAGAACCCTTCTGTAAAGCGTGCTGAGAAGGGACTCATTGCTGAATCCATGATGAGGGCACTGAGATTGGTAGCCCTTGAATCTCTCCCAAGCTTTAGAGAAAGCTTCTACATTTCTCTATGCAAACCCTGAGATCTCATTCCGAAGTCTAGCTGTTCTTGAGTTAGAGAAGAACTTGGCAAGGAAAACTCTCTTGCAATCATCCCAGGAGGTAATTGATCCCTGAGGAAGAGCCTTCTCCCACTGATGGGCTTTGTCACCAAGGGAGAATGGAAAAAGTCTGAGCTTGAATCCATCCTCACTGACTCCATTAATCTTGGTAAGGCTGCAGAGCCTGTCAAACTCATCAAGGTGGTCAAGCGGGTCTTCCAAAGGTAATCCATGGAACTTGTCGCTCTGAACCATAGAACAACCAAGTCAGTAATCAAAGTAGAGTGAATAACAACTTGATATTAAGAGATCTGAAATCCTAAATGTAACAAAAGAACACCTAATTGGCAACGGCGCCAAATTGATAATAGGGTTTTTGCTATCAATTATCCTAATGCACTATCATGTCATTGTAGTACTAGGTATCAATCCAATCAGATGTGTTGCTAACATATAGGATGCGATCAAATCTGTTAAGTCAAGCCAAGCAATAGGTTTTATCAATCGTAAATGTATCAATTTTCAGGTTCGTGGCGTTGTGTTTCCCATATCACTGAGGTGATATCGAGTACAAGATCCGGCCAGTAATCTGAACCAGATCACCTGTTTCAACACCTTATGCAAGATATGTATGTAATGCCAATGCAAGAATGTCTACGCATGCAAAACGGAAGCAATTGACTCTAAATGATGTGATTAAAGGATAAAACAATTCTAAATGGTTTATAAATGTATGCTCGAAATAGGTAAAATACAGAGATATCAATTATGCACTATCATGGTGGGATCAACTTGTCACGGCTAGAAGCAGGATTGGAGATTATCCTATTGATACTTGGAGTCAAATGAAGATTCTAATTAGGAAACGGTTTGTACCAAGCCACTATCATAGAGAACTTCATCATAGATTAAGGAACTTGGTACAAGGAAATAGAACCGTAGAGGAATACTACAAAGTGTTGGAAATTCTCATGCTACGGGCTGATATAAGAGAGGATAGGGAGGCTACTTTGTTAAGGTTCCTAGGAGGTCTCAACAGAGATATTCAAGATCAGTTGGAGGTTCAACACTATGAGGTACTAGAAGAGCTATTGCACAAGGCTGTTATGTTCGAAAAACAACGCATGAGGAAAAGTTCTAAGCCTAATTTCGGTCCAGGAAGGTCAAGCTATCTGAGATAGGATAAAACTGGATTCAAGAAGGAGTATAAGCCGTTTACCAAGCCTAAAGTTGAAATTCAAGATTTTAAAGGAAATGGTAAAGAGATTTCACGAGCTAGGGATCTTAAGTGCTACAAATGTTATGGTTTGGGACACTATGCTAGCGAATGCTCTAACAAAAGAGTTATGGTGATTAGGGATAATGGAGATATTGAATCCGAAGATGAGCAGCCTGAAGAAAGTTCATATCCAGAGGATTATGAGGCCGCACCATCCAGAATTCTACTAGTCACCATGAGGAATTTGAGTGTTATGAGCATATCAGAAGAACAAGAGCAAAGGGAAAATCTTTTTCACTCTAGATGCATAGTTAAGGACAAAACTATGTAGTCTGATCATAGATGGTGGAAGTTGCACTAATGTTGCAAGTGAAACTAGGGTCAAAAAGCTTGGACTTGAGGAATTAAAGCATCCGAGACCATACAAATTATAACGGTTAGATGATAGTATGAATAACTCTCCTATCCGATTGCCATGGTCTTCTAAGCAGAATGTGACTAGCTTCCATAGGCTAGGGAAGTAATTTACACAAGTCTAGCTTACTCTTTGTGTTTAAAGAAACTCTTATTTGTACAACTAACCAAGAACTGGCTTTACCGAGTAAGATTGAGTTTCTTTTACAGGATTTCAAAAATATATTTCCAGAGGACAATCCGGAGGGATTACCACCTATTAGAGGCACTGAACATCAAATTGATTTCATGCCCAGAGCTGCCTTGCCAAACAGACCCGCATATAGGACCAATCCTATGGAGACAAAAGAGTTAGAAAAACAAATTAACGAACTCATCGAGAAAAGACACATCCGTGAAAGCATGAGTCCATGTTCTGTTCCTGTTTTGCTTGTGGCTAAAAAGGATGGTAGCTGGAGAATGTGTGTTGATTGCCGAGTCATCAACAACATAACAGTGAAGTATCGCCACCCTATACCTAGATTAGATGATATGCTTGATGAATTGCATGGTTCTAACATCTTTTCTAAGGTTGATTTAAAAAGTGGTTATCATCAAATTAGGATGAAAGAGGGTGACGAATGGAAAACTGCATTTAAAACTAAACATGGACTATATGAATGTTTAGTAATGCCATTTGGATTAACGAATGCACCTAGTACATTCATGAGGCTAATGAATCATGTTCTTAGAGCTTATATAGGAAAATTTGTTGTAGTGTACTTTGATGACATCTTAATCTACAGCAAAAATTTAGAAGAGCATGTTGATCACCTTAGGTTGATTCTAGAAATACTTAGAAAGGAAAAGCTATATGCTAACTTTAAGAAATGCACTTTTTGTACGGATAACATTGTATTTCTAGGTTTTATAGTAAGTGCAGTTGGAATCAAGGTGGATGAGGAGAAGATAAAGGCTATCAAAGACAGGCCAAGTCTGAAATCAGTGAGTGAAGTAAGGAGTTTTCACGGACTTGCTGGTTTTTATAGATGGTTTGTCAATGATTTTAGCACCTTGGCTGCTCCACTCATAGAGATTATCAGAAAAAGACATAGGATTCAAGTGGGAACAAGCACAAGAAGAAGCATTCCAATGCCTTAAAGAGAAGCTTACTCATGCTCCTGTTTTATTTCTTCCTGATTTTACCAAAGCTTTTGAAATTGAGTGTGATGCTTCAGGTGTAGGAATTGGAGCTATTATAATGCAAGATAAATAGCCAATTGCCTTTTTCAGTGAAAAGCTTGGAGGAGCTACCTTGAACTATCCTACTTATGATAAAGAGTTATATGCCTTAGTGAGAGCATTGTAATTTTGGCAACATTACCTCTGGCCGAAGGAGTTTGTAATTCACACCGATCATGAGTCCTTAAAGCACCTTAAAGGACAACAGAATCTTAACAAGACACATGCTAGGTGGGTCGAATTCATTGAGACATTTCCTTACGTCATCAAATACAAAAAAGGTAAAGACAATGTAGTTGCCGATGCATTGTCACGAAGGTACCTTTTACTTACATCTCTTGAAGCTAAATTACTTGGTTTTGAACAACTTAAAACTCTTTATGCAAATGATTCTGATTTTGGAAAAATTTACTCCTCTTGTGAGAAATTTGCATTATAGGCATGAAGGATTCTTGTTTTATGACAACCGTTTGTGTGTTCCTAATTCTTCTTTGAGAGACTTGTTTGTTAAGGAAGCACACGGTGGAGGATGAATGGGATATTTTGGAGTTGCCAAAACTCTTAATGTCATGCAGGAACACTTCTACTTGCCGCAAATGAAACGAGATGTTGCAAAATGTTGTGAAAGGTGTACAACATGCAAACAAGCCAAAGCTAAATCTCAACCCTACGGTTTGTATACTCCTTTTCCTATTCCTTTGCATCCATGACATGACATTTCTATGGATTTCGTTGTAGGATTTCCTAGGACTGAAACAGGTAAGAACTCCATATTTGTGGTTGTGGATAGGTTTTCTAAAATGGCTCATTTCATTCCATGCCATAAGACTGATGATGCCATGAATGTTGCTAGTTTATTCTTTAAAGAGGTTGTACGTTTGCATGGCATGCCTAAGTCCATCGTTTCTGATCGTGACACTAAGTTCCTTAGTTATTTCTGGAAAACATTATGGTCTAAGTTAGGAATTAAGCTGTTGTTCTTGACTACTTGCCACCCACAAACTGATGGGCAAACTGAAGTAGTTAATAGGACTTTGTATACACTTATGAGAGCCTTGATTAAAAAGAACCTTAAAACTTGGGAAGAATATTTGCCTCATGTAGAATTTGCTTATAATGATGCTATACATTCTGCTTCTAAGTTTTCACTGTTTCAAATTGTTTATGGGTTCAATCCCATCTCTCCTTTGGATTTAATGCCTTTACTTTTGAGTGAAAGAGTTAGCATGGATGGGCAAAAGAAAGCAGAATTGGTAAAACAGATTCATGAGAATGCGAGGCTCAACATTGAAGAGAAGACTGTTGAGTTTAGTAGAGTTTTTAAGAGAGAAATTGAGCGGAAATAAGTTTAATAGAGAATCATATTTGCGAGTTGTATGAGTGAAGCTTTATGCAAGAAACTCTTATCTTATTTCTTTGATGTCTCGGTTACATATATATAGAGAAAGAGGCTAGGTTAAATGGGTACACAAGAGAGAGAAGTGAGTAACGGTCATAAGAGAAAGCGACATGTTGTAGAGCTTCCCAACATTTACTCGTTTAGGCCAACTTGACTTCTTACACCAAACGATCCTTTCCTCTTTTAGACTTCGGTCCTTCACATGTGATCCCAAGATATCCTATGCTTCCTTTTGCCTCAACTCTTCATAAGTATGCCGAGATTCCTTATTGATTTAATTAACCATGCTTAATATTAATTTAACATAATTAATTAAATCCTCCTTGATTAATACTCCCCCTCAATCTTAGAGTAGGGTAAACCGAAACTAAGATTGGAGCAACTCATGATTAACACCTCATTAAAAAACTTAATGAAGAAAACCGCTTGGGAAAAACTTCATCAAGGGAAAAAGAGTATGTCATCGTGAGTTAGAGGATGATCAATCAAGGCCTTGTGAGATTTACAAGTCCAAGTTTGTGGTGAATGTAGTCACACACTCTTAGACTTGCGGCTTTGGTGAAAATGTCTGCGAGTTGTTCTCCATTCTTTGTAAAGCATGGAATGGTTACTCCTTCAATCTTCTCTCGAACCTTGTGATAATCAAGCTCAATGTGCTTTATTCTCTCATGAAATACTGAATTTGTTGCGATATGTATGGCGGCTTGATTATCACAATGCATGATCATTAGCTTTGAACTTTTTATCCCGAGATCCTTGAGAAGCGCTTTTAGCCATGTGAGTTCCTCCGTGAGCTTTCTCATGGCCCTATATTCTGCTTCAGCACTCGAGCCTGAGACAACCTTTTGCTTCTTGGTTTTCCAAGTTGCTAAGTTACCTCCGATGAATGTACAATAGCCGGTTGTGGATTTGCGATCATTCCGATCACCGGCCCAATCCGCATCACAATACCTGACTATCTCAGTGATTCCATTCTTGCCCATCCATATTCCTTGACCCGGTGAGCCTTCTAAGTATCTCAATATCCGATCTACCATACTCCAATGATACACGGTTGGGCTCTTCATATGTTGGCTTACTTGATTAACCACAAAACATATATCCGGTCGGGTGTATGTTACGTAAATGAGCTTCCCAACCAATCTTCTATATTAAGCCGGATCCTTGTAGAGCGTATCATCTTTCTCCCCCTCTCGATAGACCTTATAACCAGCTTCAAGTGGCGTTTTAGCCGGTTTGGCACCAAGTTTCCCTGTAAGACTCAAGAGATCAAGTGTGTATTTCCTTTGTGAGAGAAATAGTCCCTCCTTGGATCTACACACCTCAATACCTAGAAAGTATTTAAGTTCACCCAAGTCTTTAATGTCAAAAGAGGAATGGAGAGAAGATTTAATTTCAGAGATACCTTCCTTGTTACTACTCGTGATGATAATGTCATCGACATAGACTAGAACGGCCACTATTCCTTTATCATTTTGAAGAGTGAAGAGAGTGTGATCGGCCTCAGACTTCTGAAACCCATTAGCCTTAAGAGTAGTGCTTAGTTTATGATACCAAGCCCGTGGTGATTGCTTGAGTCCATAGATAGCCTTTCGAAGCCGTAGCACTTTGCCTTCGGGAATAGAGGCTTGTAACCCGGGTGGTGGTGTTATATAAACCTCTTCTTCTAATTCTCCCTATAAGAATGCATTCTTGACATCCATTTGCCATAGATCCCAATCAAGATTAGTGGCTAAGGAAAGAACTACCTTGACCGTGTGTTGCTTTGCGACGGGAGCAAAAGTGTCGGTGTAGTCATCTCCGTATGTTTGTGTGAAACCACGAGCCAAGAGACGAGCTTTGTAGCGTTCAATATCTCCATTACTATGGTACTTGATGGTGAAGACCCATTTGGAACTAACACACTTCTTGCCCGGAGGTAAGTCTTCAACATCCCATGTGTGGTTCTTCTCCATTGGTCTGACTTCTTCTTCCACCGCATTGGTCCATTTCTTATCTCCTTGTGCTTCTTCATAACTTTAAGGTATGATATGAGCATCAATCTGACTTAGAAATGCCTTGTGAGATGCTGGTTGGTGGTCAATCGAGCACATTTATTGAATTGGATGTGCCACCGTGTGAGCATGATAGTAGACTCTCTTTTCTTTCCAAGTATCCGGATGACTACGAGCACAGGTACTTCTTCTAAGTACTGGTGGAGCATTTGAAATTTCTTCATTATCCTCAGGATGGTTCACCGTACCCATATTATCTTCTGAAGACTCATGGTTGTCTTGCTCGGTCACATACTCTTGAGAATTACCCGCTTCGCTACTTGGTGGAGAATTTGTTAAATCATTCTGAGTGTCTTGTGTGTGAGATGACTCCTCTATGTTGGTCTCATTCTGTTGTGTTGGAGCTGATGTATTCATGGGAGCCGGATTGCCAAGGTGTTGAAGGATGAACTCTAAGCTTCTAGCTCGATCCGAGGCACCATTCGAGATGTCTTTCAAGTTTTCCCAATTCTTGGTTGTGAAGTAGCTTTGTTCTTCAAAGAATTTTACATCCCTTGACACCAACATTATATTCATAGAAGGATCAAAACATTTGTAGCCCTTTTGAGTTGTAGAATAGCCGAGAAACATACATTTTGTGCTCTTCGGTTCTAACTTGTTCCTTTGATCTCCCAGGACTAAAGCAAAACAAACACACCCTAAAACACGTAAGTGATCAAGAGATGGTTTAGATTTGTTGATTACCTCGAATGGAGACAAGTCTTGCAAGATCTTGTTCGAAATACGATTGATAAGATAACATGCGGATAACACGGCATCTCCCCAAAACCTTTTCGGCACATTGTAGTGAAACATTATTGATCGTGCTACTTCCATCAAATGCCTATTCTTCCTCTCCGCTACACCATTTTGTTGAGGTGTATATGGGCAACTTGTTTGATGAATGATCCCATGCCTTGCTAGATGATCTCTAAACGCATGACTTGTGTATTCCCCTCCATTATCCGACCTAAACACTTTGATCTTAGCATTATATTGGTTAGTTATGTGATTTTGGAAGTTTTGGAACGCATCAAGTACACGATCTTTTGAAGGGAACAAAGTTAGCCAAGTATATTTTGATTTTTCATCAATGAAAGTCACAAAATACTTGTTATGATCCCTTGAAATACAAGGTGCGGTCCAAACATCCGAGTGAACTAAATCAAAACATTTTTCATAGATAGTCTTAGAATTCGGAAATACAACCTTGCAATGTTTGCCAAGGATACACGCTTCACATCTAGAATTATCGAAAGAAACATTGGGAAAAATTAACTCTAAAGCCCTTGAATGAGGGTGGCCTAAACGAGAATGCCATAGACTTTCTAACGTAGCATTCATGGATAAAGGAACTTGATTTAAAACTGAAACACTTGAAACACTTGGTAATGAAGGAGCTTTAAGCACATATAGATCATCCGTGGTATCCTTTTCCAAGTAGTTTCCCACTCTTAATATCCTGAAAATGCACGTCGTTAGGTCCAAACTTTACATAACAATTCAAATCATTAGTTGCCTTTTTCACCGAGAGAAGATTGCTAGTAAATCTTGGCATGTAGAATGCATCCGACTTCTTATCAAATAAATTCAATTGACCTATCCCTTCTATAGTCATTTTGTCACCATTTGCAATAGCTACATGGCCAACGGTTGGTTTCATGTTTTCAAGAAGACTAACATTACTTATCATATGATGTGATGCACCCGAATCAACAACATAATGATCACTAGGTATGCTTGATATATTCGAGTAGAGAGAGGTACCATTGTTAATGTTGAGTTTGGAAGCCATGGCTTGGAAGAGAGCCTCCAAGTCAGCCTTCTTCATAACAATGTCTCCTTGTGAAATAGGTGTAGCCGGAACCAAAGCCAATTCTTGACCCGACGCTCCCCTAGTACCGCTCTCTCCTTGTCCCGAACTTGAGCCTTCTACCATGTTTGCTCTTGGTTCTTTGAATTTGTTTGGCTTAAGGTGCGAATGGAGTATCCAGCATTTCTCTTTGGTGTGACCCTTCCTTTTGCAATGCTCACATACCAAGCTTTTCCTATCTTCATGTGGCTTAAACACTCCTTTGTTAGCTACGGGCATCTCATCCTTGGTTTGAAGAACTCCTTTATTCGCCATGGGTAAGTCTCCTTTGTAGAATAGACCGAGACCACCAATCTCCTTTTGGATTTGAGAACATGCCCCATCTAGAGTTGGTAGCTCATCTCCTCTCAAGATATGTTGAACTAGCCCGTTTAGATTTGGACTTAGACCCAAAAGTAAACCAAAGACATGATCTTGCTCGCGTCTCATAGCTAGTTCCTTTGGCTTGGTGGTGGGAGGTCTGAGCATCTCGAGTTCAGCTAAGAGCGACCGATACTTCCCAAAGTACTTCTTGAAATCAAGATCTTTCATGTGTAGAGTGTTGATAGCCTTCTTGACTTCAAATACACGGGTCAGATTTGAGACATCACCATAGACATTCTTGAGCGTGTCCCATAGTTCTTTAGCCTTTTCGCAATATGAATAGGCTTGAAGGATAAACATCTCAAGAGAGTTTTGAAGAGCAACAAGTACCATTTGGTCTTCTTGGGCCCACTTCTTCTCTTCGGGTGTGAGTTCCTTCTCTTCTTCATCTTCTTCTTTGAGTTCGGTTAAGGGGTCTTTCTTCCTTTTGATAGCTTCAATGTGGTTCCAAAGACCACAGCTACCTAAGTTGTTCTTCGCCGATCGAGCCCACATGAGATAGTTATCACCATTGAGTGTAACCGGAATGACCACTCTCTTGTAGTTTTCCATATTCGACATGAAGCCAAAGATTTTTCACAAGATAATCAAAGATTTGAACTTAAGAAACTGAGATTCAGAAAGATTTAGAGAAGTGGTGAGGATTTGACAAAGAGATTCGAAGCAGATTTCTTTTATCCGTTGGATAATAGCGAGTGAGCGAGAAGATGAAATATTGAGAACTAAGAACAAAGATTCAGAAGAAGATTAAAGAAAACTGAAGCGAGATTAGAGATTGAAAAGAGGATCTTGCTCTGATACCATGTTGAGTTTAGTAGAGTTTTTAAGAGAGAAATTGAGCGGAAATAAGTTCAATAGAGAATCATATTTGCGAGTTGTATGAGAGAAGATTTATGCAAGAAACTCTTATCTTATTTCTTTGATGTCTCGGTTACATATATATAGAGAAAGAGGCTAGGTTAAATGGGTACATAAGAGAGAGAAGTGAGTAACGGTCATAAGGGAAAGCGACATGTTGTAGACCTTCCCAACATTTACTCGTTTAGGCCAACTTGACTTCTTACACCAAACGATCCTTTCCTCTTTTAGACTTCGGTCCTTCACATGTGATCCCAAGGTATCCTATGCTTCCTTTTGCCTCAACTCTTCATAAGTATGCCGAGATTCCTTATTGATTTAATTAACCATGCTTAATATTAATTTAGCATAATTAATTAAATCCTCCTTGATTAATAAAGACAAGACAATACGTCAAACATGCTAATAAGGGCAGAAATGAGTGATCTTTGAAGAAGGGGATTTGGTCTGGATTTATATTAGGAAAGAACGCTTTCCTAATGAAAGGAAATCTAAGCTAATGCCGAGGATTGATGGACCATTCAAAGTGCTTAAGAATATCAACAACAACGCATATCAACTGGATTTGCAAGGTAAGTATAATGTGAGTTCTAGCTTTAATGTTACTGATCTTATGCCTTTTCTTGCAGAAGAAACAGATTTAAGGTCAAATCTTTCTCAAGAGGGAGGGGATGATATGATAATGGACTAGCAGCTTAAACCAGTGCTTGAACCCGAAGGAGAAAAGCTAGTAGCTGAGGATGAGCTGGTAGCCGAGGAAGCTTTAGTCACGCCAATTGGTCCAATGACTCGATCAAGAGCTAAGATGTTTAACCAAGCTGTTGGAGGATTACTTAGTCAAATGTAGAACCAACGAGATCAAGACAGCAAGTATGGAGAAGAAGCTTGTCAAACCACTCTGGTTTTGATTCAAGCTAATTAATTCAACAAATGGGAAAAGTGTCATGGTTGTACTCTTTTTCCCTTGTCAAGTTTTGTCCCAATGGGTTTTCTTGACAAGGTTTTTAATGAGGCAGCTGTGTTACTTCACCATTGCCCATTTGTTGAACCAAATATAAAATGGAATGAAGCTTCTTTTCTATTTGATCGGGTGGAGATTCTATTCTATTTGATCGGGTGGAGATTCTATTCTATTTGATCGGGTGACGAGTCTATTCTATTTGGTCGGGTGGCGAGTCTATTCTATTTTATCGGATGAAGCTTCTATTATATTTGTCCATCATAGAGCTTGAGGAAGATGAAGGGTCAAGTTTAAATTTCGAATTTCAAATGCTATTTTAATATTTTGTGTTTTTTAGAACAGCCTTGAAACTTGTTCCAAGGCTTGTTCTCCTTTTCTTTATAATCTCTTGTAACCTCTTTGGAGAAACCTATCAAACATTTTCTTATCAAAAATTCTTTCTAAAAAACACAAAATATTAAAATCCTTTTCTTGATCATCTCTTGTAACTGTTTCGGTGAATCCAAACAGAATCAAGTAGTTTCGATAGTCTAAGTGACACTCACAACACTTAGAAGTATCATTCGTTTCATTCTATTCCGTTTCAAACCAGATTCATCCGCCCAACAACACGTGTAGAAGATCAATTCCGCATCATCATCATCTTTCTATTCATTCGAGTTCTTTCAACCTCACAAAGTGTTCAACGGACAAACGATTTTCTACCCAGAATCATATTAGTTTAAAGAGGGTACTAGCTAAAAATGAACTAGCTATTCAGGAACAACAAGAGTGATACAAGGAATAAAGCGTCCTGAATATGATTCGTTTCCCTAATCTAGTGCCAATAGCGAGAAGAATTTTAGTCAATATTAGGTTCAGCTATAATGAGAGCTTATGTTCTTCTGATGAAAACTGGAAGATAAGATATTGAGGTGTTCCAGCTGTTCCATGCATCCGATATTCTAAAAAAATGGTCACTATAGAGAGGGTTAAACGCAGGTGATTCAATAATCATCCTAAAATGAGGTCCTAATTCCCAACAAAGTTTTGACTCAATAAAACAAAAGAAAAACTCACTCAAAGAAAAGAAAACAAGCAGAATAAATCAAATTAGTAGCAACTCCTCCCAGACTTACTTCACACCGTCTCGGTGTGAGAATAAACCAAGGGAGACAAAGAATTAAAAACAGAAGTAAAAGCATAAAGTTAAATAAGTTCTTGGTGAATACAAAGTTGTGATAGAGAGGAGAGGGCTAATCGCTGGCGGTGGCATCAGAGTCCTTGTCGTCTCTCTTTGTGCGCTCCTTACGCATTGTCGCGCACGTGGTTCGACCAGTTATAGTGGGGGCGCGAGCAGGAGGAGTTCTAGTTGGTGCGGTGGACGGCATCGTCTAGGATGAGTTTGACCCTTTGCAGCCTTTTTGCAGCATGTGCAGCATCCGGCAGAGCAGGCCGTTGTTCTTCTTCGTTGCATCGATCATCCATCGACGGTACTCGGCGTCCTCGGGATCTGTAGCGATGTCTTTGAGTAGGTACTCACTTCTATAAGGCCTACGCATGCCAGCCTTTGACCTCTTCGTCAAGGTCTTCGATCTCCTCAGCACGCAGGTGAGAATCAAGAGCGTGAGTAGGGGCAGTAGCAGCTCTAGGAGCAGGTGCAGGAGTAGGTGCAAGAGTAGGTTTGGTGCTCCTTTTACGCAGTGGGATGGTCCTGCTGGGTGTTTCTGCGATAGAGCAAAGGTACTCTAACCCTGGTGTGAACCGCATGTTGACTCTAAATCCTAGATCAGTGAGAGCCGGCTGAGGCAACCTGCAAAATAGAGGACGTTTGTCCCTAGAAGTGAACCGATAGGTGCTCTCATCGGGGGGGATCTCGCAGGTGATGAGGAAATTGGTGTCCAGGAAATCTTGCTCCTTTTTGCATGTAAGGGTGCTCAGATCAACCCCCAAATGGATGAACAACCGGGTGAGGAGACTTCCAATTCTTTCCATTTTTTGGGCACTTTTCCCTTTTGCAACCATGCTCTCTTGTCCGCAATCACCTCGGCGAACACAGCTCCAAAGTTGACATTGGTGTCAACTGCGCAGTTCAGACCCTTCTCGCCTCTGATTGTGTCCTTCACTCCATTGTACAGTAGAATTAGCTCATCAATTCTGACTTTGCTCGCATCATCCTTGGAGAAGAAGATGGTGCTTATCGCCTTGGCAGCGATGCGAAACGCCGGGTTTCTTATCGCGGACTGAGCAGCTGAGCGAGAGAAGTAATTGCCGCTGGCGATGAAATTCCAGAATGCATTAGTGATACGCGTGAATTTCCAACAACTCACACAATGCACATCAATTAAACCTTGTGTGCAAACAATACCACAATACTAATGGTATATCGTTGGTAGCACTTAAGGTATCGAATCCACAGAGAGCAATGAACCAACACAGTAGGAATACACAAGTTCGCCTAATCTAAGCAAAATACGAAGGTTTTGGGTTTCCTAAAATATGACTAACAATGTAAATCAAACCAAATAAGACAAAACAAACTAAAAGAAACAATAATGCAAAAGACTAACAACAATTGAAAAGACTAACAACAATAGAACCTAAACAAATCGAGAATGGATCATTGGTAAGACAATACGACAAGGATGAATGATGACTTGATAAACGATAATTCAAACGAACAATCTAAACTTAATTCCATGACATGAGTCGCTTAGATAGACTAGTCCACTCTCGTGATACTAACCCCTTTACAAACCGTTCGATTAAGCTAATCTTTCAATTGCAACCTAACGATTTATAAGCAAAGAACACAAACTCATTTTTGTCATCTATTCCATCTTAAAGCTCAACTTTCGTTGGCTAAGAAATAAAACGCATGCATAGATGGTTCGGATTATTTCACAAAATCTTTCGGGTGTGAAATAATCTAGAATCTAGAAAACTCTCTTTTGAAGCTCATTTCTAGCATTAAGATCATTCTATGCATAATCATAAGCAAGACTACTCAACCATCAAACATCATTCACAAGCTCTAACACCCTAGATCTACCAAACCAACAATCCAAAAGTGAACTACTCACACATGATAGAATTGCAAAAGTAAACCGTACAAATGATAGATAAGCAAAACATAATCAAGATTTTATAAAAAGATATGAATAAAAGTACAAAACATAAGTTTAGATGATGAATTAAAAAGCATAAGAACTAAAACAATAACACTCAAGAACAGAGAGAAAATATCATAAGTTGTTGAAAAGGAAAGAAGGTAAAAGATTAGATATTTTTCTACACACAATTTGGAGTATATATAGTGGAGTGTCGGCAATCGGTTGTCAAAATCGATTGTAGACCGATTTTGTGTCCAAAATCGGTTGCTGAAATCGGTTGCAAACTGATTTAGTAACCTTCCGTATGCGATTCATCGTATTTGCCGCTCGGTTTCCAAAATCGGTTGCAAACCGATTTTATATCCCAAAATCGGTTGCTGAAATCGGTTGCAAACCGATTTTGTGACTTGTTGTAATCGGTTGCAAACCGATCGGATCATAAATTTTGACTCATAGCTCGGATTGGCCTGATTTAACCACCATTGGAAAGATACATCAATTTCCTACAACTTTGATGAAGAGCTTGAAGGCTAGTTCGCAGGGCAATCCATAGAGGTCGCAGAGCTTGGTGATGGAGATCACGTACTTCATTCCTCCAGCAAAGAAAGAGAATACCCCCTCAGAAGCGACCGGCTTCATTTCTCACCATCGCGATTCTTCCTTTCTACAGGTAATTCTATTATTTTTAGAACATAATATTGGCTATGTGGATGAAGTGGTTTGTTAATTTCGTACTTTGCTATTTAGTTTCTTAATTTATTTCATGAACTCATGTAGATTTGATGGGGACTTGGGATGACTCTTTGGCTTATAGACGAATGATGGACCAAAACATCTTGGGATCCAGTTCTCAACAGATGAGTGACTCCCCTCCATATGCTAGATAACCGTCTGAAGTACCAGAGACGCCAACAAATGGACAAAGCTCAACGGATCCAGCAGATTTAGTGACTCTCGACCAATTGCTTCGATCTGCTGGCCGTGCAAGCCTAAAGAAGCTTGATCCGAGAAGAATGAATGGTGATGGATGTAAATTCCACTTAAAGTTCTGTTTTTAATTTTCTAACTTTAATCTCTGAGTTTTTGTTCTCTTAGTATGAGGTCTGTGAATGACTTGTAGTCATGGTCGATTAGTTTATATGTGTTCTAATTATTAACATACAAGGTTTGAATACACAACGGGGATCACTAAGACGGTGAAAAAAATTGTGGAGAGCGATTTCAAAGAAGTGGCTCCTAATTGGTCAACATTATCAAGCGATAGCAAGTTACGTTGGTTCAAAGCTTTTGCAGTATGTTTTTTTTTTTTAACTTCATTCTGTTTTTTTTAAAGTCATTTTGTGATTATGATTAGTGTTACTTGATACACATTGTTATTTATTTTATTTTCATTCTTTTTATTTGATCTTGTAGCAAAAGTATAATTGGGGTAATGAGATAACTACACTTGTTCGCCATGAGTTTGAGAATTTGTGTGAATCTCGTTTGCTGGGATATGTCCATGAATGGAAAAAGGCATGGAAGCAAGACAAGGAGAAGTCTCAATGGATGCTGAACTCTGTTTGGGTTGATCTTATTGCTTTCTGGGAAAAAGAGAAAAACATCGAGAGAAGCAAAACCAACTCCAAAAATAAGAAGAGCGATCGTGGTGGCTTAGGGATAGCTAAGCACACATGTGGGTCAATGCCATATGTCCGGAAAAGAGGAGATGGTAATTTGTATTATTTGCATACGATCAATTCAGTTTCTTTCAAATTCAATCAAAGTTTTCTATAATGACTTGTTTGTGTTTCAAAACTATTTAGCGTGATGAGGTGACAGGAGAGCTCCCAGATTTGGTTACTTTTATGGATGCAACCCATAAGAGAAAGCCTGATGGTGTATTTGTGTGCAAAAAAGCTGAGTTGATCTCAAAAAAGTGTCGGAACATGGAGCAGCAAATTCTCAGTCAAAGAGACAATGACGATGATGACACCTTGGAGCCTAACCATCTTACAAAAGAAGAAATTGATGCCATTTACCAAGGGGTAAAATGCTGAAACTTCTATTATTTTTTTCATTATACTTTATGTGTTTAATACTTTATATTTTATGTGAAGTAATATGCAATTTCAGAATTCCAGGAAGTTCAAGTGAAGAAAGGCAAGAAATTTGGTTATGGTTCAATTCCGGTAGCTGATCCTACTGTTGATGCATCTCCAAATTATGAAGAAATGTATCTTGAGACTCAAGAAAAGCTCCAGAAATCGGACAAAGTGATTGAAGGGATGCTGCTGAAGTTTAAAGATGTTGATTTCTTGACTACTATGATGCAGAACATGTTTCCAAATGAAGTTCCACCTTCCATGAGAGCAACAATGAACACCAATGAAGGTCTTTCAGTTAGTAATTTTGTTTCATGAAGATTTTAAGCATTTTGGATTGTTTATCAATATTACGTTTGGATGTTTAAGTGTTTTGGATATTTTAAAATGTTTAATTATTATGACTTTTAAGTTTATTAATTGTTTTTGTTTATAATTTGTTGGTATTTTAAAAATATTTTTATATTTTAAATTATCTAAAAAGATCTTCCAACAAAAATTTGATAATGGTTCATCGGACATTTTGTTGGATATTTAACAGAATATATCAACATATTTTCAACAGCACTACAACAAATTTGCACATTCTTAGCGTACGATAAATGCTATTATATGTAATACACAGCGTTTTTGTAAACGCTGTGTCTGCCCCAGCTATAATAGACCCCCATACAATAGCGTTGATTCCTCCTGCTATTATATCTTTATATATAATAGCGTAACGTTGGGGTTATAAATGTTTTAACTATAGCGTCTGTAAATGCTCTTAAAAATTATTCAATTACATTATTTTGTTGCTGTCATAATTTATTTTGTGGCAGTATTTTATTGCTGTAATATTTTCTATATTGTTTTAATATTTGTGCTATGATCTAGTATTTTTTTATACTATTAAAATCCATTGTGCTATATTACCTGTTCATATTAGAGCTATAATATGGTTACATTTTAAAAGTGGAACCTGTTTTTATATGAAATATATATAATATAAAACATCCAACAGATACACTTCAATCGAAAAAATACATAAGTCTCAACATACATAAGTTTCAATACCATAAGTTCCCATAAGCTAAACTTCATAAGTTAAAGTCTCAACAACACAAGTCTAAATAGCATAAGTTCCCATAATCTAGACAAAGGTAGTTCAGTTCAAACCATTACCACTTTGTCCTCTGTCCATGCGATTGTTGTACCAATTGCATCTTCCATACACTCGATAGCAGAAGTACGCCTCCAAACAGCGGCATCATTAACCTTCACCACATCTACCCAAACGCGTACTGCATTAGGTCCCAATGGAGCACAGTGGACAACTTGGTCTGGATTGTTTGAAGACCAACGTCCTTCAGCAACGACCCGCTTCTTCCCGGTAATATCCAACAATTTGCACTTCTGATTTTCCTTGCTAACTGACTCTTTCTTTTTACGCTGACAATATAACAACATATTATAGGCAACAACAAGCAATACCAAGCATCAACAATTTATATATTGACAGGCCATGTTATTAGCAATAACATAAAGAACACTTAAAGAAAGTGAAGCACATTACCGGCGATCTCCGAACAGGTGAGTCAATAACATTTTTAGCTTTCTTTACAGGGGCTGAAGGAGTTGCTTCAGATTTCTGATTATGAGATGAGACTGTTTGCATTTTAGGAGTTGAAATCTGAGAATAAGACAGTGGAGATTCATCTGTGGTTGTTTCAAACACGACTCTACTTGTAGGCCATGCTACGTAAGTCTTCAAACAGTCCTCAATGATACTAATTTCTGATGTAGGTCTCCATAGAAATGTCTCAGGTTTCACGACCACATCCACAAATACTTTTACTGCATTAGGTCCGACTGGAAGTCCATTAACCAATGTATCTGGTTCTTTTGACTGCCAACGCCCTTCAGCAACAGCCACTTCTTCATTTCCCCTCCAATTCAGTAGTGTACACTTGTTTGTAGCAGCTGTACTTGGACTCTGTGTAACACATGTGAAAACATATATGTATATGTTAATGATTATCAATATACACAGTTATATACAGATATGTTATTTTTACCTTTGGCGCATTGTCTTCTAGGAGAATACAATTATTCTCTGGCCAGGCAAGCATTTCTCCAACAGCTTGTTCCATATTCAAGATGTTAGTTGCAGGTCTCCATAGGAATGCATCTGGTTTGATTGCAGATTTTACCAATACTTTATAGGAGAGGCCCTAATGGAATCCCATTCACAAAGTCTTGAGGATCAGAAGACATCACACAAGCTTCAGCAACAATCTCACCAGTACCATTATAATCGAGAAGCAAACACTTAGGATGTGCTCTATTAGTGACACTCTACAAATATTTTTATCGTTAAAAGTTAGATGTAAGTTAAAAATAAATGATATATCTACTGCCAAAAAACAAATTACATGATTACTTACCCTTGTAGCTGAATTTTCCCCTACCTCAGGTTCTCCTCTCTGTTACATAAAAACAAAAGGTAACTTAGAACTGATGAATCAATACCATTTCACCCTAATAATGCACACTAATGTTAAAGGACTACTAACCTTCAAATGTTCAATGACAACTTGTAAGTCATATACCTTTCTTTGTAAACTAACTTGCTTTTGTTTCATTTCAGCCATACACTTGCTGTTGACTTGGAAAAAGACAGTTTTGTCATACTCATCCCTCTGCCCATTGCCCTTAACCGACCAGGATTATCAGCTCCTAACAATTGAGAAAGACCATCTGAGTTTGGATTTGTTGTTGTTGAAGGAGCATCACTCTCCAACTCAGCTGCCTTTCTCTGAATAATAAATAAACAAATGCATAAACAAGTTACATTAAAGGACTCCTAATTCATAAACATGCAAACAGAAAATATAGAGTATAGTTTATCAATTAACAGAAAGTCTTACAATCTTTTCAGCGGCGATAGTATTAACCGGCGTTCCATCTTTTTTGGTTCTTGACTTTACCCACACTTTCAGCCTTGTGACCTTAGATGGTTCAGGGCATTCCTTTTTCTGAAAATTAAATAACAAATGACATTACAAGTAATGCTTTGACAATTACAAGTGACGAGTCAAATGACTTACCATTTCTTCTGTTAGTCTAACCATTCCTTTACGGCTGCAAGTGTGAAGAATCTGTTTACGCCTTCGTTCCTTGAATTTATCACTAACAACCTACATAGAAATGTTGTAAATAATATATCATACAATCACCAAACTTATAACAAGCAAGTACCTTAAATCTGTTGCTAGTCTTCACTCTGATAAATTTGCGCCACTCATTAATCGGGATATTCTTCGGTCGCAGATTCATCCTGTCTTGGTTGGTAGGAGCATTTTTGATCTGAGTTACAAGCCGTGATTTAAAGCACCTCCACAAACATCCCATCTGGCTCATCACAGAAGTCTTTTGATACTCTTCATCAAGTTCAAACCTAGCCTGCATTTACTTTCATAAAAAAAATTATTAAAAATGAAAGGTAATTATAATAAGCTATATTTAACATATTTATGATGGAAAAATGCAACCTGAATGGATTTCCAGAGTACTGTCTTCAGTTCTTCACTTACCATCCTCCAATCATCAACTATTACTGGAACATGTTCCCGAACCAAACATCCTACATAGGATGACAGCTTTACTGATCCAGAACCATAAGCTTCTCCCATCTCATTGTATTCAACTTTCTCCCGTGTATTTGGATCCTTTGCAATGTGTTTCATCTTGGTAGGTCCTCGCTTTTTCTTACGATTAGGCTGATGTGTTTCCTGCTCATTATCAGCAGCAGGCAGTTCAGACTCAGTGTCATCCACTGGATTATCATTTATACCTTCTTCAGCATTTCAGCAGCAGGCTTTTCAGGTTCTTCATCATTCTGTAGAGGTTGAGTTTCTTTGTCTGCATCATCCTGAGCCGCAGGCAGTTCAGGTTCTTTATCATTCTGAAGCTGTTCAGATTGATGCTCAGTATCCTCTAAATGCTGCTATTCAGATTGCAGCTCAGGTTCTATAGTACCCACATACTCTACCTCACTTTCTTTCACATTCTTTTTTATTTTAGTTGCTTTCTTCTTATGACCCATTTTAGTTCACTTGAAAACATAAGATAAATAGTTAGTAAAAATGGTAAATATAAATCATACTTAATAGACGACAGTTAAACACAAATCACAACATTATTAACAACAAGTGATCAACCAATATAACATAACTAAATGAAGCTTCTATTACTAAACGAAAAGATCCAAAGATACATTAAAGTTTGTAAAACCAAATTTTTTTTACTAAAACATTTCTTTCAAACATAAATGCCTTCACAGTCAGCTCTGGCATTTTGTGCTTCATCATCTAAGTCATCATCAGTCATGGACACAACTGATGGCAATGGCCCAACTACTAGATTTCTATCTGCTGAATCCTCTTCACTGTATCTCCTGGGAGGATATTTCAGAGCAGCATACCAATTAGACATATCATCTTCCCTTGAGTAAAATATTTGCTTTGCTTGAGAGGCTAATATATACGGATCCTTTGAGAATGAAACTTGGCTGTGGTTGAGGTTAACAAGTGTGAATCCATCTTCCACTTTCACACCATTACCTCTAACTGCCCATTGACACCAAAACAGAGGGACATAGAAGACATTATTGTAACGCCCGTGTTCCAGGAGGTTTTCCAGTCGTTGCAGGGATTACCGCCTTCGCGGTCTGAGCCTTTCACGATTGAGTTGGAACCCGGGACAATGCCGATATCTAAGGCACCGTACAGGATGGCTCCAGCAGAGATGGCAGAGCTGAAAAAGCAGCTGGAAGAGTTGTTGGGTAAAGGTTTTATCCGACCGAGTACTTCACCGTGGGGAGCGCCGGTGTTGTTTGTGAAGAAAAAGGATGGGAGTTTCCGATTGTGCATCGATTATCGGGGACTGAACCGAGTCACTGTGAAGAACAGGTATCCTCTTCCACGGATTGATGAGTTGTTGGATCAGTTGAGAAGGGCTACTTGGTTCTCCATGATAGACTTGGCCTCGGGATATCATCAGATTCCGATTGATGAGAAGGATATCCAGAAGACGGCTTTCAGATCGAGATATGGACACTACGAGTTTGTGGTGATGCCATTTGGGTTGACGAATGCACCAGCAGCGTTCATGAGGTTGATGAACAGCGTATTCCAGGAGTATTTGGATGAGTTTGTGATCATCTTTATCGATGACATTTTGGTGTATTCGAAGACACTTGGTTACATCTGAGAGTTGTTCTGGAGAAGCTGCGGGAGCAGAAACTATTTGCTAAGTTGAGCAAGTGTAGTTTCTGGCAGCGAGAGATCGGATTTCTGGGTCATATTGTGTCTGCAGAGGGAGTTTCTGTGGATCCGGAGAAGATTCAGGCTATCAGGGAGTGGCCGAAGCCGAGGAATGCTACTGAGATTCAAAGTTTTCTCGGGTTAGCTGGTTATTACAGGAGGTTCGTCAAGGGTTTCGCGAGTATGGCTAAGTCTATGACGAAGCTGACAGGGAAGGATGTTCCTTTTGTTTGGTCTCCTGAGTGTGAGGAGAGTTTCGCGAACCTGAAGACGATGTTGACTAGTACGCCAGTATTGGCATTACCTGAGCCTGGTGAGCCTTACGTGGTGTATGCAGACGCTTCGGGAGTTGGTCTGGGTTGTGTGTTGATGCAGCAAGGAAAGGTGATTGCCTATGCTTCGAGGCAGTTGAGGAAGCATGAGGGCAACTACCCTACTCATGATCTTGAGATGGCTGCGGTAGTGTTCGCTTTAAAGATTTGGAGGTCTTATCTTTATGGCGGAAAGGTTCAAGTGTTCACGGATCATAAAAGCCTAAAGTACATTTTCACTCAGCCTGAGTTGAATTTGAGGCAGAGGCGCTGGATGGAGTTAGTGGCTGATTATGATCTGGAGATCGCTTACCATCCTGGTAAAGCGAACTTGGTTGCGGATGCTTTGAGTCGCAAACGGGTGGTTTTGGCTCGGAAGCAGGACATGGAGTCGTTGGTGTGCGAGCTTGGTTCGTTGAGGTTGTGTGTGTTATCTCAGGAACCGTTGGGTTTAGAGGCAGCTAATCAGGCGGATCTTCTGAGCAGGGTTCGGATAGCTCAGAAGAAGGATGAAAGTTTGGTTAATGCTTCCAGGGAAGCGGGCTCAGAATATCAGGTCTCTGCTAATGGGACTATTCTGGTGCATGGGCGGGTATGCGTACCCAAGGATGAAGGTTTGAGGCGTGAAATCCTGAGTGAGGCTCATGCGAGTATGTTTTCGATTCATCCAGAAGCGACTAAGATGTACCGAGATCTCAAGCGGTATTATCACTGGGTCGGGATGAAGAAGGATGTAGCTAACTGGGTCGCAGCGTGTGATACGTGCCAGTTAGTGAAGGCTGAGCATCAGGTTCCGAGCGGATTGTTGCGGAGTTTACCCATTCCAGAGTGGAAATGGGATATGATTACGATGGATTTCGTAGTGGGGTTGCCAGTTTCTCGGACCAAGGATGCGATATGGGTCATTATGGATCGTTTGACCAAGACTGCACGTTTTCTGGCCATCAAGAAAACCGATGGAGATTCGGTGTTGGCTAAGAAGTATGTGCAGGAGATAGTGAGACTTTATGGAGTACCGGTGAGTATCGTGTCAGACCGGGATCCTAAGTTCACTTGAGAGTACTGGAAAGCGTTCCAGACGGAGATGGGCACGAAGGTGCATTTGAGTACCGCGTATCATCCTCAGACGGATGGGCAATCCGAGAGGACGATCCAGACTCTTGAGGATTTGCTGAGAATGTGTGTGCTGGATTGGGGTGGTCATTGGGTGGATCATCTGAGCTTGGTAGAGTTTGCGTATAACAATAGCTACCAGGCGAGTATTGGGATGGCTCCATACGAGGCTCTGTATGGGAGGCCGTGTCGTACACCGTTGTGCTGGACCCAAGTGGGGGAGAGGAGCACATTGGGTGCGGATTTTGTTCAGGAAACTACGGAAAAGATCCGAGTTTTGAAGCTGAACATGAAGGAAGCTCAGGATCGGCAAAAGAGTTATGCTGATAGGAGGAGAAAAGAGCTTGAGTTTGAGGTGGGAGATAGAGTGTATCTCAAGATGGCGATGTTGCGAGGTCCGAACAGGTCCATTACCGAGACTAAGTTGAGTCCGAGGTATATGGGTCCGTTTAGGATTAGATTGTTGGTCGAGTTGGGCCAGTCGCATACCGGTTGGAGTTACCTGAGATTATGCAAGCATTTCATAAGGTTTTCCATGTGTCGATGCTGAAGAAGTGCTTGCATGAGGATGATAAGGTGTTGGCTGAGATTCCGTCAGATCTTCAGCCCAACATGACCTTAGAGGCGAGGCCAGTGAGGGTAGTCGACCGGAGGGTCAAGGAGCTTCGTCGGAAGAGGATTCCGATGATGAGAGTCTTGTGGGACTGTGACGCTGTTCAAGAGGAGACTTGGGAACCAGAGGAGCGGATGAAAGCTAGATTCGAGAAGTGGTTCGAGAAGCAAGCTGCGGTTTGAGTAGTTTTACCGCTGGTTCGAGTTTCGGAGTTGAGTTTTGTACTAGTTGTATCTTATTGTATTTCGTTTTTTGTTGTAAACGATTAATACATTTGATTGCGGATAATAAGATATGTATTTCTTATTGGTCATGACTTGTGTTGTGAGATAAAAGTTTATGCGAGTATAAACTGGAATTATCCTTCGTAGTTGGATATGAGAAACTTTCCTTTGCGCAGGGATGTTACGAGTTGACCTGAGGGTTGGTCGTACTGGTGATGATATTCCGGGTTGAGAATATCGGTGGTGATGTATGACATTGCGATGTTATACGAAGACCATGTGAGGTAGTTTTGGTCGGAGATACTTATAGACGTTTCGTTAGACTTTATTGCTCTAAGGACGGGTTGGTCCTGTACAACTCGTGAGGGGAGGTTTTGTTCCCAGATACCCATAGCTCAAAGGACATGTGACCGGAGGGTGGGAGAGGTATGAGAGATACCCATAGACCGAAGGATGTGTGGCCTGAGAGTGCGAGTGGTATGTTTGGTACCCATAGCTCGAAGACTTTGTGTCTAAGAGTGTGAGTGGTACGGGTTTTGTGCCGATAGCTCGAGGGACTTTGTGACCCGAGAGTGAGAGTGGCATGTGGTACCGAGAACTTGAGGGACTTCGGTCCTGAGGGTGGATTGGTACGAGTACGAGTTGTGTTGGGAGGAATGAATGTCTAGGACGTGGTTAGAAGTTTAGAGACTGAATGTGGACCTCAGAGGTTGGTAGTGATCAATCTCATGTTGTGATGTATTGACCGGGTTGGTCAAAGTTGAGAAGAAAATCGTTGAGACGATTGTGAGTTGGAGTTCATCGCGGATGAATTGTGCCAAAGATTCGAGGACGAATCCAGGTTAGTGGGGGAGAATTGTAACGCCCGTGTTCCAGTTTAGTGGGGGAGAATTCGTGTTGTGCTTTTCATTCTCTGTTGTTGTCGAAATGTGGTCTCTCTCTTTGGAGTCAATCGTAAGTGTTTCGGGAATGGATTTTCTCGAGCTCGGAAAGTGGATTGATCAAGTGTCGAAAGCCGAACTTTTGACCGAAAAAGAGAGGGGATCGATCGATCCAAGCTTGGACCGATCGATCCCAAGCCTCGTTGCCGATCTGGTGTTTTTGGGCGTGTGGACCGATCGATCCTCGTTGCTTTGACCTCACCTACCCCACTTGTTTTGCATCCTTTGGTCTTCGTTCTTCTTCCTGTGTGTTGTGGCGGAAGTTCAGAGAGAAGAGAAGTGTGAGATTCAAGGGTTTGGGTGTTGGGTGTGAGAGATCAAAGAGAGAAGCTTGTGGTTGCTTAGAAGGGAAGAAGTTTGGTGTGGTTGAGTTGCAGAGGATCTTGTGTTGCGGCGTGGAGGTTCTCTAGTTCGTTGTGGGCTTTCGTGGCTCTGTAATCTGTCTAAATTCGAGGTGAGTGCATGACCTTGAGCTTATCTAAGCAATTGAGAAGTTTGTGTGTTCTTGATGCGTTAGGATTTAGTTTTATTGAATCCTTGAAGTGTTGTTGTTTCGTTGGTTTTGTGGGTTGCTTCTTGTTGTTTTGGGCTTGGGTTGGTGTTTATTTGCCTTTAGGAAGCAAGTTTGGGTGGTCGTTGGCCGTGTGCGGTGGTGAAAGTCGAGAGCGGAGTTGCAGAAGCTCGAGGACCGATCGATCCGAAGGAGGATCGATCGATCCAAGTAGGATCGATCGATCCAAATTGCCAGTTTTGTTGCTGTTTCTGCGGTTGTGAGTGGATCGATCGATCCAAGCCTTGGATCGATCGATCCGTGTTTGTGGTTGGGCTGGATCGATCGATCCAAGTATGGATCGATCGATCCTGTTGATTGCTTGTTTTGAATTTTTGTTGCGTTGTGCATTGTGAGCGGTTTATCGTCTTAGTCGCTTGTGTGTATAGCTCGTAGATGGGAGGACCGCCTCACTAAGTATTTGTGATAATACTTACGCATCTCTGTGTGTTCTTTGAGTTGCAGATAAAGATAAGGTGTGATCGTGGAATCGGGCGAAGAAAAGGGGATGATTAGGACTCGGTTGTTGTTGTATGTTGTTTTGTTGTGTGTTGAACTTAATGGAATTGTGGTTTGAGTTTTGTTTGTTTGACGGTTTGTTAAGTTTAATAAAATCCGAGTTTTATTGTTGTTAATCCGTTTTACTATTATGTATGGGCGTAATAGTAGTTTAAAAAAAAAAAAAACGGGTGTGGTCGTCTCAATTATAGTCCAGCAATATTATGTCAATAACTCTGCCATAGTATGACACTAAATCAACTACTTGTGAAGTATCTCTTGCACTGGATCTACACATTGCTGTTGCCTCATAAAAGACCCCACTATTCTGACTTTGCCTTTGAACTGAGCTAGTATGAAACCTCTGCCCATTTACTATATAACCCGTGTAAGACCTGGCTGTACTACGTGGACCATATGCCAACCATTTAAGAGTTTCTCCATGTGTTTCTGAATCAATATGTACCTATAGTTGACAGAAGTCAGCTTACATGGAACCAAATATATAAAAATTTCAATAATAAAAGAAACTTGCCTGTTCTTTTAACCATGATGCAAAATTCTGAGTATGCAACCTCCACAACAATGTTGCATCACGTCTAGCTCTTGCATTAGTGTTTTGTAAATATTCCAGGTGCATGCTTGTAGATAGAAAATACATGAAGTATTAGATTGCTGTTCATTAACAAGTGACAAGTGAGATTAATCGGGAAATAACAACTTACTCTACATAAGGCTCCACCACAGCCGTGTTTTGTATCACTACAAGATGGATAATCTGTCTCTATGATTCAGTAAGCTCCATAGACGTTGCTGCTGATATTGGACGACCCTCTAAGATGGACTTGCTCTCATATTCTGTATTTCTATCAAGCTTTTCTTCTACTTTTGTTGTTTTCTTCAGAAATTCACTGCAAAACCTCATGCTTTCATCTGCAAGGTATGACTCAGCTATACAACCTTCTGGTCTTGCTGGATTTCGTACATAGTCTTTCAAAATTTTCATGTACCTAGTCAGAACGAAAACTATGAATATCTACACATAATTATTCAATTTTTTTAATGTATTTATGTATAAAACTGAAACCAGTACCTTTCAAAAGGGTACATCCAACGAAAATGTACTGGCCTTCCTAGTCTTGCTTCTCTTCCTATGTGTACTGTCAAGTGCACCATAATATCAAAGAAACTTGGAGGGAAAAATCGTTCAAACATGCAAAGTGTTTCCACAATTTCAGCTTCCATTACTGAAATTTCCTCCCTATCAATCACACGCTGACACAAATTGTGGTAGAATGTGCACAATTGTGTGATAGCCAACCTAGGACCTTTAGGTAATAAACCTCTAATTGTAACTGGGAGAAGTTGTTGCATTAAAACGTGATAATCGTGAGATTTGAGTCCTGTTATCTTGCAATCATCTAAGGTTACACCTCTGGATATATTAGAACAATATCCATCCGGTCCTTTGAAGTCAAATAGCCGTTGACAAAAGATTTTCTTCTCTGCCTTTGACAAAGACCAAGGTGCTGCGGGAAGGTACGTTCTTTTACCTTGGGATTTAAGGTGTAAATCCTTTCTAATGCCTAGAACTTCAAGATCTTTCCGAGCATTAATACCATCTTTTGATTTTCCACAATGTAATAGTGTCGAGACAATGCTTGCAGCCACGTTTCTCTCCACATGCATTACGTCTAAATTGTGTCTTACTGGCAGCTCCTAACCAAAATACAAATACACAGTTAAGGAAATTAATATAAACCTGATATTAGTAAACTAATTTATATTCAAGCAATCAACATACCTCCCAATAAGGTAGCTTGAAAAAAATTGATCTTTTTTTCCATCTTGATAACTCATCCAAGTCCACTTCTACTTCTTCTTCTTCCTCTTCCTCTGATTCAAAATCTTCATCCTCACTGTCAGCTACTGAACCAACATATTCAGTCCTTTTTCTTTTCATTCCATGTTCTCTACCATTTCCAAAATTATTTCTGTAATTTTTCAAGAGTTGACCAATATTACGGCCAGTTAATATTCTGTCCTTTCTCCCATGTTCAGCATGTCCATCAAACCATGTTTTTTTAACTCGATACATATGTGTTGGAGGTAGAGACTTTCTATGGCACATATAGACATTCTTTCTGCTGTGACTCGACCACAAACTATCTGTGTTCTTCCCACATATAGGACAGCCCATTTTCCCTTTACTTTGCAGCCAACAAGATTCCCATAAGCTGAAAAATCACTTATAGACCAAAGAAGCATTGCCTTAAGTGTAAACGTCGTTTTACTAAAGACATCATATGTTAATTCTCCATTGCTCCACAAATGCATTAGATCCTCAATTAGAGGTTCTAAGTAGACATCAATACTATTTCCAGGTTGATGTGGACCTGGAATCAGCAAGGTAAGCATGATGTTCTCCTTCTTCATACATAGATGACGAGGCATATTATAGTTCACCAGCAAGACCGGCCAACAATTATACCTTGTATTCTTCATGTTAAACGGATTAAATCCATCTGTGGAAAGTCCAAGACGGATGTTCCTTGGTTCAACAGCAAATGATAGGTATTTATCATTCATTTGATCTCACGTCACAGAATCTACCAGATGACGTATTTTTCCATCGTTGCTCTTGTTACTGAAATGCCACCTTAATTCCTTAGTCATTTCTTCAGACCTAAACATCCTCTTGAGACGTGGAATTATCGGAAAGTACCATAATACTTTTTGTGGGACACCCGTCTTTACTTCACCAGTGTGCATATTGCTCTTCCATCTTGAAGCCTTACATTTGGGACAGTTGTCCAGCTTCTTGTACTTCTTTCTGAATAGGCAGCAATCATTTATGCAGGCATGAATCTTTTGATAACCCATATCAAAAGACTTCGGAAATTTCTTCACATCATTTATTGATGTGTAAAGTACATTACCTTCCGGTAACATTTCTGACAAATGTCTCAAGGAGATCATTGAAGCTTTTGTCGGACCAGCCATTCTGTGTCTTCATTCTAAACAATGTCACAATGGCTGATAGCTTGCTATGGGAAGAACAGCTTGGATATAAAGGTGTTTCTGCATCAGCTAGTTTTGCAAAGAACTCATCATCCATCTTGTCTTCAACCTCAACATTCTCACAATTTCTTAACGGCTCTTCATCCATAAACTCAGCAGCTTGATATAAACCACAAATCTCATCATTCCACCGATTTAATTTCTCAACGAATTCAGCCCCTGAGTTCACTTCACCATGATGATACTAATCTTTCCCTAACTTGTAGGTCTCATCCATGCCTCTAGTTACTAGATGAGCAACCACAACACTACACGAATGATGATCTACATTTCTACAGTCAATGCATGGGCATATTACCATGCCACTGTCTCCTAACTCAGCTGCCACCATCCGGACAAATTTCCAGGCACCTATTTTGTATGCTGGATCAAGTCTTCAGTGTATTTGGAAGGAAGGACGACACAAACAAAGATACCTTAATGTCTATATTCCTTTAATGAAATCCTAACAGTATGTAATCAATTACATACCTGCTAAGATGAACCCGTTCCTTTATTAAACCCAATTGCACAATTCAAACACATAACCATGCTAACAATTACCAAAATAACCATTTTATGTCATTTTAAAATAGTTGTATCTAAAACTAATCATGAGTTCAAGCAACAATAAGAAGAATACTTTCAAAACACTTATGAGAGTTTCAAAGCTTAACAAGAAATCTAAACAAAACCAAATGCACATTTCAGTCACTATCAAGATTATATACATTCAGTACAATTTCAAAATTTAAGAGATTTGAGTTATCTAAACAAGAAATAAAGATGATAATTTCAGATTTAACAGATTTGAGAAATAAATCTAACACAAACAATAAGCAATTTTCAGATTCGACCAAAATCAAGCAACAATAAGAAGAATATACAGTTCAAGCACTTATATTTTCAATATACAGCTTTATCGAGGCATAAATGAAGAGGAATCTGAACAAAATTTCAAAGCTTCAAAGCTTCAAATAATCACGAGAGTTTCAAAGCTTAACAAGGAATCTAAACAACAAATAAAGAGGACACAAACAATGTATAAGCGATTTGGGTAATAATGAGAACTCACACAACATGCAATTTTCGAATCTGAACAAAATTTTTAACTAAAATGTGAACTAAATCGAACAAACTTACAGATTTGTTGTTTAGGTTTTAGATTTCTCGTGCTTCTCTTCTTTCAAGTTTTTCTTTGTTGTCAGACGAGGTTGACACCTCACAAAACAAGATTAAAAGTGAAATTTAGGTTACCGATTGAAGATTAGAATGAAATTTTCTGTCTAATTTCAGGTTACCTTTCGTCGTTGTTCGTCTGAGAAATCGAAGAGGAGAAAATATAGCTCGACGGAGAAATCGAAGAAGAAGATACAGACAACGACACAGAGACTGAAAGAAACCAAACCAAGACACAGAGACATAAGGAAATCGAGCCCAGAAACAGAGATAGAAGGAAATCGAAGCCGTCGAAGTCGGAAATTTGGTCCGGCGACGGTGTTTAGATTTTGAGACTTAGCTTTTTTGTCTAAGTGTTTATTATTGAGACTGTTTCTTTTTTTTGTTCTAAGTGTCTATTTTTTGGCTAAGTGTTAGAGCGGTAGAATAAATTATTGGGCCGCCAAAGTGATTTTTGCTTCCCGCTTATGCTATAAATGGGCTTAGCGCTAATAAAATGTTGTAATATAGTTGCTAAAATCCGAAACTGATCTTTAACAGCAGTTACAGAATTAGTGCTATTCAATGGTGCTATCAATGAGCAAATTTCTTGTAGTGCAGGTAAAGCTTCGATAATTTTCGATAAAATTCCAACAATTAAATCATCAAAAGTTTTTCACAAATTTACAAGAAAACGTATCAATAAATTTTCAACAATTAAATTATCATTAATTTTCTATGAAGTTCCAACAAATAAAGCATCAAAGATTTCTCACACAATTCCAAAAAAACATTTCAACAAAGTTTCAACAAATATGTTATCAGTAGTTTCCCATAAACAAAACCTTCAGATTTGTTGATTATCGGTTGCAAATTATCAATGCCATTCCAACAAATATATGTTGGAACAATCCGTTAGAAACTTCACGGTAAATGCCAACAAATTTCCAACAAATAAATTATCAGAAATATCCAACGAATTGGCCATATCAATTATTCGACGGAAACGTTTCCAATAAATTCGCGACAAATGCATATTTCTAACAATCATATTCCAACAAATATATGTTCTATTGAAAATTTATTGGAACCATATATTTCCTACAAATTACCAACTAATATGGCGGTTGGAATAAACCTTTTTTCTTGTAGTGTGTTAGTGAAGCTCGGAAGGGCTTCCTTAAAAACAAACAATAGAACCAATTGTTTTTGAAGACAATGCTTTCTTAACATCATTAGCTTTGATAAAGAAGTTAGGTTGTTTGATTAACATGTTCTCCTTTCGTTTGAGATAAAGCTGATCTTCATAGACTTCTTGTGGTGTCATGGGAATGAGAGTTGTTTTTCTGCCTTTAAACACAAAAGAATGGTGATTAGTAAATCCATCATGAATTACCTTCCTGTCGTATTGCCATGGTCTTCCAAGTAGGATGTGGCCAGCTTCCATAGGTAGCACATCACACAAGACCTCATCTTCATATTTTCCAATTGCTAAAGGTACAATCACTTTAGTTTTAATCTCTAATTCCCCGACATCATTAAGCCATTGAATTTGGTAAGGCTTTGGATGCTTCTTCACTTCTAATCCGAGTTTTTGAACCATTGTCTTACTTGCTACATTAGTGCAGCTGCCTCCATCGATGATTAAGCTACAGACCTTGCCTCCAACATGACATCTAGTGTGAAACAAGTTTATCCTCTATTCTTGCTCATTGGTTCGGTTTTGGATGCTCAAAGTTCTTCTAGCAACAAGCAGCTCTCTAATGGCTGGTGTCTCTTCGGATTCCTCATATGTTTGATGATCTTCCAATGGAGCTTCCTCCTCAGACTCAACCTGTCCATTGTCTCTTATGATCACAACTCTTTTATTAATGCATTCACTTGCGTAGTGGCCTATGCCTTGGCATATAAAACACTTCAGATCTCGAGTTCTGGTTGTGGTAGTTCCTACCGTTCCTTTGCTCGTGTATTGACTTCCAAATATTGGTTTAGATTCTGGTTTTGAAGTCATAGGTTGCTTGCCATCTCTTTGATAACTTGGTCGGCTGGTGTTAGTTCTGTAATTTGGTCGAGAAGATCCTTTCCTCTTTACTTGCTTCTCCACCAATATTGCCTTATGCAACATCTCCTCAAGTTCCTCATATTGTTGCATTTCGACTCTGTCTTGAATCTCTGTATTCAATCCTCCTAAGAAGCGTGACATAGTAGCTTCTTTATCCTCTGAAATATTTGCTCTCAGCATTAGAACCTTCAGCTCCTCATAGTAATCTTCAACTGATCGGTTGCCTTGAGTGAGCCTTCTAAGCTTTGAATGGAGCTCTCGGTGATAGTGGCTTGGACGAATCTTCTTCTCATGAGGTTCTTCATTTCGGCCCATGACTCTACTGGAAACTCTCTATTACGCTTTCTTGTAGTGACTATCTGATCTCACCAACTAAGGGCGTAGTCATATAACTCAGTAGCAGCCAATTTGACTCGGTTGATATCAGCATAGTATTGACAATTGAATACCAGTTCGATCTTCTTCTCCCAGTCTAAATAAACATCAGGGTCATTGGTGCCATGAAACGATGGAATTTTTACCTTGAAACCTCCTTAGGTTTTCTTGCAATCGGTTTCTGCTTTCTCCTTCACGTCTCCTTCTCTGACTGTTACGGGATGCACTGCTTTGATGCCCATAATATTCATCCACTTCTCTGTTTCAGGTTCTCCAATAGGCGTGGAGTTAGGGTTTTGAAGGTCCAAACGAAGCAGCTCCATCTTTTCATTCATCATCTTCTCCATGTGAACCGTGATTGCCTTAATCAGAAGGTTGTTGTTTGAGTTGTTGCTGGTTTCCTCACGTTCAGACTGCATCTTGAAATCAAAGGACAACAACACCAGTAAATAGTTCTAACAAACCCTTAAACTTCCGATCTAACAACTCATAATCATAAACAGTCCGATTTTTGAGATAATATGGAGATCTATGTGTGACAGAATTTTAAGAGTCCGGTTTTGTTAAATCTAACAATGGATGAAATGAAAATGATAAGAGATGGGGTGATAGAAAACTCAACTTCAGAGTGTTGCTCTGATACCACTTAATTAGATCCTCCCAAGGACGTTCACTCTATGAGGTTGAGTAATCGATAGAATTGGCTATGAAGCCGTGATGATGAATAATATAAGATGATCGGATGGCGTTGATAAGAAACTTGCGGAATAGCTTCTTAAACCAGGACTTAGTCTCAGATCGGATATTACACACCAAAGAGAAACTAAGGGTTTTGCTAGATATGACACACCAACAAGTTGAATCTATGCATTGAAAGAGTTTTTGATAAGAAAGATAGATTGATTTCTCAAATGAAAAATACAAGAGAATATAAAGAGATAGAAGAAGAAACATGGGAAAGTGAACTAGTCTTGGAACAGGCTCCGAGACTAGATCACATTAAACACACAAAGACTAAGTTCAAATTTAAAAACACACGTTTGTTTTCTAACTTCTTAAAATATATCTAAGTACGGATTTAGGCAGGCCTTCCAAAATCTGAATAAAGGCTTCCCGAATTAGAACAAATGCTTCCTAAATACGCCGTTTAGTAATGCTTTCATGAATTTGGCCTCTCATCAATGAATGGATGATGTGAAGTGTTGCTCAAGCCTCATTAACAACATTCTTTGGAAAACCCGGTGGGACAAAACCAAAGGAAGGGAAAAAGAGTACTTGAAGCAGCACTTGTCCATTCATTGATGCACTTGAGCTTGTAACACGACCAAAGTGGTTCTGATCGGTTCCTCCTCACTCCTGCTCAAGCGTCTTAGTAATCCTCCAATAGCTTGGTTAAATAGCTTAGCTCTGGATCGAGTCATAAGTCCTTTTGGCAGCTCCAACACATCCTTAGCTCCTTGAGAATCCTCAACTACAAGCTCTTTTTCATCCGGTTCAAGCACTGGTTCAAGCTCTTCTTCCATGATCATATCACTAACTTTACACCGATGCTGCCGAGTGAGATGAAATCTCTTTTGTAGGATTATAATGATGTGTTTCCTGAGGATAAACCCATTGTTTTACCTCCCATTCGTGGCATTGAACATCAAATAGACTTTGTACTAGGAGCAACATTACCAAACCGTCCTGCTTACAAAACCAATCCTGTGGAGACAAAAGAGCTACAAAGACAAGTGGATGAGCTCATGGAGAAAGGACATATCAGAGAAAGCATGAGTCCATGTGCTGTTCCAGTCTTCTTGTACCTAAGAAAGATGGCAGTTGGCGCATGTGTGTTGATTACAGAGCCATTAACAATATCACGGTAAAGTATCGACACCCTATTCCTAGATTAGATGATACGCTTGATGAACTGCATGGCTCTAGCATATTTTCTAAAATTGATCTTAAAAGTGGCTATCACCAGATTAGGATGAAAGAGGGTGATGAATGGAAGACTGCATTTAAAACAACACATGGTTTATATGAATGGTTAGTTATGTCATTTGGTTTGACAAATGCACCTAGTACATTCATGAGATTAATGAATCATGTTCTAAGGGCTTTCATTGGAGTTTTTGTGGTAGTATACTTTGACGACATTCTTATTTACAGCAAAAGCTTATCTGAACATGTTAAACATCTAGAAATTGTTTTAAACATGCTTAGAAAAGAAAAACTTCATGCCAATCTTAAGAAATGCACCTTTTGCACAGATAATCTTGTGTTTCTAGGCTTTGTTGTGAGTGCAGATGGAGTTAAGGTTGACGAGGAGAAGGTTAAGGCCATTAGAGATTGGCCAAGTCCAAAAACAGTGGGTGAAGTGAGGAGTTTCCATGGTCTTGCTGGGTTCTATAGACGTTTTGTTAAAGACTTCAGTACCATAGCTGCACCCCTCACCGAAGTAATCAAAAAGGAAGTAGGATTCAAGTGGGAACAAGCACAATAGGAGGCTTTCCAGAAACTAAAAGGAAGCTTACTAATGCCCCTCTTTTGATATTGCTTGACTTTTTTAAAACATTTGAAATCGAGTGTGATGCCTCAGGTATAGGAATTAGAGCTGTTCTAATGCAAGATAAGAAACCTATCGTTTTTTTCAGTGAGAAACTTGGAGGAGCAACACTTAATTACCCAACATATGACAAGGAACTGTATGCCTTGGTTCGAGCTCTCCAAACGTGGCAACACTACTTATGGCCCAAGGAGTTTGTCGTACACACTGATCACGAGTCACTTAAGCATTTGAAGGGGCAACAGAAACTTAACAAGAGGCATGCCAGGTGGGTCGAGTTTATTGAGACATTTCCATATGTCATAAAGTACAAAAAAGGTAAAGATGATATAGTTGCAGATGCACTATCCCGAAGGTACACTCTACTCTCTACTCTTAATGTTAAGCTTCTTGGATTTGAACAAATAAAACAACTATATGTGTCTGATCCTGATTTTCAAGAAACTTATAAAGCTTGAGAGAAATTTGCTTTAGGACATTATGATAGACAAGACAGGTTCCTCTTTTATGAGAACCGTTTGTGTGTTCCTAACTGTTCTCTGCGAGATTTGTTTGTAAGGGAAGCACATGGTGGAGGACTAATGGGTGGTATCATGAAAGATCACTTTCACTAGCCACACTTGAAATGTGATGTTGAGCGAAGCTGTGGTAGGTGTACTACTTGTAAGAAACCAAATCAAAGGTTCAACCAAACGGTTTGTATACTCCTTTACCTATTCCTACTCATCCGTAGAATGATATTTCTATGGACTTTGTGATGGGACTGCCTAGGACTAGAAGTGGAAAGGACTCCATCTTTCTTGTGGTTGACAGGTTTTCGAAAATGGCTCATTTCATTGCATGTCATAAAACTGATGATGCATTACAAGTAGCTAATCTGTTCTTTAAAGAGATTGTTCGTTTGCATGGGATGCCTAAGTCTATTGTTTCAGATAGAGATGCTAAATTCCTTAGTTATTTCTGGAAGACTCTTTGGTCTAAGCTAGGAACTAAGCTGTTATTCTCTACTACATGTCATCCGCAAATTGATAGCCAAACAGAAGTGGTTATAGAACCTTAGGTAATCTTCTGCGTGCATTGATCAAAAAGAACCTTAGGACTTGGGAAGAATGCTTACCTCACACTGAATTTGCATATAATCATGCTATGCATTCTGCTTCTAAGTATTCTCCTTTCAAATTGTTTATGGGTTCAATCCCGTATCTCATTTGGATTTAATCCCTTTGCCTTTGAGTGAAGAGCTAGCATTGATGGGAAAAAGAAGGCTGAAATGGTTCAACAGATTCATGAGAATGCAAGGAGAAACATAAAAGAAAAGACTAAGCTCTACGTTAAGTAAGCTAACAAATGAAAACGCCAAGTGATTTTTGAAGTTGGGGATCCAGTTTGGGTTCACTTGAGAAAGGAGCGGTTTCCAAATGAGAGAAAGTCCAAACTGATGCCAAGGATCGATGGTCCATTCACAGTAACAAGAAGGATCAGTGACAATGCCTATCAGCTTGATCTACAAGGTAAGTATAACATAAGTTCTAGTTTCAATGTTTCTGATTTAGTTCCGTTTATTGCAGATGAAACGGATTTGAGGTCAAATCCTTTTTAAGAGGGAGGGGATGATATGATCATGGACAACACTAGGAACTTGGAGCTTGAACCAGGGCTTGTAGCTGAGGATGAGCTTGAAGATGATGAAGCTGTAGCAACACCAGATGGTCCAATGACTCGATCTAGAGTCAAGAAACTCAAAGAAGGTACTGGAGGTAAAGCTTATCAAACCACTTTGGTTTTGATACTCTTTTTCCCTTGTCAAGTTTTATCCCATTGGGTTTTCTTGACAAGGTTTTTAATGAGGTAACAGATTCACTTCACAATTGCCCATCTGTTGAAACAAAGGCCCAAAGACAAGCCCAGCAAGTCATTTTCGCCCAAATAGAAGCGAAGAAACTCAAGGGTCATTTTATTTCCTAGATTATTTGCATGAAGACTTGTCTCTTATTCCTTTATATAGAAGCCAAGAAACTCTTTCTACAACTTATCTTTCTTTTAATCAAAAATCCTTTTCTAAAGAAGATCATCTTGTTGGTGAGCATATCCAGCAAAACCCTTAGTCTCTTTGATGCGTATATCCAAAGGAACTAAGTCCGATATTCTGAAGATCCTCTGCAGTCTTCTACAATATCATTTGATCATTCAACTTCTACCCATCATCACGGCTTCACAGCCAAACCAATTCGTGTTTGCTCAACCTTAGAGTGCCGATTCAGGGAGAATCTCATTAACATATCTCACCTTTGTCAGTAAAACAGTAGAACCATCTTCATTTCTCAGTCTCGCACTTCCTATTCCCTTTACTGTTGACATGGTGTCATTTGCCATCTTTACTTTTTTCACTACTAGCATCTGATAAACTTACAAAGCATTCTCTCTTTCAAGTTTAATCCGATCTCTAAACATCCCTAAAACAAGAATCTTGCTCCAATCCGCACTCAATTTCCTTAATTCCTCGATTTTTCATCCAAAAATTAGGGTTTTCAAAATCAGTGTATGCCCAAAATTCCACATGTGTAAACATCCGAAAAAAACACCAAACTAGTCTAGAAACAATCCAAATAGACATAGGATGAGAAATCGAAAGATTCAAGCCCTAACTTAACCTTTTACTCAAAACAGCGCGAGTTAAAAAGTGGGTTTTCGAAGTGTTACCTTACTTGTCGTGAAGAACGAAGTGGATATTTGGAAAGAAGATGAAAAATCCTTCGATTTCAAGCTAAAGATCTCTTAAATCAGTTAAGATTTTGAGAAGTTGTGTTTTAACAAAAGCTTGAAAACCGTTTAATGGAGAAAAGGAAAAAGGAGGAAGATGAAGAGAGAAGAAAGAGATGCGCGAGATATAGTCGCTAGGTGGGTCTCATGCGTCAGTTATTTCCATTTTTTCTTTGTTTTCGTAGGCCTACTCGCATCTCTTTATTTGACTAACCTCTTGGTGGGCCTTAATTCAAAAATCGAATTTTACCCAAGGGAGCAGGTGCTTTATATCAGGAGCAGGTGCACTATTTCTCTGGAACTTCCGATTTACGTCTCTTTTGAATTCACTCCCTTTTTTTTTTGAGATAAAAACAACTAAAACTAGAAGTTAGAAATAAAAAGAAATCAAAATCAAAGAGTTAGTAAACTTACCAGTGGGTTGCCTCCCACCAAGCGTTTGGTTAAAGTCATTAGCTTGACTCGTTTAGCCATTTTAGGCTTCAGGTGCATCACCAAAGGGGATAAATCCACCTTCGGCTTGGTTTATGTCAGCGAGATATGGCTTGAACCACTGACCATTGACCACAAATTCATTGCCTTTGGCGTCCAGCAACACCACGGCTCTATAGGAGCGGATCTCTTTAATGATAAAGGGTTTGGACCACCTTGATCTTAGCTTTGCTGGGAAAAGTTTAAGTGTAGAGTTGAAAACGAGTACCTGGTCGTTTGGCTGAAAGTTTTTGGTAAGTATCCTTTTGTCATGATACACCTTAGTCCTTTCTTTGTAGATTTTAGAACTCTCATAGGCCAGGTGCCTAATTTCTTCCAACTCGTTGAGCTGCATAGATCGCCTCTCAAAGGGTGATTTGACATCATAGTTCATCAACTTGATAGCCCATACTGCCTTGTATTTAAGCTCCACGGGGAGATAACAAGACTTCCCATACACCAAGTGGAAAGGCGTTGTCCCCAACGGTGTCTTATACGCAGTTCGATAGGTCCAAAGAGCGTCATGTAACTTGACAGCCCAATCCTTTCTAGTGGTTCTCACGGTCTTTTGCATAATACTCTTGATTTTCCTGTTGGAAACCTCAACCTAACCACTAGTTTGTGGATGATATGGTGTTGCTACCTTGTGCTTCACACCATTCTTTCTTAATAGGCCCTCAAAGACCTTGTTGATGAAGTGAGTGCCCCCTCGCTTATGACAACTCGTGGCACTCCAACCTGAGAAATATCAAGGACTTAAACATCTTCACCACTACCTTGGTATCATTCGTTGGTGAAGCAATGGCTTCCACATGTAGAAAACCAATATGTATTGGTTTCCATAGGAAGGTGGAAAAGGTCCCATGAAATCGATTCCCCACACATCAAACAGTTCAACTTCCAGAATGAAGTGTTGAGACATCTCATTTCTCCGAGAGATGTTTCCTTGCCTTTGTCATGTGTCGCACTTTGAAATGAAGGCATGTGCATCCCTGAACATTGTTGGCCACCAAAACCCAGCTTGCAATACCTTAGACACTGTCTTGAATGTTGCAAAGTGACCGGCATAGTTCGAACTATGGCAATGGAACAGAATCCCAGGGATCTCTTCATCAGGTACATATCGGCTAAAGATACCATCAGAGCATTGCTTATAGAGGTATGACTCATCCCAAAAATACCTTCTTATGTCTCGTAGGAACTTTCTCTTCTTATTATCCACGAAATCAGATGGTTCCTATTCAGCAACTAAGTAGTCTACTATCTCCCCAAACCATAGAAAATTCAGAACGGTCGTCTTGGAGGTAGCACCACAAAACTTCTCGGGAGCAGGTGCTCTGAAATTTAGAGCAGGTGCTCTATTCTGGAATGGGTGCTCCATCATACAGATGCTAACCGTATAAACATGCTCATTAGGAAGTGTGTGTCATCAAGAGGTACCTCATCATCTATTTTCATGCGAGATAGATGATCAGCAACCCCATTCTCGCACCCCTTCTTGTCAATAATCTGCAAATCAAACTCCTGGAACAAAAGAATCCACCTCAACAGTCTCGGTTTTGCATCCTTTTAGTGAGCAAGTACTTTAGAGCAGCATGGTCGGTGTGTACAATCAGTTTTGAACAGACAAGGTATGATCTGAACTTCTCAAAAGCGAATACCACTGCCAACAGCTCCTTCTCGGTTGTAGCGTATTTGCATTGAGCCTCATCCAAGGTACGGATGGCGTAGTATATCACATGGAGCTTTTTGTCCTTCTTCTGACCCAAAACTGCACCTACAGCATAGTCACTTGCATCTGTCATCACTTCAAATGGCAGGTTCCAATCAGGGGGTTGAACGATGGATGAACAGCCGGGTGAGGAGATTTCCAATTCTTTCCGTTTTCTGGGCACTTTTCCCTTTTGTAACCTTGCTCTCTTGTCCGCAATCACCTCGGCAAACACAGCTCCAAAGTTGTCATTGGTGTCAACTGCGCAGTTCAGACCCCTCTCGCCCCCGATTGTGTCCTTCACTCTATTGTTCAACAGAATTAGCTCATCAATTCTGACCTTGCTCACATCATCCTTGGAGAAAAAGATGGTGCTTATCGCCTTGGAAAGAAGGCTGATGGAAAGAAGATGGAAAGAAGAAGACTGAAGTGGTGAAGCAGATGCATGAAAAAGCTCGGAAAAATATTGAAGCAGGAAGCATGCAAACAAAGGTCGAATTAAGTTGGTTTTCAAGGAAGGTGATCTTGTCTGGATAGATCTGTGGAAAGAAAGGTTTCCAACTGAGAGGAAGTCTAAGCTGATGACAAGAATCGATGGTCCTTTCAAAATCATCAGGAGAATCAACGACAATGCTTATCAACTTGATCTCCAAGGTAAGTACAAAGTATCTTCAAGCATTAACGTGACTGATCTTATTCCTTTTGTGGCAGATGAACCAGATTTGAGGACAAATCCTTTTCAAGAGGAGGGGGATGATATAATCATGGATGAGTTTGAACCAGACCATGTACCTGAGCTTGAAGCTATGGACGAGCATGAACTTGATGAAGCATTACAAGTACCAGCTGGAGCTCTGACGAGGTCTCGATTCAAGAAATTCTCTAAGGCACTAAGTTCTTTACTTAATTCAACTTCTAATCAAATGGACTTTATTGGAGGAAGGAGTAAAACACACTACTTTGGTGTTGTTGCAAGTTCAAGACGTTCAATAGGCTTTAGGAACAACTGCCTAAGCCATTTTGGAAAACAACTTACAAGTCTGCTTTGCAATTTAGAAGTCTGCTTTGTAAATTTAGAAGTGTGCTGAACAAATTCTCAAGTCTACTGAATAACTCACAGTCTCCTATGTACGACTGCCAGTCTCCTATGTACGACTACCAATTCCCTAAATACGACTAAGAAGGAAATACGCCAAATAGAAGTTGCAGAGTCAAATATGAGGCTGAAGAATCATTCAACACTAGTAATTCAGTCTTCATCTAGTTTTTCGTATTTGATTGTTTTTAGTTGAGTCTTTATCACAATTTCTTCTATTTAAGCTAAACTCTTGTAGAAAAATCAATAACTACTTTTCTTTTATCAAATTTGAGAGTGTTCTCTTCTTATTCATCTTGGACAAAACTTGTTGCTGGTGTATAATATCCAGAAACCAAACTCCATCCTCAGGTGTGTCATATCCTGAAGATCAACCGGAATATCAAGAGTTTTCCGTAACTCTTGTGCGACCACTCAATCCACATCACCTTAGCCTTGGTTAGCAACCTTGGTTGAAGGCATATCCAGTTCAAAATCTACTTTAAGAGATCACGATCTAGTGGGATCATATCAAAGTGGTATCAGAGCAATTTCTTAAGCTCGGTAATATCGTTTTCTGTTTTCTTTTCATCTTTCTCATCTATTTATTTCTTCTACAAATACTTTCTTTTTTGTCTATCTATAAATAAGGAACTCGGACCACACAAAATCTATATCAAAAAAAAAAGAAAAAAAAGAAAGAAAGAACGAGATCAAACATTTGAGACTGAGGAGAAATCCAGTCTGAGTTGGTTAAGACGGATTCCTGACAAAAAAATTTCAATCTGTCTATCTTCTTCTTGTTTTGGTTTTCTGGTTTTAAACATTGGTTTGACTGGTTTCTGTCCATTAAGAACTGATTGAGAAATCACTGGAAGCAACAGAGTTTGTTGGTTTCTTTGATTTGTTTGTTATTGTTTTCAGGAATAAAAGATGGCTGGAACTGGAAGCAACAACAATCTACCCCTACTAATCCACCAACCCCTGGAGATGGGAGGAGCAAAACTCAACTATCCAACTTACGATAAAGAGCTCTCTGCTTTGGTGATAGCACTCCAAACTTAGCAGCACTATCTTTGGGCTAAAGAATTCGTCATCCATACCGACCATGAATCCCTCAAACACTTGAAAGGTTAGCAAAAGCTTAATAAGAGAAATGCAAGGCGGGTTGAATTCATTGAAACCTTTCTTTATATGATCAAATATAAGCAACGTAAAGATAATGTAGTCGCTGATGCATTGTCTAGAAGGTATGCTCTTATTTCAGTTTTGGATTCAAAGTTGCTTGGGTTTGACATGATTAAAGAACTCTATGAAACTGATTCTGATTTCAAGGAAACTTATACGGCTTGTGCTAAACATGCTAGTGGAAAGTACTATAAGCATGAATGATTTCTTTTTCTTGAGAATAGACTTTGTGTGCCTAATTGTTCTTTGAGAGACTTGTTGGTCAGGGAAGCTGATGGAGAAGGCTTGATGGGATATTTTAGCATAGCTAAAGCCTCTTCAGTTAATCCAGAAACATTTCCATTGGCCACACATGAAAAGGGATGTTGAGCAAATATGTGTAAGGTGTGTCACTTGTAAGAAATCTTAGTCAAAACTGCAGACTCATGGCTTGTACACGCCATTGCCTAACCACCCCTGGACTGTCATTTCCATGGATTTTGTACTTGGTCTCCCAAGAACCAAGTTAGGTAAGGATTCTTCTATCTTTTGTAGTGGTTGATAGATTCACTAAGATGGCTCACTTCTTTGCTTGTAACAAAACTGATGATGCATCATATATTGTGGATCTGTTCTTCAAAAAAGTAGTTAGAATGCTGGAATGCCTAGATCTATTGTTTCTGATAGAGATGCTAAGTTTCTTAGTTATTTCTGGAAAACACTTTAGACTAAGCTAGGTACTAAACTCTTGTTTTCTACTACTTGTCATCCACAACCTGATGGTCAAACAGAAGTAGTCAATAGGACTTTCGGAACTTTGCTAATATCTTTGATTAAGAGAAATCTCAGAACTTGGGAAAAATGTCTACCTAATGTGGAATTTGCATACAATCATGCTACTCATTCAGCTACTAGATTTTCACCATTTGAACTTGTTTATGGTTTTCAACCATTATGTCCACTGGATTTGATGTCTTTGCCCTTGAGAGAAAGGATAAGTACAGATGGTCGAATTAAGTTGGTTTTCAAGGAAGGTGATTTTGTCTGGATACATCTAAGTTGATGACAAGAATCGATGGTCCTTTCAAAATCATCAGGAGAATCAACGACAATGCTTATCAACTTGATCTCCAAGGTAAGTACAAAGTATCTTCAAGTTTTAACATGACTGATCTTATTCTTTTTGTGGCAGATGAACCAGATTTGAGGACAAATCCTTTCAAAAGAGGAGGGGGATGATATAATCATGGATGGGCTTGAAACAGAGCATGTACCTGAGCTTGAAGCTGTGGATGAGCATGAACTTGAGGAAGCATTGCAAGTACAAACTGGAGCTATGACGAGTACTCGATTCAAGAAATTCTCTAAGTCACTAAATTCTTTACTTAGTTCAGCTTCTAATCAAGTGGATTTATTGGAGGAAGGAGTAAAACACACTACCTTGGTGTTGTTGCAAGTTCAAGACATTCAAAAGGCTTTAGGAACAACTGTCTAAGCCATTCTGGAAAACAACTTACAAGTCTGCTTTGCAATTTATAAGTCTGCTTTGGAAATTTAGAAGTCTGCTGAACAAATTCTCAAGTCTGCTGAATAACTCACAGTCTCTTATGTACGACTGCCAATTCCCTAAATACGAATAAGAAGGAAATACGCCAAATAGAAGTTGCAGAGTCAAATATGAAGCTGAAGAGTCATTCAACACTAGTTAATTCAGTCTTCATCTAGTTTTTCGTATTTGATTGTTTTTAGTTGAGTCTTTATCACAATTTCTTCTATTTAAGCTAAACTCTTGTAGAAGAATCAATAACAACTTTTATTTTATCAAATTTGAGAGTGATTCTCTTCTTGTTCATCTTGGACAAAACTGGTTGCTGGTGTGTAATATCCAGAAACCAAACTCGATCCTCAGGTGCGTCATATCCTGAATATCAACCGGAATATCAAAAGTCTTCTGCATCTCTTGTGCGACCATTCAATCCACATCACCTTAGCCTTAGTTAGAAACCTCGGTTGAAGGCATATCTAGTTCGAAATCCACCTTAAAAGATCACGATCTAGTGGGATTATATCAATGTGGTATCAGAGCAATTTCTTAAGCTCGGTAATATCATTTTCTGTTTGGTTTTTATCTTTCTCATCTATTCATTTCTTCTACAAACACTTTCTTTTCTGTCTATCTATAAATAAGGAATTCGGGCCACTCAAAATCTATAAAAAAAAAAAGAAAGAAAGAAAGAATGAGATCAAACGTTTGAGACTGAGGAGAAATCCAGTCTGAACTGGTTAAGACGGATTCTTGATAAAAATCTTGCAATCTGTCTATCTTATTCTTGTTTTGGTTTTCTGGTTTTCAACATTGGTTTGACTGGTTTATGTCCATTAAAAACTGATTGAAAAATCACTGAGGGCACCAAAACTTGAGAGAAACACTTGTGAGAGTTTGTTGGTTTCTTTGATTTGTTTGTTATCGTTTTCAGGAATAAAAGATGGTTGGAACTGGAAACAACAGCAATCTACCCCCTACTAATCTACCAAGCCCTGGAGATGGTGAACCACAAAATGCTAATGTTCTTTTAGTTGAAGCTTTGTTGGCACAGGTAAAGCACATGATGAGGAATGAACTGCAAGCCATTCACATACAGCTTGATGAGGTGCAATGAGAAACCCAACAAAGAGGACAAACACCACCAGCTCAAAGGGAGAGGCATGAACAACCCAAAAGAACTCGGGATGAGCAAGCGGTGGAGTACTACAGCCGAGATGGTTATTCATCACAAGAAAGCCAAAGAAGAGCAAGCCGAACTAGAGAAGGCCGAAGGAGATCATAAGATGATTTATGAGATCTTAAGCTCAAAATTCCATCTTTTCATGGAAGAAATGACCTTGATGCCTATCTAGAATGGGGGAAAAAGATAGAACTTATCTTTGATTGCCAGCATTACTCCGAACATAGGTAAGAGTTGCTGCCACCGAATTTTATGATTATGCTATTAATTGGTGGGATCAATTGGTTACAAATAGGAGAAAGAATGGAGAACCACCAGTAGAGACTTGGATTGAACTCAAGAAGATCATGAGGAAAAGATTTGTTCCTACTCACTACCACAGAGATCTTCATCAAAAGTTGAGACGACTCACACAACGAACTCGCAGTGTGGAGGATTATTATCAAGAGATGGAGACCTTGATGATTAGAGCAGACATTAGTGAGGATAGAGAGGCTACCATGGCAAGTTTTCTTGGAGGATTAAGCCGAGAGATTCAGGACAAGCTTGAGCTAGAACATTATGTGAAACTAGAGGATATGCTTCACAAAGTTATTCTAGTTGAACAACAGCTCATGAGGAGGGGAACTACATGACGATCTTATGGAGTTTCCAAACAAATCTATGGATCTTCTTTTACCTGGCCAAATTACCAAGACGAAGGTAAGTCAATCTCAACTCAAAATAATGATTTTAAGACTAACCTCCCTATTAATGATTCTAAAGGAAAAGCTGAGGCTACTACTACAAGAAACCGGGATGTTAAATGTTTCAAATGCCAAGGAAGATGTCATTTTGCAAACAAATGCATCAACCGCAAAACTATGATCCTATTGGAGAATGGTGAATATGAAACCAAAGTGGAGGATGTGGTTTCTGATTCTCAACCTTCTGAAGGAGAAGAGCAAGTGCAAAACCCTGTCAATGGAGAACTACTAGTGACAAGGCATTCCCTGAGCATTCAACCTAGACCAGAGGAGCAAGAGCAAAGAGAAAACCTATTTCACACTCGTTGCCACATCGACGGAAAAGTATGTAGTTTGATCATCGATGGTGGTAGTTGTACTAACGTTGCTAGTGAAACCTTGGTCAGGAAGTTAGGTCTTGTTGCAAGAAAACACCAACGGCCTTAAAAGCTCTAGTGGCTCAGTGAAGAAGGAGAAATGAAGGTTAACCACCAGGTGATGATTCCCATTTCCATTGGGAAGTATGAGGATGAAATTCTCTTTGACATACTTCCTATGGAAGCTGGTCACATCTTACTTGGAAGGCCATGGCAGTTTGACGAAGGGTCACTCACAATGGTTACACCAACCGTTATTCCTTTGAACATCAAGGCAAGAAGAACAGTTTAGCTCCATTATCACCTAAAGAAGTGCACAAGGACCAGGTATCGCTCAAACAGAAGGAGGATCAAGCTAAGCAACCGAAAAAGGATCTAGTTCAACACCAGCAGAAGAACAAGATTCCAAATCAGCTAAGCATTCAAACTTCTTTATAAAACCAAGCAGTGTTAAGAAAGCTCTTTACTCTCATTAATCATTGCTTCTCTTTGGCTAACCACACACCGGCCATGCCGAGTGAACTCAAGTACCTTTTGCAGGTTTACAGTGATGTGTTTCCAGAGGATAAGTCCACAGGATTGCCACCACTACGTGGTATAGAGCACCAAATCGAATTGGTTCCTGGAGTTTCATTGCCAAATTGTCCAGCATACAGAACCAATCCGGTTTAGACAAAGGAGTTGCAAAGGCAAGTGAATGAGCTGATGGAGAAGGGATATATCCGTGAAAGCTTGAGCCCGTGCGCCGTGCCAGTTTTACTAGTACCTAAGAAAGATGGATCTTGGCGCATCTGTGTAGACTGTCGTGCCATTAACAACATCACAGTAAAGTATAGACACCCTATTCCTAGACTTGATGACATGCTTGATGAACTTTATGGGTCAGTAATCTTTTCTAAGATAAACTTGAAAAGCGATTATCATCAGATTAGGATGAAAGAGGGTGACGAATGGAAAACAGCCTTTAAAACTAAACATGGGTTGTATGAGTGGTTAGTAATGCCTTTTGCCTTAACCAATGCACCTATTACGTTTATGAGGTTGATGAATCATGTGTTAAGAGCTTACATAGGATTGTTTGTAGTTGTCTACTTTGATGATATCTTGATCTATAACAAAAGCCTTAGTGAGCATGTTGAACATTTGAAAACGGTTCTTGAAGTACTTAGAAAGGAAAAACTCTATGCTAACCTAAAGAAATACACCTTTGGAACAGATAACCTTGTGTTTTTAGGTTTTGTTGTAAGTTTAGATGGCATAAGAGTTGATGAGGAGAAAGTAAAGGCTATCAAAGATTAGCCGAGTCCAAAGACAGTGGGAGAAGTTCAAAGTTTGAATGGGTTAGCTGGCTTCTACAGAAGGTTTGTCAAGGACTTCAGCACTATAGCAGCCCCTCTGACTGAAATAATCAAGAAAACCGTGGGTTTCAAATGGGGACAAGAACAGGAGGATGCGTTCCAAGCCTTGAAAGGGAAGTTAACTCATGCACCCTTGTTCTTCCTGAATTTCTTAAAACTTTAGAGATAGAGTGCGATGCCTCAGGAGTTGGAATTGGTGCTGTTCTCATGCAGGAAAGAATACTAGTCGCGTTCTTCAGTGAATAGTTGGGAGGAGCAACACTCAACTATCCAACTTACGATAAAGAGCTCTATGCTTTGGTGAGAGCACTCCAAACTTGGCAGCACTATCTTTGGCCTAAAGAATTCGCCATCCATACCGACCATGAATCCCTCAAACACTTGAAAGGTTAGCAAAAGCTTAATAAGAGACATGCAAGGTGGGTTGAATTCATTGAAACCTTTCCTTATGTGATCAAAAATAAGCAAGGTAAAGATAATGTAGTCGCTGACTCATTGTCTAGAAGGTATGCTCTTATTTCAGTTTTGGATTCAAAGTTGCTTGGGTTTGACATGATTAAAGAACTCTATGAAACTGATTCTGATTTCAAGGAAACATATACGGCTTGTGCTAGACATGCTAGTGGAAAGTACTATAAGCATGAAGGATTTCTTTTTCTTGAGAATAGACTTTGTGTGCCTAATTGTTGCACTTAGAGTGTGTCTGTTCATGGAGGAGGCTTGATGGAATATTTTGGCATAGCTAAAACTCTTAAGGTAATGCAGAAACATTTCCATTGGCCACACATGAAAAGGGATGTTGAGCGAATATGTGGACGGTGTGTCACTTGCAAGAAAGCTAAGTCAAAAGTGCAGACTCATGGCTTGTACACGCCATTGCCAATTCCTAACCACCCCTGGACTGACATTTCCATGGATTTTCTACTTGGTCTCCCAAGAACCAAGTCAGGTAAGGATTCTATCTTTTGTAGTGGTTGATAGATTCACTAAGATGGCTCATTTCATTGCTTGTAACAAAACTGATGATGCATCACATATTGCGAATCTATTCTTCAAAGAAGTAGTTAGAATGCATGGAATGCTTAGATCTATTGTTTCTGATAGAGATGCTAAGTTTCTTAGTTATTTCTGGAAAACACTTTGGACTAAGCTAAGTATTAAACTCTTGTTTTCTACTACTTGTCATCCACAATCTGATGGTCAAACAGAAGTAGTCAATAGGACTTTGGAAACTTTGCTAAGATCTTTGATTAAGAGAAATCTCAGAACTTGGGAAGAATGTCTACTTCATGTAGAATTTGCATACAATCATGCTACACATTCAGCTACTAGATTTTCACCATTTGAACTTGTTTATGGTTTTCAACCATTATGTCCATTGGATTTGATGTCTTTGCCCTTGAGAGAAAGGATAAGTACAGATGGTCTAATTAAGTTGGTTTTCAAGGAAGGTGATTTTGTGTGGATACATCTGAGGAAAGAAAGGTTTCCAACTGAGAGGAAGTCTAAGCTGATGACAATAATCGATGGTCCTTTCAAAATCATCAGGAGAATCAACGACAATGCTTACAATTTGATCTCCAAAGTAAGTACAAAGTATCTTCAAGTTTTAACGTGACTGATCTTATTTCTTTTGTGGCAGATGAACTAGATTTGAGGACAAATCCTTTTCAAGAGGAGGGGGATGATATAATCATGGATGAGCTTGAAACAGAGCATGTACCTTAGCTTGAAGCTGTGGATGAGCATGAATTTGAAGAAGCATTGCAAGTACGAGCTGGAGCTATGACGAGGTCTCGATTCAAGAAATTCTCTAAGGCACTAAGTCTCCTATGTACGACTGCCAATTCCCTAAATACGAATAAGAAGGAAATATGCCAAATGGAAGTTGCAGAGTCAAATATGAAGCTGAAGAGTCATTCAACACTAGTTAATTCAGTCTTCATCTAGTTTTTCGTATTTGATTGTTTTTAGTTGAGTCTTAATCACAATTTCTTCTATTTAAGCTAAACTCTTGTAGAAGAATCAATAACAACTTTTCTTTTATCAAATTTGAGAGTGATTCTCTTCTTGTTCATCTTGGACAAAACTGGTTGCTGGTGTGTAATGTCCAGAAACCAAACTCGATCCTCAGGTGCGTCATATCCTGAAGATCAACCGGAATATCAAGAGTCTTCTGCAACTCTTGTGCGACTATTCAATCAACATCACCTTAGCCTTGGTTAGTAACCTTGGTTGAAGGCATATACAGTTCGAAATCCACCTTAAGAGATCACGATCTAGTGGGATCATATCAAAGTGATATCAGAGCAATTTCTTAAGCTCGGTAATATCGTTTTCTTATTTGTTTTCATCTTTCTCATCTATTCATTTCTTCTACAAACACTTTCTTTTTTATCTATCTATAAATAAGGAATTCAGGTCACTCATGATATAAGCATGGCCAAGGATAAGGAACTAGAACCTGAGCTTGAACCTGAGGATGCTTTAGCTATACCAAATGGACCAATGACGCGAGCTAGGACCAGGAAGCTTAAGGAGACTATCAACTCTTTGCTTACACACTCAGAAAATCAAACAGGAGAAAGAAATGCTTGTCAAACCTCCCTGGTTTTGATTCAAGCTATATAGTTCTAACAAATGGGAGGATGAACAATTATACTCTTTTTCCCTTGACAAGTTTTGTCCCACTGGGTTTTCTTGTCAAGGTTTTTAATGAGGTAGTTGTTCATCTCGCTAACCCCATTTGTTGAACCAAGACCGTCCAGAAGATTCTCTACCATCAGCTACTTCTTTAATTAAAACTTTATGTTATTTTAAGCTTATGTTAAGTTGTATTTCGTATTTGGGCTTTGTTCTAGGGTTTCTCTTTGAGTTCCCTTGTAAACCTTCAGTCTCATCTATCTAGCTTTTTATTCTCAAACTCTCTAAGAACTAGATCCAAACTAGGTTAATCAAAGGAGTTCCATTCCCTTTGTGTGACCTCTCGATCCCCGACTCGACCCTCAGCTCGATCAACGCCATAGAGTCAAGCCATTTCCCACCTCCACTCGACTCGATCCGCTACTCGATCCACGCCATAGAGTCAAGCCATATCCCACATCTACTTGACTCGATCCACTACTCGATCAACGCCATAGAGTCAAGCCATATCCCACATCCACTCGACTCGATCCATTACTCGATCTACACCATCGAGTCAAGTTATTTTGCATCCACTTGGCTCGATCCCTGACTCGATCAACCCCATAGAGTCAAGCTAATATTCCGCTTCTATTGATTCGATCTTCGACTCGAACTATCCCATCGAGTCAAGCCAACCCGCAAACCTCTACTTACTTCTAAAGTGTCGATTTTAGAAGAAGAATCATATTAAGTGGTATCAGAGCCACTTTGGAAGCTAAGTACTCATATATCTTTGTGTTTTATGTGTTTTATCTATAAGATTCATATAGATCTATAAGTTTCTGTTGAGTATTTGGAATAGAACTGTTAGAGTTTGTTGTCTGCAAGGTGAACTGTGTTTGAAAACAGATTTAGAGTGTGTCTGTTCATCTTCTCTCATTAGATTTGTCCGACTTCTAGAAGTTATTGATCTTGTCTTTACTTGTGTTCTAAATTCTGTAAGAACTTTTTACTGGGGTTGTGTTTGTTGCCTTTGCAGGAGAAGATGTCTGAAGAGGAAGAAGAGAATCAAAACCACAAAAACAACCAACTCCTTATTGAAGCTATAACAGTAAAAATGCATAAGATGATGGATGATAGATTTGCTGCTCTGGAGGAAAGGAACAGAATCAGGACTGATACTAGACAGAACCAGAGACAGGATGACAGAATTCATGATGCTGCATCAGATCAATATTATCAGAGGAAAAGTGATACATCACAAGGTAGTCAGAGAAGGAACAGGTGAAATAGAATTCAAGATGATCTTCTGAGGGACAACATCAAAGGTCTGAAGATCAACATTCCTTCCTTTCATGGCAAAAACGACCCTGATGCTTACTTAGAATGGAAAAAGAAGATTGAACTGGTCTTCAACGTACAACATTATACAGAGATTAATAGAGTGAAGATAGCTGCGACCGAGTTTTATGGCTACGCTTTGAGCTGGTGGGATGAATTAGTCACGACCAAGAGAAGGAATCAGGAGCTACCTATTGAGACTTGGTCAGAAATGAAAAGTCTGATGAGAAAGAGGTTTGTACCTAATCACTATCAAAGAGAGCTGCATCAGAAACTGAGAAAACACACTCAAGGATCTCGAACAGTAGAGGAATACTATCAGGAGATGGAAGTGTTGATGCTACGAGCTAACATAGCAGAGGATCAAGAAGCTACCATGTCACGGTTTTTAGGAGGCTTGAACCAGGAAATTCAAGACAAACTAGAGACTGAGCATTACATGGAACTTGAGGAGATGTTACATAAAGCTGTTCTGTTTGAACAATAGATTAAAAGAAAAAGAGCCATGCGTACTAGCTATAGTCATAATTCATCATACACACGGCCATGTTACTCTATAGAAGACAAAAACTCATTTGCTAAAGAATTCAAGCCAACAACTCAATCAAAGCCGTCTGATATGATTAAAACTACTACTTCAGCACCTACAGATTACAAAGGAAAGGCAAAAGAAGGTGTTATACGAACCAGAGATGTCAGTTGTTTCAAATGTCATGGAAAAGGAAGAGCAGGAGATCTTGCCTGTTAAAGGGGACTTGTTAGTGTCTAGAAGGACTTTAAGTGTGCAGAGTAAGACTCAGGAACATGAACAAAGGGAGAATATGTTTCATACGAGATGCAATGTTCAGGGTAAAGTCTGTAGCTTGATCATCGATGGGGGTAGCTAGTGAAAGTATGGTCAAGAAACTTGGTTTAAAGACTACAAAGCATCCAGCACCTTACAAGCTTCAGTGGCTTAATGATAGTGGTGAAATGGGTGTCATCAAGAAGGTTGTGATTCCTATAAGTATTGGCAAGTATGAGGACGTAATTCTTTGTGATGTTCTGCCTATGGAAGCTAGTCATATACTGTTAGGACGTCCATGGCAATCTGATAGAAAGGTTATGCATGATGGTTTCTCAAATCGCCATACCTTTGAGTATAAAGGAAAGAAGACTACACTGGTTCCTGTGACTCCACACGAGGTTTATCTTGATCAGAAGAAGGACTCTTCTCAGCCTAAGCGACCAAACTTCTTTGCCAAGTCTAGTGAAGTTAAGAAAGCATACTACTCTAATCATTTTATGCTTCTGTTTGTTTATAAAGAGTCATTGCTTAATCTGTCTAATGTTACACCGGTGCTACCGAGTGAGATGACTAATCTTTTGCAGGAGTACAGTGACATCTTTCCTGAGGAAACTCCACAAGGTTTACCACCGATCAGAGGAATTGAGCATCAGATTGACTTTGTACCTGGATCCGCTCTTCCAAACCGACCAGCGTATAGGACTAATCCGGTGGAAACTAAAGAACTGTAGAAACAAATCAGTGAACTGATGGAAAAAGGCCATATTCGTGAGAGTATGAGTCCTTGTGCCGTGCCAGTTCTGCTTGTGCCAAAGAAATATGGCAGCTGGAGGATGTGCGTTGATTGCAGAGCCATCAACAACATAACAGTGAAGTATCGCCATCCTATTCCTCGATTAGATGACATGTTAGATGAATTGCATGGTTCCAGCATCTTTTCTAAAATTGATCTTAAGAGTGGTTATCACTAAATTAGAATGAAAGAGGGTGATGAATGGAAAACTGCATTTAAGACTAAGCATGGTTTATATGAGTGGTTAGTTATGCCATTTGGATTAACTAATGCTCCTAGTACCTTTATGCGTTTGATGAATCATGTGCTTAGAGCTTATATAGGCCTGTTTGTTGTTGTTTATTTTGATGATATCCTTATATACAGCAGAAACATTGAAGAGCACATTGAACATGTTAAGTTGGTACTAGAAATGCTTAGGAAAGAACAATTATTTGCCAATTTCAAGAAATGTACTTTTTGCACAGATAATGTGGTTTTCCTAGGTTTTATTGTGGGTGCAGATGGGATCAAAGTAGATGAAGAAAAGGTGAAAGCAATCCAAGAATGGCCAAGTCCAAAAACAGTAGGGGAAGTCCGCAGCTTTCATGGATTAGCTGGTTTCTACAGACGTTTTGTGAAGGACTTCAGCACTTTAGCAGCTCCCTTAACTGAAATCATCAAGAAAGACGTGGGATTCAGATGGGAGACAGCTCAGGAGACAGCATTTCAATGCCTAAAAGAGAAGCTTATTCATGCTCATGTGTTTATCCTTACCTGACTTTGTCAAAACTTTTGAGATTGAATGTGATGCCTCTGGTGTAGGAATTGGAGCTGTGTTGATGCAAGATAAGAAACCAATAGCGTTCTTCAGTGAGAAGCTTGGAAGAGCGACTCTCAATTATCCGACGTATGACAAGGAGCTGTACGCCTTGGTTAGAGCTCTCCAGACATGGCAACACTATCTCTTGCCAAAAGAATTTGTCATTCACACAGACCATGAGGCTTTAAAACACTTAAAAGGTCAGCAAAAACTCAACAAAAGACATGCTAGGTAGGTTGAGTTCATAGAAACATTTCCATATGTCATCAAGTACAAAAAAGGTAATGATAATGTTGTAGCCGACGCATTGTCCAGAAGGTACACTCTTCTCTCTACTCTTGATGCTAGACTTTTGGGTTTCGAACAGATTAAAGAACTCTATCCTACTGATTCTGATTTTCAAGAAATCTATAGATCTTGTGAAAAATTTGCTTCTGATCATTATTTTAGACAAGATGGATTTCTTTTTTATAAAAACAGATTGTGTATTTGATAATAGGTTTTTTTGGTATCAATTTCCTAATGCATTATCATGTCATTGCAATACAATAGGTATCAATCCAAATGAGTGTGATGCTAGCAGATAGGATGTGATCAAATCAGTTAAGTCAAGCCAAGCAATATGTTTGTTCAATCACGGATGTATCAGTTTTCAAGTTCGTGGCATTATGTTTCCCATATCATCTAGATGATATCGAGTACGAGATCCGGCCAGTAATCTGAACCGTTTTAGACCTTAATCTTAAATCTCTAGGATCTCTCCATTACTCGTTAAGGGTTTCCAACCGATAAACCAGAAAACTAAATCAATAGAAAGCATGAACAAGAACTAATAAGGACAGAAACTAGAACACTAATCTCAGCTATCCTGAACTAACAAAGCTATCAAAGTAGAGAATAGCAACAGAATAAATGACTAACAAGGACAAAATCTTAATAAGAACAGCAAAGTGTAAGCAAAGCAACAAAAGATTTCAGAGAAATAAAAGCTCCTAAGAATGGGGGTAATGGGTCAGTGGCTCCTCTTTAATCAACCTAGGTGTTTAATAAACTCAAACAATGAGCTAGCTCAAAAGCTGACTAATTCATTCTCATGACAGAAATCATCAAGCTAAGCTAGTTTCAGACCTAATTCTCATTAGTGAAATCTAACCTAACAGGCAATAAGACTCAGCCTATTAAAGCCAATAAACACTCTAGATATCTAATCTCTTAGGCTAGAAATGTAAATCTATGGAATTAGTTGGTTCAAACATTTCATGAAACACTTTCTGGGTGTTGAAATGTTTGGGCTCAAATTCCAATTGATCAGAAGGAAACTAGCATTAAGGACACTAATCCATAAGAGAATCATGGAAATTCTAAGCTTAAACGACCTAGGAGACCAGGGATTTGCCACTAACCTATCCCATCCTCAAGAACCCTAGAAAACTACTCAGAACTCATGAAGAACATGAAGAACACAAACCCAGAAAATCCTAAAACTTGCATAACATATAGATAAAGATGAAAGGAGTAATAAGTGTCAAAGAATCAACAACAGAAACTAAATATATTGAAAATAATCTAAAATGCAAAATAAGAACATCAAGAACACAAACCCAGAAAATCTTAAAACTTGCACAACATATAGACAATTGTATGAAGAGTAGTAACTATGAAAGGAATTATAACAAAAACTTAAAAACTTAGAAGAAATCTGTATTACAAAATAAGATTGTTCTAGGTGAAACTAGAGAGAAAACCTAGGCAAAAAACGTATATCTCAACAAATGGCTTAAGGGGAATATTTATAGTGAGGGTTGAAAAATCCTAATACAGAAGAGGACAAAATAGGATTCGGTGGCTCGACTCGATCAGCTGGGTCGAGTGGGTGATCGAACTCCCTTTATGTGTCGACTCGGTCAGTCCGATCGAGTGGGTGATCGAGTCATTGGTCGAGCTCTTCCCTTGGCTTGGTTTGAGTATGCACTCGATAGGGAACATCGAGTGATTGAGTTATGTTGCCTTTGTGGTCGACTCTGTCATACAGATCGAGTGGCCGGTCGAGTGGCTTTGTTCTATGGCCTTTGTGGTTGACTCTATCGACCAGATCGAGTGCATGATCGAGTGGATTACTTCCTCTGCATCCTGTGCTTCTTGACCGATCTTTGTCCATGTTTTAGACCTCCATTCTTTCCTTAATCCATTAGCGACTCCAGATCACCTATTTCAACACCTTATGCAAGATATGTATGCAATACCGATGCAAGAATGCCTAATTATGCAAAACAGAAGCAAGTGACTATAAATGGTGCCAATGAAAGAGGAAACAATGCAAAATGAGTTATCCATGTATGCTTAAAACAAGTAAAATACAGAGATATCAACTCCCCCAAACTTAGTCTTTGCTTGCCCTCAAGCAATCAATCAAGACAGAAGCAGGAGAAGAAGTTGAAGGTGGGAATTCAGAACCAAAACATGCTATTAGAAATGATAAGATCAATGTCCAAGTTAATAGTTCTAAAATACAATGTGAGTGAGTTCTTTTTATAAAACTTTAGCCATACTCTTCTCAACACAATCTAACTTCAATCTCAACCTAGACATGCATTCAGATCAACCAATCCCTTTAACATTCATTAAGTAAAAACTGTGAATCAAGCTATACATATTCAATGAACTCATTTGGCTATGGGTAATGGTTAAAAGACAAGAATGGTTAGGCAATTCATAACAAGGGTCTCTCAAGAAAAGAACTGAGCTTTAGTAGAGTGCTAAAGGTAAGTGCCAACCTATGCATACAAGAACAGAATCCCATCTACCCAATGATTCAAAAGCTTATTTCAGCTTTCCTATTTCTAAACCAGAAGATGGTCCTATTTCTACCCTTTCTCATTAGCTTTTCTTTTCAGCTCAACCCTTTAATTGTTCTTACTCTTAAGAGAGGTTTCTTTCTGAAATTTTTATCACTTCTAGCGGATTGAGGTTTTCATTATTAACTTTGGTTCTCTTTTCTTTCTTTTACCTAGAATCATTCATTTCAATATTTCTCAAATCCTTTACTAGAACAACCAGCTTTTCTTCTCTTTAAACCTCTCCTTAGAGTTCTTAAACTTTGCTTTCTTTCTCTTTTTCCAATATTTTCTTTGAACCTCAACCCATCCCAAACTCAGAATCAAGTTCCTATCTAGCTCTATCTAGCCCAAACAAAAACGTGATAGAACTACACAGGATGATATTCTTGTCAGCTCAAACCTAACACTTTCTACCAAGCTCAATCCGAAAATAGGCCTAACACTCAGAAATCACAATTGGCTTAAAAGAAGGATAGGGTAAGGGTGTGGGAAACCGTTCTAATGATGGAAATCAGCTACTTGGATTCACAAGAGTGGTAAAAGTAGAAAAGAAATCCAAGTATGTATATGGTATCCATGAGTTTAAATTCAATGCATAACAAGATATTTATGAGTTAAGTTCAGGTTATAATAGATAGGGAATGGCATCAAATCATAGCATGCTTTAATTAAAATAAGAAGATCAAATTGTGCATTCAAAGCATGGAGTTGTCTTATACTCAAACTCATTCAATATGCATTAGACAACTACTAACTTGGGCATTGAAGTTAATGAATCAGCAGCATGCTTACAGGCTATAATCATCATAATTCCCTATGCAAATGCACCAATCCTAAATGAACACTCTTTTTTTTTTTTGATAATTTTTCAAATTTTTATGGGTTTTCTATGCCTTAGATGATATGCAAACACATCATAAATCCTCCTCCAAACTTATATTACACAGTCCCTTGTGTAATAAAAATTCGAGGAAAGATATAAGGATCAACAACAAAAACAATAAACATGTTATGGATAGTACAATGATAAGGTGAAAAATTAGCTCATGGGTTGGTGAAGTAGGTGTTGACCAACTCGTCCATGGTCTCTCTGGTGTAGCCGGGCTCACTTTCGGGTTCAAGAGAGCACTCGATTACCGACTCGATCACCGACTCGATCACCGGTTCGAGTGCTCGATCGAGTCACTTGTCAATACGGACGTTGGACTCGATCGTTGTAATGGAAGGAATCGATCAAGCAATGGAAGGACTCAATCGAGCACCCGATTGGGAGATCGATTTGCATATTCAACAACCTTATTCCTTTCCGTTTAACATCTCTACCACCCTTCTGCACTTAACTCATGCATTGTCCCCTAAACACCAAAAACACTTAAAACAAATCATAAAAACCAAAACCTAGAAAAGTAAAACAAAGTTACAAAAGAATGGAAGTTATATAAACAGGGATAGAAATGGGACTTCCTCCCAAGTGAGCTTGTTTAAAATCACTGAGCTTGACTTGTTACCCTCTTATGCTTGGGGCGGTTCACCGAGAGGAACAGAAGTTCCTTCTTGAATGATCATATCAGCCATGTATCGCTTAACCCGCTGCCCGTTCACCGTAAACTCAGTTCCATCTTTTCCAACTAAAGTAATAGCACCATAGGGCAGTACTTCCTTGATGTCAAATGGGCCGAACCATCTCAATTTCAGCTTTCCCGAAAAAAGCTTGAGCCTGGAGTTGAATAACAGAACCTGATCCCCAGCCTTGAATTCCTTAGGAAGGATCTTCTTGTCATGGAAAGCTTTAGTTCTTTCCTTGTAGACTTTAGAACTTTCATAGGCGTCAAGCCTGATCTCTTCCAGCTCATGCAAGTCAACTGCTCTTTTCTCCTGAGCAGTCTTGATATCAAGGTTCAAAAGCTTAGTTGCCTATAAAACCTTGTACTCCATTTCCACAGGTAAATGGCAGGCCTTCCCATATAGCAGCTGGAATGGAGTTCTCCCTATTGGCGTCTTGAATGCTGTTCTGTAAGCTCAGAGAGTGTCATCAAGCTTGACTGACCAATCCCTTTTTGAAACCCCCACTACTCTTGCAAGGATTGCCTTAATCTGTTTGTTAGAGACTTATACTTGGCCACTGGTCTGAGGATGGTAAGGTGTTGCAACCTTATGCTTCACCCCATGCTTCTTTAACAGATTCTCAAACAGCTTGTTGATAAAGTGAGAACCTCCATCACTGATGACTACCCTTGGAACGCCAAACCTTGGGAAAATGATGCTCTTTAACATCTTCAGTACGACCTTAGAATCATTGGTTGGGCAAGCAATGGCTTCAACCTATTTCGAGACATAGTCTACAGCCACCAGTATATAGCTGTTCCCAAATGATGGTGGGTAAAAAAGGCCCATGAAATATATCCCCCATACGTCAAACACTTCAATTTCCAATATAGGGTTCTGTGGCATCTCATTCCTTCTGCTTATATTCTCCATTCTTTGACAGGGGTCACACTTAGAGATGAAGCTCTGAGCATCCTTGAACATGCAAGGCCACCACAATCCTGCTTGAAATACCTTCTGGACAGTCTTGAAGGTAACAAAGTGACCTCCATAGGCAGACCCATGGCAATGTTCCAGAACACCCTTTATCTCCTCCTCTGCTATGCATCTTCTGACCAGACCATCTGACCCCTTCTTGTAGAGATATGGTTCATCCCAGTAGTAGTGAATCACATCTCTCAAGAATTTCTTTCGTTTGTATGAATCCAAGCTCTTAGGGATTTCTCCAATGACCAAGTAGTTAACCAAGTCTGCATACCAAGGCAGATTGTTCTCCCCTAAGGCTAAAACTTCGGGTTTCGCACTCGTTGTACCCACTCGATCAGGCACTCGATTGACCACTCGATCAGGCACTCGATCGACCACTCGATCAGGCACTCGATCGACCACTCGATCAGCCGATCGAGTAGGTGATTGAGTTGTTGAAATCTGGATGGCCATGAGTGACTCTTCTGGCATAGAGTCGTCTATGGGCAATGCATCCTCTATCTTCATTCTTGACAAGTGATCAGCCACTCCATTTTTGATGCCCTTCTTATCAACAATCTCCATATCAAATTCTTGGAGCAAGAGGATCCATCTAAGCAATCTTGGTTTAGTTTCCTTCTTTGCATAGATATGTCTCAAGGCTGCATTATCTGTGTAGACAATAACCTTTGATCCTACCAGATAGCTTCTGAACTTCTCAAAAGCAAACACAACTGCTAGCAGCTCCTTCTCCGTAGTTGCATATCTTCCTTGTGCTTCATCTAGGGTCCTACTAGCATAGTAGATAACATGCAACTTCTTATCAATTTTCTGCCCCAATACAGCTCCCACTGCATAATCAGATGCGTCACACATAATTTCGAATGGGTAGTCCCAGTTAGGAGCTTGGACTATCGGGGCTGAGATCAAGGCTGCCTTAATCCGTTGGAAGGCTTCTAAACATTCGAAGTCAAAGTCGAACTCCATCTCCTTACAAAGCAGCCTTGTGAGCGATCTGGCTACCTTTGAGAAATCTTTGATAAATCGCCTGTAGAACCCAGCATGCCCAAGGAAACTTCTGATATCCTTTACTGTCCTTGGAGGTTGCAACTGCATCATCACATCTACCTTGGCATTGTCTACCTCTATTCCATTCTCAGAAATCTTGTGCCCCAAAACAATACCCTCCCTGACCATAAAATGGCATTTCTCCCAGTTCAGAACCAGGTTGGTCTCTTCACACCTAGAGAGTACCCTGCACAAGTTCAACAAACACGAGGAGAAAGAGGAGCCATACACAGAAAAATCGTCAATGAAGACCTCCACCATCTCCTCTATCAAATCTGAAAAGATAGAGCTCATACACCTCTGAAATGTAGCAGGTGCATTACAAAGACCAAATGACATTCTCCTATATGCAAATATTCCATAGGGGCAAGTGAATATCTACTATGGAATATTTACAAAGAATTTCCTTTTTAACAACCTCCTTCAAGTTTGCATTCAATCTTCTCTGAGGTTCAATGCTGGCATATGATTCGTTTTCAAGGTGAATTCTATGAGTGCATAAGCTAGGTGAAATTCCCTTAATGTCATCCAGTGAATACCCTATAGCTCTTCTAAACCTTTTCAATTCAGTCAATAGCAAGTGCACTTCATCATCATTCAGTTCAGCATTTACTATGATTGGATAAGTAGAATTAGGGCCTAGAAAAGCATACCTTAGACCTGTTGGAAGTGGTTTAAGATCAACCTTAGGAGCCTTCAGTTTAGACCAGTCGTTGGATGCATCGAATGTTGACTCGATCATTGACTCGATCGGGCACTCGATCGAGTGATCGAGTGGTGTGGTCGAGTGGTCCGGTCGAGCCTGACATGCCTCTTCCTTAATTGCTTCAACGACCTTTGTGTTCAACCCAAGAAGATCTTCAAAGATTTTTGACCCTTTTACTGCACTGTGTGAGTCTAACAACATCTCATAACCCAAGGTTTCCTTGTGGAAATACCCGGCTTCCCCACTCTTTGTTAAAGTAGTCTGAAGATGGTCTTCTTTATTGAGCTCTTCCAGTAGTTCATCAGCAAGTTGATCCATCTCCTCAATCCAGAAAAGTTGACCCTCTATTGTAGGTTTCTTCATGGCATCCTTGATGTCAAACTTCATCTTGAAGTCCTTTCCCAGGTTGAGTTCAATCTTTTCTTTCTTGACATCGATGATTGCTCCAGCTGTAGCTAGGAAAGGTCTTCCCAATATCAGAGGGTCTCTAGGTTCCTCATCCATTTCTAGTACCACAAAGTCTGTCGGGATATCCACATATCCAATCCTCAAAGGTAGGTCTTCTAAAACGCCATGTGTTATTCGAACTGATCTATCCGCTAATACCAGAGAGATGTTGCAAGCCTTGTACTTACTGAACCCCAATCTCCTGGCTACTGAAAGCGGCATAAGGCTTATTAAAGCTCCAAGATCACAAAGACAGTTCTTAAAGCTCAACGGCCCAAGGGAGCAGGGCAAAGTGAAACAAACGGGATCGCCTTGCTTTTGGATTGCTCTCTTTTGGACGATAGCGCTGCATTCTTCACTTAGCACTACCATTCCCTGCAGCTCTTTAACCTTTTCTGTCAATGTATCCTTCAGAAACTTTTGATATGGAGGTATCAGCATAAAAGCATCTAAGAGAGGCATCTTGACCTTAATTTCACCCCTGCTTATCAAAAAGAGCCTTATACTTTTCCATCTTCTCTTTCCTGAACCTACTTGGAAATGGAAGCTTTGGTTTGTATGGAGGAGGAACAAAGCACGTCTCCATTTTCTCCGAATCAAATGGTTTTCCAACAATGTGGGTATGCACTCGATCATCGACTCGATCTGGTCGTACTCCAATATGATAAGTTTGGATTTGGCCGATAGTTGTTGTAACCTTTGTTGTAACTACCTTGGTTCTGGATGTAGCTAATCTCTTCCTGGTGATCAATCCCCCCATCCTGAAGTTAGAGCTGCTCATCCTCAGAAACAAAATGAACATGTCGCTGCTGGGCTTGAAGGAGCTTATCTAATTTCTCATTCATGGTCTTCATTTCCTTCTGATGCCTCTCCTCAGAATCATGACTCCCCCTAATTCCGCGATCATAATCTTCATTGTAATTCCCATCTGATTGAGCAAGGTTTTTGACTAACTCCCAGCCTTCATCGACACCATATTCAAGAAGTTGCCATTGCTGGCAATATCGAGAAGCATTCGGATTTTGGGAAGAGCTCCTCTGTATAGGGTGCTAAGAAGAGATTCATTGCTGAATCCATGATGAGGGCATTGAGATTGGTAGCTCTTGAATCTCTCCCAAGCTTCACAGAAGGACTCGCCATTTCGCTGAGCAAATCCAGAGATTTCATTCCGCAATTTAGCCGTTCTGGAGTTAGAAAAGAACTTAGCAAGGAAGACTCGTTTACATTCATCCTAGGAAGTGATTGATGCATGAGGTAAATTCTTTTCCCATAAATGGGCTTTGTCACCGAGGGAGAAAGGAAATAATCGCAGCTTCAATGCGTCTTCACTAACTCCGTTAATTTTACAGAGGCTACAGAGCCTGTCAAACTCGTCGAGATGATCGAGTGGATCCTCCATTGGTAAACCATGGAATTTGTTGTTCTGGACCATAGAGATCAAGCTGCTCTTAATCTCGAAGTTATTGTTCTGGACCGCAGGAGGTAGAATTCCATGTCTCTGAGTGTGTGTGTTGGGTGCATCTCCCGCGCCAATGTATCTGAGTCGCCTTGGGGCAACCAGAGGTGGTTCGTCCTGTTGGACAGGTTGATGTGCCATAGTGAGTGGATCTTGTTGAACGACTCGGTTGTTGTCTCGTTGCGCTCTCAACTGTTGTGGTAAGCGGTTTATGTGGTCGAGATAACGAATGAGATCTTGGTTGCCTTGCGATCTGGTGTGCATGCAGGTAAAAGAAACGTGACTCGAGTGTCGACCCTATCAAGCACTCGATCAAGCCGATCGAGTCGCAGGCCGAGTAGGTGGTCGAGTGGTGTAATCGAGTTCTACCTGAATCACAAAACAGAGAAAGAACAACCAGGTCAGTAATAGAAGTGTTGAGAATAAGAACTTGATCTTAAGAGATCCGAAATCCTAAATGTAACAAACGAACACCCAAACGGCAACGGCGCCAAATTGATAATAGGTTTTTTTGGTATCAATTTCCTAATGCATTATCATGTCATTACAATACAATAGGTATCAATCCAAATGAGTGTGATGCTAGCAGATAAGATGTGATCAAATCAGTTAAGTCAAGCCAAGCAATATGTTTGTTCAATCACGGATGTATCAGTTTTCAAGTTCGTGACATTGTGTTTCCCATATCACCAAGATGATATCGAGTACGAGATCCGGCCAGTAATCTGAACCTTTTCAGACCTTAGTCTTAAATCTCTAGGATCTCTCCATTATTCGTTAAGGGTTTCCAACCGATAAACCAGAAAACTAAATCAATAGAAAGCATGAACAAGAACTAATAAGGACAGACACTAGAACACTAATCTCAGCTATCCTGAACTAACAAAGCTATCAAAGTAGAGAATAGCAACAGAATAAATGACTAACAAGGACAAAATCTTAATAAGAACAGCAAAGTGTAAGCAAAGCAACAGAAGATTTCAGAGAAATAAAAGCTCCTAAGAATGGGGGTAATGGGTCAATGGCTCCTCTTTAATCAACCTAGGTGTTTAATAAACTCAAACAATGAGCTAAACCCTAGACAATAGGCTCAAAAGCTGACTAATTCATTCTCATGACAGAAATCATCAAGCTAAGCTAGTTTCAGACCTAATTCTCATTAGTGAAATGTAACCTAACAGGCAATAAGACTCAGCCTATTAAAGCAAATAAACACTCTAGACATCTAATCTCTTAGGCTAGAAATGTAAATCTATGGAATTAGTTGGTTCAAACATTTCATGAAACACTTTCTGGGTGTTGAAATGTTTGGGCTCAAATTCCAATTGATCAGAAGGAAACTAACATTAAGGACACTAATCCATAAGGGAATCATGCAATTCTAACAAAAACTTAAAAACTTAAAAGAAATCTGTACTACAAAATAAGATTGTTCTTGGTGAAACTAGAGAGAAAACCTAGGCAAAAAACGTATATCTCAACAAATGACTTAAGGGGAGTATTTATAGTGAGGGTTAAAACACCCTAATACAGAAGAGGACAAAATAGGATTCGGTGGCTAGACTCGATCAGCTGGGTCGAGTGGGTGATCGAGCTCCCTTTATGTGTCGACTCGATCAGTTCGATCGAGTGGGTGATCGAGTCATTGGTTGAGCTCTTCCCTTGGCTTGGTTTGAGTATGCACTCGATAGGGAACATCGAGTGGTTGAGTTATGTTGCCTTTATGGTCGACTCTGTCATCCAGATCTAGTGGCCGGTCGGGTGGCTTTGTTCTGTTGCCTTTGTGGTTGACTCTATCGACCAGATCAAGTGCATGATCGAGTGGATTCCTTCCTCTGCATCCTGTGCTTCTTGACCGATCTTTGTCCATGTTTTAGACCTCCATTCTTTCCTTAATCCATTAGTGACTCCAGATCACCTGTTTCAATACCTTATGCAAGATATGTATGCAATGCCGATGCAAAAATGCCTAATTATGCAAAACAGAAGCAAGTGACTATAAATGGTGCAAATGAAAGAGGAAACAATGCGAAATGAGTTATCCATGTATGCTTAAAACAAGTAAAATACAGAGATATCAGTATTCCTAATTGCTCTCTTCGAGATCTGTTCACTAGAGAAGCACACGGAGGAGCTTTGATGGGACATTTTGGCATTGCTAAAACTCTAGAAGTAATGAAAGCTCATTTCCATTGGCCACACATGAAACGTGATGTTGAAAGAATCTGTAACAGGTGTACTGTTTGTAAACAAGCCAAATCTAAGGTTTAGCCTCACGGTTTGTATACCCCTTTTCCTATTCCTACTCATCCTTGGAATGATATTTCTATGGATTTTGTGATGGGTTTGCCTAGGACTAGAACAGAAAAAGATTCTATATTTGTTGTGGTTGATAAATTCTCAAAAATGGCACATTTTATTGCTTGTAATAAGACTGATGATGCATTGCATGTGTCTAACTTGTTCTTTAAAGAGATTGTGCGTTTGCATGGCATGCCTAAGTCTATTAATGCTGATAGAGATACTAAGTTCCTTAGTTATTTCTGGAGAACTTTGTGGTCTAAGCTAGGAACTAAGCTTCTGTTTTCTACTACATGTCATCCTCAGACCGATGGTCAAACTGAAGTAACTAATAGGACTCTTGGTACTCTTTTACGTGCTTTGATTAAGAAAAATCTTAAAAGTTGGGAAGATTGTTTACCTCACATAGAGTTTGCATATAATCACGCGATTCATTATGCATCTAAGTTCTCTCCTTTCCAGATTGTCTATGGCTTTAACCCTTTGTCTCCATTGGATCTAATGCCTTTACCCTTGAGTGAAAGATCTAGTGTAGATGGACAGAAAAAGGCAGAGATGGTTAAACAGATTCATGAGAAGGCTAGACGGAATTTGGAAGAGAAGACGAAGCTCTATGAGAAGCAAGCTAACAAAGGAAGACATAAGATGATCTTTAATGTTGGCGACCAAGTTTGGGTGCACCTAAGGAAGGAACGGTTTCCGGACGAGAGAAAATCTAAACTTATGTCCAAGATTGATGGTCCATTCACAATTACACGAAGAATCAACGACAATGCCTATCAAGTGGACCTCCAAGGTAAGTATACTGTGAGTTCTAGTTTTAATGTTTCTGATCTCTCTCCTTTTATCGCAGATGAAACAGATTTGAAGACAAATCCTTTTCAAGGGGGAGGGGATGATATGAGCATGGCCAAGGATAAGGAACTAGAACCTGAGCGTGAACCTAAGGATGCTTTAGCTATACCAAATGGATCAATGACGCGAGCTAGGACGAGGAAGCTCAAGGAGACTATCAACTCTTTGCTTACACACTCAGAAAATCAAACAGGAGAAAGAGATGCTTGTCAAACCTCCCTGGTTTTGATTCAAGCTATATAGTTCTAACAAATGGGAGGATGAACAATTATACTCTTTTTCCCTTGACAAGTTTTGTCCCACTGGGTTTTCTTGTCAAGGTTTTTAATGAGGTAGTTGTTCACCTCGCTAACCCCATTTGTTGAACCAAGACCGTCCAGAAGATTCTCTACCATCAGCTACTTCTTTAATTAAAACTTTATGTTATTTTAAGCTTATGTTAAGTTGTATTTCGTATTTGGGCTTTGTTCTAGGGTTTCTCTTTGAGTTCCCTATTTAAACCCTTGTAAACCTTCAGTCTAATCTATCTAGATTTTTATTCTCAAACTCTCTAAGAACTAGATCCAAACTAGGTTAATCAAAGGAGTTCCATTCCCTTTGTGTGACCTCTCGATCCCCGACTCGACCCTCAGCTCGATAAACGCCATAGAGTCAAGCCATTTCCCACCTCCACTCGACTCGATCCATTACTCGATCCACGCCATAGAGTCAAGCCATATTCCACATCCACTCGACTCGATCCACTACTCGATCAACGCCATAGAGTCAAGCCATATCCCACATCCACTCGACTCGATCCACTACTCGATCTACACCATCGAGTCAAGTTATTTCGCATCCACTTGGCTCGATCCCTGACTCGATCAACCCCATAGAGTCAAGCTAATATTCCGCTTCTATTAATTCAATCTTCGACTCGAACTATCCAAGCCAACCCGCAAACCTCTACTTGCTTCTAAAGTGTCGATTTTGGAAGAAGAATCATATTAACTCAAAACCTATAAAAAAAAAGAAAGAAAAAAATAACGAGATCAAACGTTTGAGACTGAGGAGAAATACAGTCTGAGTTGGTTAAGACGGATTCCTGACAAAAATCTTGCAATCTGTCTATCTTCTTCTTGTTTTGGTTTTCTGGTTTTAAACATTGGTTTGACTGGTTTATGTCCATTAAGAACTGATTGAGAAATCACTGAGGGCACCAAAACTTGAGAGAAACACTTGTGAGAGTTTGTTGGTTTCTTTGATTTGTTTGTTAATTTTTTCAGGAATAAAAGATTGTTGGAACTGAAAACAACGGCAATCTACCCCCTACTAATCCACCAACCCCTGGAGATGGTGAACCATAAAATACTAATGTTCTTTTAGTTGAAGCTTTGTTGGCACATGTAAAACACATGATGAGGAATGAACTGCAAGCCATTTACATACGGCTTGATGAGGTGCAAGGAGAAACCCAACGAAGAGGACAAAGACCACCAGCTCAAAGGGAAAGGCGTGAACAACCCAGAAGGACTCGGGATGAGCAAGCGGTGGAGTACTACAGCCGAGATGGTTATTCATCACAAGAAAGCCAAAGAAGAGCAAGCTGAACTAAAGAAGGCCGAAGGAGATCACAAGATGATTTAGGAGGTCTTAAGCTCAAAGTTCCATCTTTTTCGTAGAAGAAATGACCCTGATGCCTATCTTGAATGGGAGAAAATGATAGAGCTTGTCTTTGATTGCCAGGATTACTTCGAACATAACAAGGTAAGAGTTGCTGCCACCGAATTCTATGATTATGCTATTAATTGGAAGATGGTCCCTTTCGAGTACTGGAAAAGATCAATGATAACGCTTACAAGATTGAACTAGCAGGTGATACGAGTATCTTTTCTACTTTTAATGGTACGGATCTATCTCCATTCAATGCAGATGTAGCTATTATGAGGTCAGAACCTTAGAGGGAGGAGATTATGAGGACATCGTAATCAGTGCAACCAAATCTGAAGAGGAGATCACTAACGTGCCCACTATGAAGCAAACTCCAAGAACAAGATCAGGCACGAGAAAACTAAGAGAGGAGTTCAACAAGTCTGTAGAGAATCTCATCACATTCATAGAGCATGAGAAACTTCAAGAGGCTGAGATTAGCAAGGAAATACAAGAAGATGTTCAAGAGAAACTCAAGACTACAACTCTCTTTACACCTAATCTTCAAGGAATTTAGCCACTTGCTTTGCAACTTGGGTTTAGATATTTCTTTGTAGCCACATGTTCTCAATGAGATAATAAGAAAAAACATTACTCATTCTCCTCCACACAAAAACATCTTCTCCTGTTTCTTCCTTGTTCCTCCTTTTTCTTTCTAAATTCTCACACTAGCATCCTTTGTAAAGATGTCCGCAAGTTGGTCGGAGCTCTTTGTATAGCAAAGCATAATTATTCCTAGTTGAACTTGCTCTCGGACCTTATGGCAATCCACCTCAATGTGTTTTGTTCTCTCGTGGAACACTGAGTTGGATGCTATGTGAATGACAGCTTGATTGTCACAATGCATTGTGATTGGATCCGGTGATTCAATACCTAAATCTTTGAGAAGAGCCTTGAGCCAAATGAGTTCGGTAGTGAGCTTCCTCATTGCTCTATATTCAGCATCTGCACTAGAGCATGGGACCACTTTTTGCTTCTTGGCCTTCCAAGTAACAAAGTTACCACCAATGAAGGTAGAATAGTCGGTTATGGAACACCTATCCCCACGATCTTTGGCCCAATCCGCATTACCATAGAGTACATTCTCGGAGTTCCCATTGCATCCCACCCAGATGCCCTAACCAGGAGCTCCTTTGAGATATTTCAGAATCATGTTCACGATGTTCCAATGGTGTGTTGTGGGAGCTTGCATATATTGACTCACCTAATTCACGGCAAAGCACAAGTCGGCCGAGTGATGGTAAGATAGATGAGCTTACCAACGATCTGGCGATATTGGGTGACATCCTCAAAGGGTTCATCTTCAAGCTCCCTCGTATGGCTGGCCTTGTATGCATCTTCTAAAGGAGTCTTGGCTGGTTTTGCTCCTAGCTTACCTGCCTCACTTAAGAGATCAAGAGTATACTTTCGTTGAGATAAGAATAGTCATTCCTTAGATCGACAAACTTCTATCACAAGAAAGTATTTTAGTTCTCCAAGATCCTTTATATCAAACACTGATTTAAGAAAGATTTTGGTATCTTGGATTCCTACCTTGTCATTCCCGGAGATGATAATATCATCTACATAGATGAGAATGACTATTATACCTTTTTGGCTTTTAATTGTAAAGAGAGTGTGATCAGGGTTGAATTAAGCTTGTGGTACCAAGCTCTTGGAGATTGGTTTAATCCGTAGATTGCCTTCTTGAGTTTAAAGACCTTCCCGGGTGCAATGGTATCTTCTAAACCCGGTGGAAGTTTCATATACACTTCATTTTCAAGCTCTCTTTGGAGAAAGACTTTCTTGACATCCATCTGTCATAGATCCCATTCCAAGTTTGAAGCTTTGCGACGGGGGCAAATGTATCGAGGTAGTCTTCACCATAGGTTTGTGTAAACGCTATAGCTATAAGCCTTACTTTGTAGCGTTCAGTCTCCTCGTCACTCTTGTACTTGATAGTGAATACCCAACGAGAACTCACAATTTTCTTTCCCTTAGGCAACTCAACCTCATCTCATGTATGCTTATGTTTTATGGCCTTAGTTTCTTCTCCTACGGCATCCCTCCACACTTTATGTTATTTGGCTTCATCATCCAATTTTTATCCACTTTACAAAGAAAAGCTTGATGTTCCGTGGGGAAATGTGCAAGAGTGCAAACAGCTTGAACTGGATGAGCTACTGCCTTATTGTTGTAGTAGACTCGAGTGTTCTTACAATTTGAAGGATAACATTTATGCCTTTGACTTCTTCTTAAAGGAACTGGTGCTTCTTGAGGAGGCATGGCTTCATCTTGATCCAAGGTTGGCGTGTCTTCTTCTTCTTCGGAGTTGAATTCCTCCTCTATTGAGTTAGACCCTTCTCCATGATCAAATTTAGTATCTTCCCCTTCAGTAGAGTTTTCTGCCTCTTGTGAGGCAGTAGCTTTTTTTTCCGGAGCTTGAGCTTTAGCATTAGCTTCCGAATGTGTAGGTGATTTATTGTTGCTTTGGAGGTTATTCACCCCAAGCCTTTCCAAAATGATCCAAAGGTTGCTTGCTCGATCCGAGGTTGAGTGAGCTAGATCTTGAATGTTTTCCCAAATTTTCTCATCATAGTACCCTTTGGCCTCAACGAACTTCACATCACGAGATATAAGAACTCTTCTTGTATTCGGGATGTAGCACTTGTACCTTTTTTGTGTAGTAGAGTATCCAATGAACATGCTTTTTACACTCTTAGCTTCAAGCTTATTGCGTTGTTCACCTGGGATTAACACAAAACAAACATATCCAAACACACGTAAGTGATTAATTGAGGGTTTGGTTTTGTTAAGTGCCTCAAATGGAGAAGTGTCTTGTAGGATCTTTGTAGGAGTCCTATTGATCAAGTAGCAAGTTGAGACCACCACATCACTCCAAAAGCGTTTTGGACCATTTGTATGGAACATCATGGACCTTGCTACCTCCATAAGATGTCTTTTCTTCCTCTCAGCTACTCCATTTTATTGTGGAATGTATGGACAGCTCGTTTGGTGAATGATCCCATGCTTGGCTAAGTGTTGTTTAAAGGCATGACTTATGTACTCTCCACCATTATCTGATCTCAAAATTTTAATCTCGGCATTATAGTGGTTAGTAACATAGTTTTGGAAGTTGGTAAAGGCCTCAAGCACACGATCCTTAGATGGAAGCAATGTTAACCAAGTATTTATGATTTTCTCTGGATGCACATGGAGATGTCCAAACATTATAATGTACTAAATCAAAGTATTTTTCATAAATAGTGAAAGACTTAGGAAACACGGATTTGCAATGTTTACCAAGGATACAAGCCTCACACTCATCGTTTTTTAAAGAATCACTTGGTAACAATAATCCTAAGGCACGAGAATGAGGATGACCTAATCTAGCATGCCAAATAGCACTATTAGCACTACCAAGAATTGAACTAAAATAAGAAGATAAGGGTGCAGATAGCTTTGTGTCTTCAAGCACATAAAGACCATCCTTTGTATTCTTGGCCGAGCACTCTACTTGTCTCAATATCCTGAAAATATACATCATTACGACCAAATATTGTGTAGCAATTAAGATCAGTAGTAGCCTTTTTACGTATAATTAGTTAGAGGTAAAGGTCGGCATATAGAAAGCTTTAGTTTTTCTATTAAACAATTCTAAGTTACCAATTCCTTTAACCAAAACTTTATCTCCAATAGCTATAATGACACCTCCTAGAGCTGATTCTATGTTGCTAATTAGATTAGAGTCACTAATCATGTGATGAGAAGCTTCCGAGTCAACAATAAGAGGTTTTAAAGCATTAAGAGCAAGATAAGAGTCACCGGACGACTCTTTGAGAGCCTTAATCAGTGCATCGAGGTCTGATCTCCTCACCAGCTCCGAGGATGCTACCATAGCTACCCCATTGCCTTCAATAGCTTGTATGAGCGGACCAGCCTTGTCTCGACCATCAATGGTGTGGGTGAAGGATCTCGTGACATTAATTGTTTTAAATGTCAGAGAAAGGGCCATTATGCAGGAGAATGTCCAAAGCAACGAGTGATGATTCTTAAAGACAATGGAGAGTATGAGTTTCAAGATGAAGCAGAGGACGAGCAAATGGAGCTTGAGGAAGATGTGATAGACTATCCTGATGTGGGAGAGCTACTAGTTTCAAGGCGAGCTCTTAGCTCATTCTTTGATCCCGAAACTATACAAAGAGAGAACATCTTTCACTCTCGATGCACCATAAACTCCAAGGCATGTAGCTTAATTATGGATGGAGGTTCTTGCACTAATGTTGCAAGCAAGTATTTGGTTGAAAAGCTAGGCCTCAAGAGGATAAAACACCCCAGACCCTACCGTCTCAAATGGCTTAATGATGAGACCGAGCTCAAGATATCCGAACAAGTCACCATACCATTCAGTGTGGGAAAATATGCGGATCAAGTTGTATGCGATGTGGTACCCATGCAAGCTGGTCATCTTCTCCTAGGCAGGCCATGGCAATTTGATAAAGAAACACTCCACAATGGGCGCACCACCTTGAAATGCAAAAGGCGATGGACAAAGGAAGTAAAAATAACTTATATGTGTCACTTGATTTAAAAGAACATGTGCTACTAATGATCTTCAAGGAAGGGTTGTTTTCAGGCCAAGAAGAGAACGAAACACCGGATGAGATACTTAAGATTTTAGAGAAGTTCAAAGACGTTTTTCCAAATGAGATACCACCAGGATTACCACCACTTAGGGGCATTGAGAACCAAATAGATTTGGTTACAGGCGCAGCTCTGTCCAATAGGCCTGCTTATAGAGTCAATTCAGAAGAAGCTAAAGAATTGGAGTTACAAGTATAAGATCTCATGTCAAAGGGATATATAAGAGAGAGCCTAAGCCTTTGTGTCGTTCCTGTCCTATTAGTACCTAAGAAAGATTGGACATGGAGGATGTGTGTGGACTACCGAGCTATAAACAACATCACTATCAAATATAGGCATCCCATTCCAAGACAAGACGACATGTTAGATGAGCTTAATGGTGCAACCATATTCTCCAAGATAGATTTAAAGAGTGGCTACCACCAGGTCAGAATGAAAGTAGGAGATGATTGGAAAACAGCATTCAAAACCAAGAGAGGTTTATATGAATGGCTAGTCATGCCATTTGGACTCACAAACGCACCAAACACATTCATGAGACTCATGAACCATGTCTTAAGGGCCTATATCTGTAAGTTCGTTGTGGTATATTTTGATGATATTTTGGTATATAGTACATGTGTTGTAGATCATCTAAAGCACCTAGAACAAGTTCTAGAAACGCTCCGGTTAGAAGGGCTATATGCAAACCTTAAGAAATGTACTTTTTGCATTGATTAATTGGTATTTTTAGGCTTTGTTGTTATTAGCTCACAGGGACTAAAGGTTGATGAAGAGAAGATAAAAGCCATACAAGAATGGCTAACCCCATCAACAATCGGTTATGTTAGAAGTTTTGATGGTCTAGCAAGCTTCTATAGGAGGTTTATCAAGGATTTTAGTACCATAGCAACGCCATTGACCTCAGTGATCAAGAAGAATAATGCTTTCACGTGGGGAAAAGCTCAATAGGATGCATTCAACAAGCTTAAAGTTACTAATGCGCCGGTTATGGTACTTCTTAACTTTGATCAAATGTTTGAGATTGAATGTGATGCATCAGGTACTGGCATTGGAGCTGTGCTAACTCAAGGAAGGAAGTGATATGTCTATATTTTACCTATTTTAAGCATACATTTATCACCCATTTACTATTGTTTCATCCTTCATTCGCACCATTTAGAGTCACTCGCTTCTATTTTGCATACTTAGGCATTCTTGCATCAGCATTGCATACATCTTTTGCATAAGGGGCTAAAACAGGTGATTTGGAGCTTCTAAGAGGTAAGAGAGGAATGGACGTGAAAACATCCACAAAGCTAGATCGATGAGCATATGAAGCAGAGGAGAAGGCACCAGAAAAGCACTCGATCAAGCACTCGATCGCACACTCGATCACATGATCGAGTGCATGATCGAGTCGATCACCAACGGACTCGACCAACTGACTCGATCAGCCACTCGACCGCGAGCTCGATCACGAGATCGAGTGCGCACTCGAGTGGAGCCTTGCCAACTTTTTAATTTGTTGCTCTGTGTACTGGGTTTGCAACCCACACTATAAATAGATGCCCTAGGTTATTAACCAGAGGATATTACGTTTTTCCTTTGGGTTTTTCTCTGCCTCTAGAAACTGTTCTTGATTTGTAATCCAGATTTCTCTTAATCTATTGAGATTTTGTTATTGCTTCTTTGAAACTCCTTACTCTTCATATCTTTATTTTTTATGATTATACAAGTTTTATGAATTTCTGGGTTTGTGTTCTTGGTGTTCTTAATGAGTTTTGAGTAGTTTTCTAGGCTTCTTGAGGATGGGATAGATTAGTGAGGAATCTTTGGTCTCCTAGGACGTTTAAGCTTAGATTTTTATGAATCACTTTTGGATTGGTGTTCTTAATGCTCGTTTCTCTCTGATCAATTGGAATTAGAGCCCAGACATTTTCACACCCACCAAGTGTTTGATTAAATGTTTGAACCAACTAATTCTAGAGATTTACACATCTAGGCTAAGAGATTAGTTGTCTATAGTGTTTATTGGCTTTAATAGACTGAATCTTAATGCATGTTAGGTTAGATTTCGCTAATAAAAGTTAGGTCTGGAACTAGCTTTGATTTGATGATTTCTATCATGAAAGTGGATTAGTCAACTTTTGAGTCTATTGTCTAGGGATTCTCTACTTGAGTTTTGTTAAACACTTAGGTTGATTAAAGAGGAATCATTAATCCATTACCCCCATCCTTAGGAACTTTTTGTTTATCTTATTGTTCTGTTCCTATTCTCTGCTTTGCTAGCTTCTTTTAGTTTATGTTCGTCATATTACTGTTTAGCTTTGTTTTAGTTTCTTTTATTGATTTCTCTTCACTTAGGTTGTTAGACATAAAAACCTATTGCTTGGCTTGAATTAATGATCTGATTGCATCCTGTTTGTTAGCATCTCACCTGATTGGATTGACACCTATTGTACTGCAATGACATGATAGTGCATTAGAGAATTGATAGCAAAAACCTACTTACCAATTTGGCGATGTTGCTAGTTGGGTGATTGATTGCTACATTTAGGATTTTATATCTCTTAAGATCAAGGTCTTTTTCACTCTATTTTGATTACTGACTTGGTGGTTCTTTCTCTGTAATCATTCCGAGTAAAGCGCTAGATGGCCGATATGATCATTCCAGAAAGGATTTCGGTTCCTCTATGTGAACCGCTCCAAACATAAAGAGCCTGAAAATTCAAGCTTAGTGACTTTAAACAGGCTCACTTGGGAGGAAGTCTCATATCTATCCTTGTACATATTGCTTTAAATTTTTGGTATTTTTGATATGTTTTTCTAGTGTTTCAGGTGGTCATGTCAAATGAGAATAGCTGCTCGATCGAAAACAAGACGAAGAGCCAATTCGAGTAGGAGACTCGATCACACACTCGAGCCAGTGATCGAGTCCACGATCGAGTCAGCGATCGAGTCCCACCTTGATCACACACTCGAGCCCAGTTACACCAGATAAAGCATGGACGCGTTAGTCGCATCCTACTTCACCAACTCTTGAGGTAACTCTCCAACCCTATCATTGTATATACCATTGCTTGTTTATTGTTTTGTTTGTTGATTCTTAAATCTTTCTTCAGATTTTTATAACACAAGAGACTGTGTAATTTAAGTTTGGGAGAAGGTTTAAGGATGTGTTTGATGTGTTTTTTGTGGATCTTATTTTGCATATTTGAGTTTGCATATCGTCTAAGGCATAGAAAAACAAAAACAAAAATTGAAAACTTTTCAAAAAAATTATCCAAAAAAGTGTTCATGTAGTTGCATTGGCATATTAGGATTGAGTCTAGTATATTTCATTGTTGCATTTGCACAGGGGATTATGATGATTGCAACCTTGAAAGTTTGCTGATTCATTAGGTTAAAATCAATGCCCAAGTTCGTAGTTGTCTGATGCGTGTTGAATGAGTTTGAAACGTAAAACTGCACCATACTTTGAATGCATGATTTGAATTCTAGTCTTGATTAAAGCATGTTGTGATCTGATGTCATTCCCTATCTATTATAACTTGAACTTGACTCATAAATATCCCGTTATGCATTGGAATTGAACTCATGGGTACCATATACATACTTGGATTTTCTTTCTCCTTTTACCACTCTTGTTAAAAAAAAGATCTTAATTGAATTAAAACCCCAATACCTATTTCAAAAAGTTTTAATCTAAGTAGCTGATTCCCATCATTGGAACAGTTTCCCACACCCTACCCTATCCTTCTTTCAAGCCAATTGTGATTTCTGAGTGTTAGGCCTATTTTCGGATTGAGCTTGGTAGAAAGGGTTAGGTTTGAGCCGACAAGAATAGTATCCTGTGTTAAGGAACTTAGGTCTTGCTGTAACAGAACCGTGAAGAATAGAAGAACAATGGATCAAATGACTTTACGAAAAGCTGCGAATTTCCTTAAGTAAATCAAGGGTGAGTTTTTTGATATGACACACAAAGAATTCGTTTTGTTTGTTAAATATACTTACCAACAAACAGAGATCTAGATTCAAACATTTTTGATAAAAAAAAATAGATTAAAAGATGTAGAAAGGGTTTCAAGGAAATATAAAGAGCAAACATGCATAGTCTAGAAAAACACAACAATTAAGAGGTGGTTGGGGAGTCTTAGGCTCCTTCTTTGTCTTTGTCAAAATTCTTGGTGGACTTGGGCTTCTGTTTCAACAATTGGGCCATTATGAAGTGCTGGGAATACCTCATTAAAAACTTTGTCAAGAAAACCCATTGGGACAAAACATGACAAGGGAAAAAGAGTATAAACCCAACACTTACCCAATTGTTAAAGTCATATAGCTTGGATCAAAACAAACATGTTTTGACAAGCTCGCTTGTAGTCTTTATCATCTGGTTTCCAGCTTTGCTTGAGAAGTCCTGATGAGATCCTCCTAAGATCAGCACTTGAGAGTTAAGGAAAGGTGATATGATCAGGGATGAGCTTGAACCAGAGCATGTACCTGAGCTTGAAGCTGTGGACGAGCATGAACCTAAGGATGCATTGCAAGTACCAGCTGGAGCTATGACGAGGTCTCGATTCAAGAAATTCTCTAAGGCACTAAGTACTATACTTAGTTCAGCTTCTAATCAAGTGGACTTATTGGAGGAAGGAGTAAAACACACTACTTTGGTGTTGTTGCAAGTTCAAGACGTTCAAGAGGCCTTAGAACCAACTATCTAAGCCATTCTGGAAAACGAGTTACAAGTCTGCTAAGCAATTTAGAAGTCTGCCGAACAAAGTTAGAAGTCTGTTGAACAAATTCTCAAGTCTGCCAAATAACTCACAGTCTCCTATGTACGACTGTCAGTTCCTCAAGTACGATAAAGAAGGAAAAACGCCAAATAGAAGTTGCAGAGTCAAATATGAAGTTAAGGAGTCATTCAACACTAGTTAATTCAGTCTTCAACTAGTTTTTTGTATTTCATTGTTTTTAGTTGAGTCTTAACTACAGTTTCTTCTATTTAAGCTAAACTCTTGTAGAAGAATCAATAACAACTTTTCTTTTATCAAATTTGAGAGTGATTCTCTTCTTGTTCATCTTGGACAAAACTGGTTGCTGGTGTGTAATATCCAGAAACCAAACTCGATCCTAAGGTGCATAATATCCCGAAGATCAACCGGAATATCAAGAGTCTTCCTCAACTCTTGTGCGACCACTCAATCCACATCACCTCAGCCTTGGTTAGTAACCTTGGTTGAAGGCATATCCAGTTCGAAATCCACCTTAAGAGATCACGATCTAGTGGGATCATATCAAAGTGGTATCAGAGCAATCTCTTAAGCTCGCTAATATCGTTTTCTGTTTTGTTATCATCTTTCTCATCTATTCATTTCTTCTACAAACACTTTCTTTTCTGTCTATCTATAAATAAGGAATTCGAGCCACTCAAAATATATAAAAAAAGAAAAAGAAAGAAATAATGAGATCAAACGTTTGAGAGTGAGGAGAAATCCAGTCTGAGTTTGTTAAGACGGATTCCTGACAAAAATCTTGCAATCTGTCTATCTTCTTCTTGTTTTGGTTTTCTGGTTTTCAACATTGGTTTGACTGGTTTCTGTCCATTAAGAATTAATTGAGAAATCACTGAGGGTACCAAAACTTGAGAGAAACACTTGTGAGAGTTTGTTGGTTTCTTTGATCTGTTTGTTATTGTTTTCAGGAATAAAAGATGGCTGGAACTGGAAACAACAACAATCTACCCCCTACTAATCCACCAACCGCTGTAGATGGTGAACCATAAAATGCTAATGTTCTTTTAGTTGAAGCTTTGTTGGCACAAGTAAAGCACATGATGAGGAATGAACTTCAAGCTATTCACATACGGCTTGATGAGGTGCAAGGAGAAACCCAACAAAGAGGACAACCACCACCAGCTCAAAGGGAAAGGCGTGAGCAACCTAGAAGGACTCGGGATGAGCAAGCAGTGGAGTACTACAGCCGAGATGGTTACTCATCACAAGAAAGCCAAGGAAGAGCAAGCCAAACTAGAGAAGGCCGAAGGAGACCACAAGATGATTTAGGAGGTCTTAAGCTCAAAATTCCATCTTTTCATGGAAGAAATGACCCTGATGCCTATCTTGAATGGGAGAAAAAGATAGAGCTTGTCTTTGATTGTCAGCATTACTCCGAACATAACAAGGTAAGTGTTGCTGCCACCGAATTCTATGATTATGCTATTAATTGGTGGGATCAATTGGTGAAAAGTAGGAGAAGGAATGGAGAACTACCCGTAGAGACTTGGATTGAACTCAAGAATATCATGAGGAAAAGATTTGTTCCTACTCACTATCATAGAGATTTTCATCAAAAGTTGAGACGACTCACATAAGGAACTCGTAGTGTGGAGGATTATTATCAAGAGATGGAGACCTTGATGATTAGAGCAGACATCAATGAGGATAGAGAGGCAACCATGGCACGTTTTCTTGGAGGATTAAGCCGAGAGATCCAGGACAAGCTTGAGCTAGAACATTACGTGGAACTAGAGGATATGCTTCACAAAGCTATTCTTGTTGAACAACAGCTCAAGAGAAGGGGAACTACACGACCATCTTATGGAGTTTCTAAACAAACCTATGGATCTTCTTCTACCCGGCCAAATTACCAAGACAAAGGTAAGTCAATCTCAACTCAAAAGAATGATTTTAAGACTAACCTCCCTGTTAATGAGTCTAAAGGAAAAGCTGAGGCTACTACTATAAGAAACCGAGATGTTATATGTTTCAAATGCCAAGGAAGAGGTCATTATGTAAACGAATGCATCAACCGCAAAACTATGATCCTATTGGAGAATGGTGAATATGAAACCGAAGTGGAGGATGTGGTTTCTGATTCTCTACCTTCTGAAGGAGAAGAGCGAGTGCAAAACCCTATCAATGGAGAACTGCTAGTAACAAGGAGTACTTTGAGCATCCAACCTAAACCAGAGGAGCAAGAACAAAGAGAAAATCTGTTTCACACTCGTTGCCACATCAAAGGAAAGGTATGTAGTTTGATCATCGATGGTGGTAGTTGTACTAACGTTGCTAGTGATACCTTGGTCAGGAAGTTAGGTCTTGTTGCAAGAAAACACCCACGACCTTATAACCTTCAATGGCTCAATGAAGAAGGAGAAATGAAGGTTAGCCACCAGGTGATGATTCCCATTGCCATTGGGAAGTATGAGGACGAAATTCTCTTTGACATACTTCCTATGGAAGCTGGTTATATCTTACTTGGAAGGCCATGGCAGTTTGATCGAAGGGTCACTCACAATGGCTACACCAACCGTTATTCCTTTGGACACCAAGGCAAGAAGATCACTTTAGCTCCATTATCACCTCAAGAAGTGCACAAGGACTAGGTGTCGCTCAAACAGAAGGAGGATCAAGCTAAGCAAACCGAGAAAGGATCTAGTTCAACGCCAGTAAAAGAACAAGATTCCAAACCAGCTAAGCATTCAAACTTCTTTATAAAACCAAGCAGTGTTAAGAAAGCTATTTACTCTCATCAGTCATTGCTTATCTTTGTTTTTAAAGAAGTACTAACGAACTTGTCTAACCACACACCGGTCATGCCGAGTGAACTCAAGTACCTTTTGCAGGATTACAGTGATGTGTTCCCAGAGGATAAGTCCACAGGATTGCCACCACTACGTGGGATAGAGCACCAAATTGACTTGGTTCCTGGAGCTTTATTGCCAATCCGGTTGAGACAAAGTAGTTGCAAAGGCAAGTGAATAAGCTGATGGAGAAAGGATATATCCCAGAGAGTTTGAGCCCGTGCGCCGTGCCAATTTTGCTAGTACGTAAGAAAGATGGATCGTGGTGCCTGTGTGTAGACTGTCGTGCCATTAACAAAATCACGGTAAAGTATAGACACCCTATTCCTAGACTTGATGACATGTTTGATGAACTTTATGGGTCAGTAATCTTTTCTAAGATAGACTTGAAAAGCGGATATCATCAGATTAGGATGAAGGGGGTGACGAATGGAAAACAACCTTTAAAACTAAACATGGGTTGTACGAGTGGTTAGTAATGCCATTTGGCTGAACCAATGCACCTAGTACGTTTATGAGGTTGATGAATCATGTGTTAAGAGCTTACATAGGATTGTTTGTAGTTGTCTATTTTGATGACATCTTGATCTACAGCAAACGCCTTAGTGAGCATGTTGAACATTTGAAAATGGTTCTTGAAGTACTTAGAAAGGAAAAGCTCTATGCTAACCTGAAGAAATGCACATTTGGAACAGATAACCTTGTGTTTTTAGGTTTTGTTGTAAGTGCAGATGGCATAAGAGTTAATGAGGAGAAGGTGAAGGCTATCAAAGATTGGCCGAGTCCAAAGACAGTGGGAGAAGTTCGGAGTTTCCACGGGTTAGCCGGTTTCTACAGAAGGTTTGTCAATGACTTCAGCACTATAGCAGCACCTCTAACTGAAATAATCAAGAAAACCGTGGGTGTCAAATGGGAACAAGAACAGGAGGATGCGTTCCAAGCCTTAAAAGGGAAGTTAACTCATGCACCCTTACTTGTTCTTCTAGACTTTCTTAAAACTTTTGAGATAGAGTGCGATGCCTTAGGAGTTGAAATTGGTGCTGTTCTCATGCAGGAAAGAAGACTAGTCGCGTTCTTCAGTGAGAAGTTGGGAGGAGCAACACTCAACTATCCAACTTACGATAAAGAGCTCTATGCTTTGGTGAGAGCACTCCAAACTTGGCAGCATTATCTTTGGCCTAAAGAGTTCGTCATTCATATCGACCATGAATCCCTCAAACACTTGAAAGGTCATCACAAGCTTAATAAGAGACATGCAAGGTTGGTTGAATTCATTGAAACTTTTCCTTATGTGATCAAATATAAGCAAGGTAAAGATATTGTAGTCGCTGATGCATTGTCTAGAAGGTATGCTCTTATTTCAGTTCTGGATTCAAAGTTGCTTGGGTTTGACATGATTAAAGAACTCTTTGAAACTGATTCTGATTTCAAAGAAACTTATGCAGCTTGTGCTAAACATGCTAGTGGAAAATACTTTAAGCATGAAGGATTTCTTTTTCTTGAGAATAGACTTTGTGTGCCTAATCGTTCTTTGAGAGACTTGTTGGTCAGGGAAGCTCATGGAGGAGGCTTGATGGGACATTTTAGCAAACCTAAAACTCTTAAGCTGATGGCAAGAATCGATGGTCCTTTCCGAATCATCAGGAGAATCAACGACAATGCTTATCAACTTGATATCCAAGGTAAGTACAAAATCTCTTCAAGCTTTAACGTGACTGATCTTATTCCTTTTGTGGCATATGAACCAGATTTGAGGACAAATCCTTTTCAAGAGGAGGGAGATGATATGATCATGGATGAGCTTGAACCAGAGCATGTACCTGAGCTTGAAGCTGTGGACGAGCATGAACCTGAGGAAGCATTGCAAGTACCAGCTGGAACTATGACGAAGTCTCGATTCAAGAAATTCTCTAAGGCACTAAGTTCTATACTTAGTTAAGCTTCTAATCAAGTGGACTTATTGGAGGAAGGAGTAAAACACACTACTTTGGTGTTGTTGCAAGTTCAAGACGTTCAAGAGGCTTTATAACCGACTAGCTAAGCCATTCTGGAAAACGAGTTACAAGTCTGCTAAGCAATTTAGAAGTCTGCCGAACAAAGTTAGAAGTCTGCTGAACAAATTCTCAAGTCTGCCAAATAACTCACAGTCTCCTATGTACGTCTGTCAGTTCCTCAAGTACGACTAAGAAGGAAAAATGCCAAATGGAAGTTGCAGAGTAAAATATGAAGCTGAAGAGTCATTCAACACTAGTTAATTCAGTCTTCATCTAGTTTTTCGTATTTTATTGTTTTTAGTTGAGTTTTAACTACAGTTTCTTCTATTTAAGCTAAAATCTTGTAGAAGAATCAATAACAACTTTTCTTTTATCAAATTTGAGAGTGATTCTCTTCCTGTTCATCTTGGACAAAACTTGTTGCTGGTGTGTAATATCCAGAAACCAAACTCGATTCTCAGGTGCGTAATATCCTAAAGATCAACCGGAATATCAAGAGTCTTCCGTAATTCTTGTGCGACCACTCAATCCACATCACCTTAGCCTTGGTTAGTAACCTTGGTTGAAAACATATCCAGTTCGAAATCCACCTTAAGAGATTCTGATCTAGTGGGATCATATCAAAAGGGGATAGGCCTTGCTGCAATGAATCCAGAAAACTCACTGACAAGGGATGTGGATTGAATGGTCACACAAAGGCTGCGGAGATTCCTTTGATTCACCCTCTTTGTATTCTCTATATATTACAAACCAAAGAACACAAAAGATTTTGCTGGATATGACACACCAACAAGATTAGCTAAACTCAGAAAGGTTTTTGATAAAAAGATTAGATAGATTTACAATGAGGGAAACAAAGAACTTAAATAGAAAAGACCAATCTACATGCAGACTGTCTAGAAAATAACAATATTAATTTTAAGTTAAAAATTGACCCTTACACTTTCATTTTCGTCACCTCTCTTGGCCAGAAAATTAGATACTTGTTTTGAGCTCTTCTTGGACCTGTAATGGACATAGAATGGATTGGGCTTCATAACTTATCCTTTGGGTCGAATTTTGGATTCTTGATCAACTAATGGATGATGTGAAAGTGATTCAGAAACCTCATTAAACACCTTCCTTGGAAAACCCATTGGGACAAAACCAAAGGTATGGGAAAAAGAGTGCAAATGAATCACTTGTCCATTTGTTGATACTCTTTAAACGTGGATCAAAAACCAGGGAGGTTTAGGATCTAGTCTTCTCTGGTTTGGCTCAATCTTCACTCCACAGTGAGCTACTTCCTCAGCTACAAGCTCATCCTCTGGTTCAAGCTGCTCCTTAGATTCTTTTCCATGCTCTAAGCTACATGAATCGTCCTGTATTGTATTACATGTCGAGCTCTATTTGTTTGGTAGAGCTTACAAATCGAGCTCATCATCTTCAGCTCGGACTCGAGCACGGACTCGATATCTTGGTCGAGCTTGCACATCAAGCTCGGCCAAGCCTCCTCCATCTCTTGGATCAACTAGTATCATATCAAGTCCTCCAATAGCTTGATTGAATAGCTTAGTCTTTGATCTAGTCATTGGACCAACTGGTGTGACAAGAACATCCTCAGCTATAAGCTCATCCCCTGGTTCAAGCTCAAGTTCTATTTGCTCCTTTTTGCTTGGGCTCTATTTGTTTGGTCGAGCTTGCAAATGGAGCTCGTCATCTTCAGCGCATGGGCTTTGTTTGTTTGGTCGAGCTTGCAAATCGAGCTCGTCATCTTCAGCTTGGACTCGAGCACGGACTCGACATGCTGGTCGAGCTTGCATGTCGAGCTCAGCCAAGCTTCCTTCGCCTCTTGACTCGTCTAGTTTCATATCATCCTCTCCCACTTGAAAAGGATTTGACCTCAAATCCATTTCATCTGCAATATAAGGAACTAAATCAGACACATTAAAACTAAAGCTTACGTAGTACTTACCTTGGAGATCCATCTGATAAGCATTGTCGCTTATTCGTTTTGTGATTGTGAAAGGACCATCGATCCTTGGCATTAGTTTAGACTTCCTCTCAGCTGGGAATCGTTCCTTCCTCAAATGAACCCAGACTTGGTCGCCAACTTCAAAAAAATTATGTCACGCCTGCCTTTGTTTGCCTATATGACATACTGCTTTGTCTTCTCTTCTATGTTCTTCTTGGTGTTCTCATGAATCTGTTTGACCAAATCAGCTTTCTTTTTCCCATTTATGCTAGCTCTTTCACTCAAAGGTAAAGGTATTAGATCCAAAGGTGATAATGGGTTAAAGCCATAAACAATCTGAAATGGAGAATACTTAGAAGCAGAATGCATAGCATGATTATATGCAAATTCGATATGCGGCAAGCAATCTTGCCAAGTTTTCAGATTCTTCTTAATCAAAGCACGTAACAGAGTTCCCAAAGTTCGATTAACAACTTCTGTTTGCCCATCAGTTTGGGGATGACATGTGGTCGAAAATAACAGTTTAGTTCCTAGCTTAGACTACAAAGTTTCCCAGAAATAGCTAAGAAACTTGGTATCTCTATCAGAAACAATAGTCCTAGGCATGCCATGCAAACGAACTATTTCTTTAAAGAACAAATCTGCTACTTGAGATGCATCATCAGTCTTATGACAAGCAATGAAATGTGCCATTTTAGAGAACCTATCAACCACAACGAAAATAGTCTTTTCCAGTCCTAGTTCTAGACAATCCAAGCACAAACTCCATAGATATATCAGTCCAGGGATGAGAAGGAATAGGCAGAGGAGTATACAAACCATGCAGCTGAATGATATTAGGATTTTTGCTATCAATTACCCTAATGCATTATTATGTCATTGCAATACAGAAGGTTATCAATCCAATCAGGTGTGATGCTAACAGATAGGATGCAACAGATCAATTTAACTCAAGCCAAGCAATAAGGTTTATATTGTCTAGCAACCTAAATGAGCAGAAAGTACTAGCAGAAACTAAAACAAGAACTAAAATTGAAACAAGCAATTAAGACTAACAGGAAGTAACAGAAGCTACAGAAGCAGAAAAGGGCAACAGAATAATCAGATAAATAAGAAGCTCCTAAGGATGGGGTAATGGATCAATGATTCATCCTTAATCAACCTAGATGTTTAACAAACTCAAGCAGAGCTAATCCCTATGCAATAGACTCATAAGCTGACTAATCCACTCTCATGACAGAAATCATCAAGCTAAGCTAGTTCCAGACCTAATTCTCATTAGCGAAATCTAACCTAACAAGCATTAAGATTCAGTCTATTAAAGCCAATAAACACTCTAGACAACTAATCTCTTAGGCTAGATATGTAAATCTCTGGAATTAGTTGGCTCAGACATTTCATCAAACATTTGGTGGGTGTGGAAATGTCTGGGTTCTAATTCCAAATGATCAAAGAGAAATTAGCATTAAGAAATCTAACCATAAACGACCTAGGAGACTAAGGATTCTTCACTAATCTAACCCATCCTCAAGAACCCTAGAAAACTACTCAGAACTCATGAAGAACATCAAGAACTCAAACCCAGAAATCAATAAAACTTGCATATTAGATAGGTAAGGATGAGAGGAGAAAGAAGTTTCAAAGAATCAAATGCAAATACTCAATAGATCAAAAGATATCTGGATTACAAAATCTGGATGTTCTTGGTTGCTACAGAGAAAAACCCTAAGGAAAAACGTAATCCCCCTTGGGTCATGATAAGAGGGATATTTATAGCCTCAGTTTAAAACTCTAATATAGAAAAAGACAAAGTCTCTAAAGGTGGCCGCTTTGGTTCGGGCTCGATGTGCAAATCGAGCTTGCACATCGAGCTTGTAAAAATCTCTAAAGATGGCTGCTTTGGCTCGGACTCGATGTGCAAATCGAGCTGGCACATCGAGCTTGTAAAATTCTCTAAAGATGCCTGCTTTGGCTCGGACTCTATGTGCAAATCGAGCTGGCTGGTCGAGCTCGGCCAAAACTTCAAATGCATTGATAAAGTGTTCAGAATCGAGCTTGCATGTCGAGCTTGCACCACTCTCTAACCTTCTCTTCTAAACGTCTCTGTTCTTCTAGCTTAATCCCAACATTCACCTCCTACTCCATTCTTGACCTCAAAACTCCTTGAGCACCTAATAACAACTCCAAATGCGAGAATGCATGCAATGCTAATGCAAAAGACACTTAAACATGCAAAGTATACACAAAAGGACTATGAATGACATGAATGAAGGGTGAAACAATGTTAAATGGGTGATAAATGTATGCTTAAAACAGGTAAATTATAGACATATCAACTCCCCCAAACTTAGTCTTTGCTTGTCCTCAAGCAAACAAACAAGATTAAACTGGATAAGAAGTTTGAAAGTGGGGACTCAAAACCAAAACATGTTTATAGAAATGATAAAATCAATGTCCAAGTTAATAGTTCTAAGATGCAATGTGAGTGAGTTCTTCTTATAAAACTTTAGCCATACTCTTCACAACACAATCTGACTTCAGTCTCAACCTAGACATACATTCAAATCAACCAATCCCTTTAACATTCATTAAGCTGAAACCGTGAATCAAGCTATGCACATTCAATGAACTCATTTGGCTAAGGGAAAGGTTTAAGAGACAAATATGGTCTCTTCACATATGGTTTAAGCAATACATAAGAGGGATCTCTCAAGAAATGACTGAGCTTTAGAAGAACGCTAAAGGTAAGGGCCAACCTATGCATACAAGAATATAATCCCATCTACCCAATGATACAAAAGCCATTTCGGCCTTCCTATTTCTAAACCAAGAAGATGATCCTATTTCTACCTTTTTTCACTTAAGGCATTCTTTTTGCCTTGAACTCTTCTTCAATCAAGTCATTCTTTTTCTTTGTTTACATTCTAAGGAGTGGTTTTCTGAATTTGATGATTTCTAGCAGATTCGGGTTTTCTTAGCAGCTATGGTTCTCTTTTCTTCTTATATCATAAGACATTCTAGGCTTTTTGCCCCTTCTTCTCTTTTACTTGCACGGAACCACTTTTCTTTCTTTTCTTCTCTTTATTAGATCAACAACATATTCCCTTATTTTTTTACTTTCCTCTCCTAAGAACTCTTAACCTTTTCTTTCTTTCACCCTTTTTCTTTCTTTCTCAACCAAACTCCACACCCAGAATTAAGCTCCCACCTAGTCCTATCTAGTCCAAAACTCGTGAACTAGAACTACATGGGACACTATACTTGTCGGCTCAAACCTAACACTTTCTACCAAGCTCAATCAGAAAAGGCCTCACACTCAGTAAATATTTATGGCTTGAAAGAAGGTTAGGCTAGGGTATGGAAACTGTTCCAATAATGGGAATCAGCTACTTGGATTAACAAGAATGGTAAAATGGTGAAAGAGAATCCAAGTATGTATATGTGTATCCATGATTTCAAATTCAATGCATAGACATGATAATTATGAGTCAAATTCTGGTTCAAGTAGATGGGGAAAGGCATCAAATCACAACATGCTTCAATTCAGATAAGAATATCAAATTGGGTATTCAAAGCATGGTGCTGTCTTATACTCAAACTCATTTAATATGCATCAGACAACTACCAACTTGGGCATTGAGGTTAATGAATCAGCATGCTTACAAGGTTATAATCATCATAATCCCCCAGTGCAAATGCATCAATCCTAAATGAAACAGCTAGACTCAATATTAAAATGCAAATGCAACTACATGAACACACTTTTTTTTGGATAATTTTTTGAAAATTTTCAAATTTTTATGGTTTTTCTATGCTTTAGATGATATGCAGACTCAAGTATGCAAATAAAAATAAGAGTCACAGAAAACAAATCAAACACATCCTAAACCTTTTCCCAAACTTAAATTACACAGTCTCTTGTGTAATAAAAATTTTAAAAAAAGGTTCAAGAAACAACAAGAAATCTAATAAAAATTCAATGGTATGTACAATGAATGGTTGGAGCTGTTACCTCAAGGCTGGGTGAAGAAGGAGGAGATTGAGTACTCTATGCTCTGTCTGGTATATGCAGACTCGACGTGCAGATCGAGCTTGGAAGTCGAGTCTGGTTCTGGTGCTTCATACCCACTGCTACGTTTCATAATCATCTTGTGATCAAACCCTTCTCATGTGACCTGACCACCTGAAACACTAGAAAACATATCAAAAATTACCAAAAACCGAAAGCAATATATACAAAGATAGTTATGGAACTTCCTCCCAAGTGAGCTTGTTTTAAGTCTCTAAGCTTGACTTTTCATACTCATTAGCCTAAGGTGGTTGATAGAGAGGAACTAAGGATCCCTTTGGAACGATCTGATCAACCATATAGGACTTGACTCTTTGCCCATTCACCTTGAATTCAGCTCTTTCTGGCAATTCATCAGCAAGTTGATCCATCTCTTTAATCCAGAAAAGCTGACCCTCTATTGTAGGTTTCTTCACGGCATCCTTGATGTCAAACTTCATCTGGAGATCCTTTTCCAGATTTAGATCAATCTTTCATTTCCTAAGATCAATGACTGCTCCAGCTGTGGCCAAAAAAGGCCTTCCTAAGATCAAAGGATCTTTTGGTTCTTCATCCATTTCTAGCACGACGAAGTCTGTAGGCACTTCCACGTTTCCAATTTTGATAGGTAAGTCTTCTAATATGCCATGAGGTTTTCTAATAGACCTATCAGCCAAGACCAAGGACATGTTGTAGGATTTGTATTTACTCAACCCTAGCCTCTTAGCTACAGAAAGTGGCATAAGGCTTACAGATGCTCCAAGGTCACAAAGACACTTCTTGAAAACCAATGGACCTAGAGAGCATGGTAGAGTGAAAGAACCGGGGTCGTCTAGCTTTTGGAGAACCTTCTCTGTATAATAGCACTGCTTTCTTCGTTTAGTACTAGCATTCCCTGAACTTCCTTAATCTTTTCCATCACTGCATCCTTTAAGAAATTTTGATAGTTAGGCGCAAGCATTAACGCGTCTAGTAAAGGAATCCTGATCACAAGTTCACTCATCTGCTTGTCAGAGAGAGCTTTATACTTCTCTATTTTCTCTTGCTTGAATCTACTCGGGAATGGAAGCTTAGCCTTGTATGGAGGTGGAACAAAGCATCTTTCTTTTTTCTTTGAAACAACTTGTTTCTCAGCAGAGGTGGGCTTGACTCTATCAACATCTCGAGCTTGAAAATCGAGCTTGTCTCCCTGTGTGTATTTTTCAGCTTGATCTTCATTGTGACAGAATCCTCCCCATCCTGATTTTCATTATCCCCAGTGATTTTAGGGTGTCCTTCTGTAGTAGGGAGCTCTTTTCCACTCCTCAAGGTGATAGAATGGACGTGGAAATCCTTGGGGTTCTGGATTGATTTCCCTGGGAGTTGTCCAGTAGGCCTTGGAGAAGAAGTAGAAGCACTTGTGCTTTCCATGTACTTCAGTCTTGCGTTTAATGTCTCAAATTTGGTGTTGAGATCATTATAAGTGCAATCCATCTTGTTGTTCCGTTCGGCAAGCTTCTTAGCTACCTCCATTGCACTAGTTGCTTGACCTTGTAGAAGCTGTTGCAGCATAATTTTAACGTCTTGGTCTGGGGCAGTAGATGTCTGGACTTGCTGAGGTACAAAACCAGGTGGTGCGCCCATGAGTTGCTGTTGTGGATAGCTGCTTTGAAATTTTGGCTTTGGAACAAACCCTTGGTTTTGATTGTGTGGAACAAAAGGCTTGTTTTGGAACTGCTGCTACTGAGGAGGGTAGACTTGATCCTGAGGGTTTGCCACATTTGTGCTCCTATAAGACAAGTTGGGGTTATGCTTATAGTTGATGAAACCATTGTTGTAGCCTCCCTGGTTCTGAATGTAGCTTATTTTGTCCAGCTGATCACTCTCCCCATCCGGAACCTGAAGTTGCTCATGCTCACAAACAAAGTGAACATGCGTCTGCTGGGCTTGAAGGAATTTATCGATCTTGTCATTTAGAGCCTTGATCTCCCTTCTATGCTTGTCATCAGAATCATTACGCCCCCTTATGCTTCTATCGTAGTCTTCATTATAGTTCCCATCAGATTGAGCAAGGTTCTCTACTAACTCCCAGCCTTCATCAACATCTTTATTTAAGAAATTTCCATTGCTTGCAGTATCTAGAAGCATTCTGATCTTTGGAATAACCCCTCTATAAAGTGTGCTAAGAAGGGACTCATTGCTGAATCCATGATGAGGGCACTGAGATTGGAAGCCTTTGAATCTCTCCCAAGCTTCACAGAAAGTTTCTCCATTCTTCTGAGCAAATCCTGAGATTTCATTCCGGAGTCGAGCAGTTCTTGAGTTAGAGAAGAACTTGGCAAGGAAAACTCTCTTGCATTCATCCCAGGAGGTAATTGAACCATGAGGTTAGTGTCTTCTCCCCATAGATGGGCTTTGTCACCAAGGGAAAATGGAAATAGCCGCAGCTTGAATCCATCTTCACTAACTCCATTGATTTTGCAGAGGCTACAGAGCCTGTCAAACTCGTCAAGATGATCGAGTGGATCTTCTGTAGGTAAGCCATGGAACTTGTTGCTCTGAACCATGGATATCAAGCCACTCTTGATCTCGAAGTTATTGTTTTGAACAGCAGGAGGGACGATCCCATGCCGTTGAGTGTGAGTGCTAGGGGCATCACCAGCTCCAATGTATCTTGGCCGTCTCTGCTGAGGTCCATGTGGGTCATCCATGCCTATTGGATCCTGTTGATCAACTCTGATGTTGTCCTTTTGCTCTCTCAATTCGCGTGGTAACCGGTTGATATTGTCAATGTAGTGGATGAGATTGTAGTTGCCTTTCGATCTAGTGTGCATAAAACTAAGAGCTTGACTCGATGTGGGAACTCGATTTGGGTTGTCGAGTTTGCACGTCGAGCTCAGTTTGCACCTGCAACAAAGAAAGAACCACCAAACCAGTAATCAAAGTAAAGTGAAAAGGAACTTGATCTTAAGAGATATGAAATCCTAAATGTAACAAACAAACACCCAATCGGCAACGGCGCCAAATTGATATTAGAATTTTTGCTATCAATTACCCTAATGCATTATCATGTCATTGTAATACAGAAAGTTATCAATCCAATCAGGTGTGATGCTAACAGATAGGATGTAACAGATCAATTTAAGTCAAGCCAAGAAATAAGGTTTATATTGTCTAGCAACCTAAATGAGCAGAAAGCATTAGCAGAAACTAATACAAGAACTAAAATTGAAACAAGCAATTAAGACTAACAGAAAATAACAGAAGCTACAGAAGCAGAAAAGGGCAACAAAATAATCAGATAAACAAGAAGCTCCTAAGGATGGGATAATGGATCAATGATTCCTCCTTAGTCAACCTAGGTGTTTAACAAACTCAAGCAGAGCTAACCCCTATGCAATAGACTCATAAGCTGACTAATCCACTCTCATGACAGAAATCATCAAGCTAAGCTAGTTCCAGACCTAATTCTCATTAGCGAAATCTAACCTAACAAGCATTAAGATTCAGTCTATTAAAGCCAATAAACACTCTAGACAACTAATCTCTTAGGCTAGATATGTAAATCTCTGGAATTAGTTGGCTCAGACATTTCATCAAACATTTGGTGGGTGTGGAAATGTCTGGGTTCTAATTCCAAATGATCAAAGAGAAATTAGCATTAAGAACACTAATCCAGAAGGGATTCATAGAAATCTAACCATAAACGACCTAGGAGACTAAGGATTCCTCACTAATCTAACCCATCCTCAAGGACCCTAGAAAACTACTCAGAACTCATGAAGAACATCAAGAACTCAAACCCAGAAATCAATAAAACTTGCATATCAGATAGGTAAGGATGAGAGGAGAAAGAAGTTTCAAAGAATCAAATGAAAATACTCAATAGATCAAAAGATATCTGGATTACAAAATCTGGATGTTCTTGGTTGCTACAGAGAAAAACCCTAAGGAAAAACGTAATCCCCCTTGGGTCATGATAAGAGGGATATTTATAGCCTTAGTTTAAAACCCTAATATAGAAAAAGACAAAGTCTCTAAAGGTGGCCGCTTTGGTTCGGGCTCGATGTGCAAATCGAGCTTGCACATCGAGCTTGTAAAAATCTCTAAAGATGGCTGCTTTGGCTCGGACTCGATGTGCAAATCGAGCTGGCACATCGAGCTTGTAAAATTCTCTAAAGATGGCTGCTTTGGCTCGAACTCTATGTGCAAATCGAGTTGGCTGGTAGAGCTCGATCAAAACTTCAAATGCATTGATAAAGTGTTCAGACTCGATTTGCACATGCAGCTTGCACGTCGAGCTTTTACCACTCTCTCACCTTCTCTTCTAAACGTCTCCATTCTTCTAGCTAAATCCAAACATTCACCTCCTAATCCATTCTTGACCTCAAAACTCCTTGAGCACCTGATAACAACTCCAAATGCGAGAATGCATGCAATGCTAATGCAAAAGACACTTAAACATGCAAAGTATACACAAAAGAACTATGAATGACATGAATGAAGGGTGAAACAATGTTAAATAGGTGATAAATGTATGCTTAAAACAGGTAAATTATAGACATATCACTGAACCTTTGACTTAGCTTGTTTACATGTTGCACATCTGCCACAGATTCTAATACGGCCCTACTGTGAGTTAGGAACTTCCAGGAGCAAGATCAAGTGGTTGCATGCATCAAACAAATAGATCTGGGCTTTTGAAAATTGAAAAAGCTCACTCGAGTGTAGGATCGAGTGAGAGATCGAGTGGGCGATCTAGTGGGTCTGGAAGCGTCGGAATGGAGTGAAACTTAAGGAGTGGATAGATGAGATGATGAAAAGTATCTTGGTGAATTTTGAGCTAAATTCGTCGAGCGAGTGAGAGTGAACGAGTGAGAAGATGAACGGATATTATGAGAAATGATGAATCGATTTGAACTATCAAGAAATGCGAAAAGGCTCTTGATTTTCGGTTTTAATTCACCCAGGATATGACACACGAGGGTAAGATCCAAGTTTGTGGATATTACACACCACAAGATCAAACAAACTTAGAAAATGTCTAGATTAAAAATGTTTGATAATCTCATTTCAAAGGTTCAGGAAGCTTAAATAGTAAACAACAGAAAGGAGACTAGAGTTGCTGGAAAAAAGGCCTCAAACAAATAGGCCCAAAACATAGTTCTAAAATATAAAAGGTCTAAACGAAATAAGATAGATTCAGCCCACTTCTCCCTTGAATTCCTTCAGCAATGTCGCCTAAGGGTTTGTAGAGAAAAGAGTGTGAACAACTTACCTCATTAAAAACCTTGTCTAGAAAACCCAAGTTGGGACAAAACTAGACCAAGGGAAAAAGAGTATAAGAGCACACACCTCCCTTAGGCAACCCTTAGCTAGCTTGAATCACAACCAATGTAGTTGTATTAACTATAGAGCTAAGGTTGCTTTCAGCCTGATTGAGCATTGTGCCAACGGCTTCTTTTAGTGTCTTGGCTTTGGCTCTTGTAATGGGTCCACTTGGTATCTCCATAGCTTGCTCAAGCTCCTCTGGTCCGAGTTCTGCCAGTTCTCGTTGCTCCGGTTCAAGCTGCTGGTCCATTCTTATATCATTTCCCTTGTGCTTAAGACAACATTCTCAACCTGTCCTTTAGGAACTTTCACAAACACTAAAGGAAACACATCAAATGTGCGTGAAGAATTAAATAGCTTCTTAGGATGTTGAAACACATTTTAACAACCTAAAACATTTGATCTAGATCCTAAGTGATGTCTACCTTCATAGAATGGTTCTGAAACACAGAAAGCAGTTTCAAGAGTTTGTTTAACATTTAAAAACATTTTATGCAACTTTGTTTCAGTTCTGGCTCTAATCAGCTCATGGATGTCATTAAACTCAGAAACGCTTAAGGAAGAATGAAATTTATGCAACTCATCAATTGAAAGATCTTTTGATTTTAAAAATGTTTTAAGTGTGAATGTTTCAAAGGTTGGAATCATTTTATCAAAAATAGATTTTGAAACACAAAATTCTTTCATGTTTTTCAAACCAAAACGTTTTTTATCTTGAATAGAAACCAAAATAAACAAACAAGGCTCTTTCCAAACCAAATCAATTTCCTTACGGTGTTCTTGTGGGCATTCATTTGACTTGATTGGTTTAGGAACAAAGATGGTTTGCTCCAAATCAGTAACAATTGATGGCACACTCTTTTGAACTTCTTCCTGAGATTCTTCTTTAGAGACCTGTGACAAATTCAAAGTACTACTCGGCATAACCGGTTCCAAAAAAGTTAATTGTTCACAAGCTTGATTATTTTCAAGCACAAAATCAGATTTCTCAGAAGAAAGATCACACATATCTTTAACAGATTTAGAAGAAAGAGCACACTTAGCTTTCTCAGGTTTGTTGTAAGTGTTGAGAATCTTCAGAAGTTCATCCTTAAATTTTTCTTCGGATAAGGATTTGCTTATAACGTTTTCCTTCTGTTCCTTGGGAGCTAAGCTCTTCTTCTAATGATCTGATCTCTCTTGAGTAACAAAGCATTGACGTGAGGCTGGACTTTCCTTTTGGCTTTGCTTCATGACCTTAACTTCTCTTTGTCTAGCTTGCTCAAAATGTCTATGATCATCATAGTTGTAGTAGTCTCGAGCATTATGTAGATTATTTGTAGCTCTAGGATTAACATGGACTTGTTCATCCTTAGTTGTAACACGTTCCTGTTGGAAGGCTTCTAGTTTTTCGTCCATCATTTTGGTAAATCTAGCAGTGAGAGCCTCTAACAAAAGTTTGTTGTTTGTACCAGCCTCTTCTTCATCTCCTGCCATGTTTCTGCAAGAAAGCAAAAAGCAAACCAGTAATCTAGTCCAACAAACACTTAGAACTATCAAATTTAGGCTAAGATCTAACAGTCTAATAAACCAGAGAATGATCAAAGAGTAGATCTATGGATTTCGTAATTGGTCAATCAAGAAGATGAAAAGTTTTCGACACAACCTAACTTGACATGGCTCTGATACCACATAATACGGCCCTACTGTGAGTTAAGAACTTCCAGGAGGAAGATCAAGTGGTTGCATGCATCAAACGAACAGATCTGGGCTTTTGAAAACTGAAGAAGCTCACTCAAGTGTAAGATCGAGTAAGAGATCGAGTGGGTGATCGTGTGGGTCTGGAAGCGTTGGAATGGAGTGAAACTTAAGCAACGGATAGATGAGATGATGAAGAGTATCTTGATGAATTTTGAGCGAAATCCGTCGAGTGAGTGAGAGTGAACGAGTCAAAAGATGAACGGATGTTATGAGAAAGGATGAATCGATTTGAACTATCAAGAGATGCGAGAAGGCTCTTGATCTTTGGCTTGAATTCACCTAGGATATGACACACGAGGGTAAGATCCAAGTTTGTGGATATTACACACCACAAGATCAAACAAACTTAGAAAATGTCTAGATTAAAAATGTTTGATGATCTCATTTTAAGGGTTCAAGAAGCTTAAATAGTAGACAACAGAAAAAGAGACTAGGGTTGCTGGAAAAAGGCTTCAAACAAATAGGCCCAAAACATAGTTCTAAAATAGAAAAAGTTCAAACGAAATAAGATAGATTCGGCCCACTTCTCCCTTGAATTCCTTCAGAAATGTCGCCTAAGGGGTTGTAGAGAAAAGAGTGTGTGCAACTTACCTCATTAAAAACCTTGTCTAGAAAACCCAAGTTGGGACAAAACTAGACCAAGGGAAAAAGAGTATAAGAGCACACACCTCCCTTAGGCAACCCTTAGCTACCTTGAATCATAACCAATGTAGTTGTATTAGCTATAGAGCTAAGGTTGCTTTCAGCTTGATTGAGCATTGTGTCAACGGCTTCTTTTAGTGTCTTGGCTTTGGCTCTTGTAATGGGTCCGCTTGGTATCTCCATAGCTTGCTCAAGCTCCTCTGGTCTGAATTCTACTAGTTCTCCTTGCTCCGGTTCAAGCTGCTGGTCCATTCTTATATCAGATTCTCTCCACATCTCTTTTCATATGAGGCCAGTGGAAGTGATCCTGCATCACTTTCAGTGTTTTAGCAATACCAAAGTGCTCCATCAAGCCTCCACCGTGAGCTTCCCTTATAGATAAATCTCAAACAGAGTAGTTAAGCACACATAAACGATTATAAAAGAAAAGAAAACCATCTTGTCTAAAGTAATGTCCTGAAGCAAATTTTTCACAAGATTTGTAAACTTCTTGAAAATCAGAATCAGTTTCATACAAATATTTACGCCAGTAAAACATACCTTCGGGATAATGCATCTGGAACTACATTATCTGATACGATTCTCCTTGATATGATAATGGAGCAGCAGCTTGAACCTGAGGATGAACTTGTAGCTGAGAATGTTCTTGTCACACCAGCTGGTCCAATGACTCGATCAAGAGCTAAGATGTTTAACCAAGTTGTTGGAGGATTGCTTAGTCAAATGTGGAACCAACGAGGTCAAGACAACAAGTATGGAGAAGAAGCTTGTCAAACCACTCTGGTTTTGATTCAAGCTAAGTAATTCAACAAATGGGAAAAGTGTCATGGTTGTACTCTTTTTCCCTTGTCAAGTTTTGTCCCAATGGGTTTTCTTGACAAGGTTTTTAATGAGGCAGCTCTGTCGCTTCACCATTGCCCATTTGTTGAAAAAAATAAAACGAAATGGAGATTCTATTATATTTGATCGGGTGGCGAGTATATTCTATTCGATCGGATGAATCTTCTATTCTATTTGTCCATCATAGAGCTTGAGGAAACGAAGGGTCAAGTTTAAATTTCGAATTTTAAATGCTATTTTTAATAGTTTGTGTTTTCTAGAACAGCCTTGAAACTTGTTCCAACTGGTTCAATTATATAGGGAAAGACATCAAATCACATCATGCTTCAATTCAGAGAAGAAGATCAAATTGTGCATTCAAAGCATGGTGCTGTCTTATACTCAAACTCTTTTAATATGCATCATACAACTACTAACTTGGGCATTAAGGTTAATGAATCAGCATGCTTCCAAGGTTATAATCATTATAATCCCCCAGTGCAAATGCATCAATCCTAAATGAAACAGCTAGACTCAATCATTATAATCATTATGGTTTTCAAAATTTTATGGTTTTTCTATGCTTTAGATGATATGCAGACTCAAGTATGCAAATAAAGATACGAGTCACAGAACACTTAATCAAATACATCTCAAACCCTCCCCCAAACTTAAATTACACAGTCCCTTGTGTAAAAAAAAATTAAAGGAAGGTGCAAGAAACAACAAGAAACAACAAGAATTCTAATAAGGATGCAATGGTATGTACAACGAATAGTTGGAGTTGTTACCTCAAGGCTGGGTTAAGAAGGAGGTGATTGATTTCTCCATGCTCTGTCTGGTGTATGCAGACTCGACGTGCAGATCGAGCTTGGAGGTCGAGTCTGGTCCTTCGTTATGCTCACTGCTTCGTTTCATGATCATCTTGTGATCAAACCATTCGCCTGTGACTTGGCTACCTGAAACACTAGGAAAACATATCAAAAAATACCAAAAACCTAAAGCAATATGTACAAGGATAGACATGTGACTCCTCCCAAGTGAGCTCGACTTTTCATACGCATTAGGCCTAAGGTGGTTGATAGGGAGGAACTAAGGTCCCCTCTAAAATGGTCTGATCAGCCATATAGGCCTTGACTCTCTGCCCGTTCACCTTGAATTCAGCTCCTTCGTCAGCAACCTTCTCTAGCAATTCATCAGCTACTTGATCCATTTCCTCTATACAGAAGGTCTATCCTTCGATTGTTGGTTTCTTCAAAGCATCCTTGATGTCAAGCTTCATCTTGAGATCGTTTCCCAGATTAAAATCAATCTTCTCTTTCCTAACATCAATGACTGCTCTAGCTGTGGCCATGAATGGCCTTCCTAAGATCAAAGGATCTTTTGGTTCTTCATCCATTTCCAGCACGATGAAGTCTGTAGGCACTTCCACGTCTCCTATCTTGATAGGTAAGCCTTCTAATAGGCCATGAGGTTTTCTAATAGACCTATAAGCCAAAACAAAGGAGAGGTTGCAGGATTTGTATTTACTGAACCCTAGCCTCTTAGTTACAGAAAGTGGCATAAGGCTTATTGAAACTCCAAGATCGCAGAGACACTTCTTGAAAACCAATGGACCTAGAAAACATGGCAGAGTGAAAGAATCGGGGTCGTCTAGCTTTTGGAGAACCTTCTTCTGTGTAATAGCACTGCATTCTTTGCTTAGTACTAGCATCCCCTGAACTTCCTTAATCCTTTCCATCACTGCATCTTTCAAGAGCTTTTGATAGTGAGGCGCAAGTACGAACGCATTTAGTAGAGGGATCCTGATCACAAGTTCACTCATCTGCTTATCAAAGTGAGCTTTATACTTCTCCATTTTCTCTTGCTTGAATCTACTCAGGAATGGAAGCTTAGGTTTGTAAGGAGGAGGAATAAAGCGTGTTTTCTTTTTCATTGAACCGACTGGTTTCTCAGCAGTGGGAGTCTCAACTCGATCATGCACTCGATCGTGCGATAGAGTGGTGTGGTCGAGTTCGTCTCTCTGTACTTCATCTTGACACAAATCCTCCCCAATCTGTTCTTCACTGTCCGTAGTGATTGTAGGTTGTCCTTCTCTAGCAGGGACCTCTCTTCCACTCCTCAATGTGATAGCATGGATGTGGAATTCCTTGGGGTTCTGGATTGATTTCCCAGGTAGTTGTTCGGTAGGCCACGGAGAAGAAGTAGATGTAGAGTTGCTTTCCAAGTATTTGAGCTTTGAATTTAGTGTCTCGAATTTGCTATTAAGATCATTGTAAGTGCAGTCCATCTTGGTGTGCACTTCTGCAAGCTTTTTAGACATCTCCATTGCACTAGATGCCTGACCCTGAAGAATATGTTGTAGCATAGTCTTCATGTCTTGATCCTGGTTGGTAAGTGGTTGTGCTCGTGGAGGTTGAAAGCCTGGTGGAACCATTACGCCGTGCTGTTGGTAACCGCCCTGAAACTGCTGCTTAGGGACATAGCCTTGATTCTGATTGTATGGGACGAAAGGTTTGCTCTTAGGTTGTTGCTGAGGAGGGTAGACTTGATCTTGTGGGTTTGCCACATTTGTACTCCTATAAGACAAGTTGGGGTTGGTCTTATAGTTGTTGTATCCTTTGTTGTAGCCACCCTGGTTCTGAATGTAGCTAATCTCTTCCAGCTAATCACTCCCCCCATCCTGAATCTGAAGTTGCTCCTCATCACATACAAAGTGAACCTGCTGCTGCTGAACTAGAATGAGTTTATCGAGCTTGTCATTCAGAGCTTTGATCTCCCTTCTATGCTTATCATCAGAATCATTACTCCCTATGATGCTTCTATCGTAGTCTTCATTATAATTCCCATCAGACTGAGCAAAGTTCTCTACTAACTCCCAGCCTTCATCAACAACATCTTTATTCAGGAAATTGTCATTGCTTGCAGTATCTAGAGGCATTCTGATCTTTGGAAGAACCCCTATGTAAAGTGTGATGAGAAGGGACTCATTATTGAATTCATGATGAGGGCACTGAGATTGGTAGCCCTTGAATCTCTCCCAAGCTTCACAGAAAGTTTTTCCATTTCGCTGAGTAAATCCTGAGATCTCATTACGGAGTCTAGCTATTCTTCAGTTAGAGAAGAACTTCGTAAAGAAAACTCTCTTGCATTCATCCCAGGAGGTAATTGATCCGTGAGGTAGTGTATTCTCCCATAGATGGGCTTTATCACCAAGGGAGAATGGAAAAAGTCTACGCTTGAATCCATCCTCACTAACTCCATTGATCTTGGTAAGGCTGCAGAGCTTGTCAAATTCATCAAGATGGTCAAGTGGGTCTTCCATAGGTAATCCATGGAACTTGTTGCTCTGAACCATTGAAATCAAACCACTCTTGATCTCGAAGTTATTGATTTGGATAGCAGGAGGTACGATCCCATACCTCTAAGTGTGAGTGCTAGGGGCATCACCAGCTCCAATGTATCTTGGCCTTCTCTACTGAGGTCCCTATGGGTCATCCATGCCTACTAGATCCTGTTGATCGACTCTGTTGTTGTCTCTTTGTTCTCTCAATTCACGTGGTAACCGGTTGATATTGTCAAGGTAGTGAAGAAGATTGTGGTTGCCTTTCGATCTGATGTGCATAAAACCCGGAGACTAGACTCGATGTGTGTACTCGATTTGTGTGGTCGAGTCTGCACGTCGAGCTCAGTCTGCACCTACAGCAAAGAAAGAACCACAAAAGCAGTAATCAAAGTAAAATGAAAACAAACATGATCTTAAGTGATATGAAATCCTAAATGTAACAAAGAAACACCCAATCGGCAACGGCGCCAAATTGATAATATGATTTTTGCTATCAATTACCCTAATACATTATCATGTCATTGCAGTACAATAGGTATCAATCCAGTCAGGTGTGATGCTAGCAGAGAGGATGCAGCAGATCAATTTAAGTCAAGCCAAGTAGTAGGTTTTTTTGTCTAACAAACTAAGTGAACAGAAAGCATTAACAGAAACTAAAACTAGAATATAAACTAAAACAAGCAATTAAGAATAACAGAAAGTAACAGAAGCTAACAAAAGCTTCAGAAGCTACAGAAGCTACAGAAACAGAGAATAGCAACAGAACAATCAGATAAACAAGAAGCTCCTACGGATGGGGGTAATGGACTAGTGATTCCTCCTTAATCTACCTAGGTGTTTAACAAAACTCAAGCAGAGCTAATCCCTAGACAATAGGCTCATAAGAAATCAGATTCATTCTCATGACAAAAGACCTCAAGCTAAGCTAGTTCCAGACCTAACTCTCATTAGCGAAATCTAACCTAACAGGCATTAAGATTCAGTCTATTAAAGCCAATAAACACTCTAGACAACTAATCCCTTAGGCTAGATATGTAAATTTCTGGAATTAGTTGGTTTAGACATTTCATCAAACACTTGGTGGGTGTGGAAATGTCTGAGTTCTAATTCTAATTGATCAAAGAGAAATTAGCATTAAGAACACTAATCTAGAAAGGATTCATAGAAATCTAAGCTTAAATGACCTAAGAGACTAAGGATTCCTCACTAATCTATCACATCCTCAAGAACCCTAGAAAACTACTCAGAACTCATGAAGAACATTAAGAACACAAACCCATAAATTCTTAAAACTTGCATAATCAAAAAGATAAGGATGAAAGGAGTAAGAAGTTTCAAAGAAGCAATAACAAAAACTCAATAGATTACAAGAAATCTGGATTACAAAACTGGATGTTCTTGGTGGGTACAGAGAAAACCCTCAGGAAAAACGTAATCTCCCTTTGGGTAAAGACATAAGAGGGATATTTATAGTCTTAGTTCAAAACCCTAGTACAGAAACAGACAAAATAGCAAAGTCGGTGATCAAGCTCGATGTGCAAATCGAGCTCGCACATCGAGCTTGGCAAAGTCTCTAAAGATGGCTCCTTTGGCACAAACTCGATTTGCACATGCAGCACTCATGTCGAGCTTGGCACCATTCTCTCTACTTCTCTTCTTAACGTCTCCACTCTTCTAGCTTAATCCCAGCATTCACTTCCTACTCCATTCTTGACCTCAAAAACTCCTTGAGCACCTGATAACAACTCCAAATGCGAGAATGCATGCAATGCTAATGCAAAAGATGCTTAAACATGCAAAGTATACACAAAAGGACTATGAATGACATGAATGAAGGGTGAAACAATGTTAGATGGGTGATAAATGTATGCTTAAAACAGGTAAAATATAGACATATCAAGACAATGTGAAGCAAGTTTGCACTTTTGATGTTTCCTTTTTATTTTTCGTTCAGTCAGTTTGTTTTATCAAGTTAAAACATCTTATGAGAACTGATATAATGCGTTTTTGGCGCATTCTAACCTTTGTTTTGTAGGTCTTTGTCGAGTCTTTTATTTTATTTTGAGTCATTTTAAGTCTAAAGGTGGCTGGAATGGAGGATTGGAGCTCATGAAGAGACTTGGTTAAAATAGAAAAAAGTGGAGGTTTTTAGAAAGTTTTGAAGAAAGGAGCACCTGCTCCTGCTCCCGAAATCTGCTCCGCGGAAGATCAATTTTTGAAAACTTTTATTAAACCTAATTTTTGCCACCTAGGGTTTTCCCTAATTAATCCTAACCGCCCCACACCTCTTTTATCGATCATTATCGAACTCTTTTTCTAAGTTTTACAGAGAGAATTCGAGAGAGAATTAGAGATATATTGTTTTGAGTTTTCGTAAGATTTGAAGATTGTCTTCCACCCTTTGGAGAAAATTTCTAAACTGTTTACCTCTTTCATTATTTTTATCCATGAATTCTCTTATCTCTCTTGCTGTTGTTCGATCTGTCATGTCTGAGTAGTTCTTCTAGTTAGGTTAAGGGGTTCAAAGGGATTAGGGACTCATGAACTAAGCATAAATAGGACTCTATATATATTGATATCTTCATCTACTGTTGTTCTAAATGCCTAGACTAGCTTGATCACCTAGCCTCTGATTTTAGGTTTAATTTACTCATCAGAGGTGTTTTGAATTGCTGGAAAGAACATAGTTTAGGGTGTTAGATTGATTGATAAAATGGTTGATGCCACGATAGTGGATCTTCCTATTTATATGGTTGAGTTGTAGATTGGTTCTGAATTGTTGTCCTGAATAATTATCTGGTTCTAGATGATCTAATCCTTGAGATATTCTCCCTTAGTCTAACGTTTTTATTAATATTTGTTTAAACCGATTTTACTCAATTTGCTTGCTATTTGTGACAACTGGCACTTAAAACCAACTTGATCGCTTAACTGAATTTGTATCTCAAAAGATTAAAGTGTATTGCAGGTCCCTCGGATCGAACCTCACTATTCTACATCGAATTTCTGAGGTTTGAAATTTATAGTAGAGGATAAAACGCTTTTTATCAATTGGCGCCGTTGCCTGGGACAAACCCGATACCTCTAGTTTTAATATATTTTTCAGACTAAATACTGACTTGTTCTTTTTCTTCTCTTGTGTGTGTTTCAGGTGCATGAACTCAAGGGCAACAAGGAGCAATCATCAAATACCCCTTGTAACTTTGAGTAACAAGGAACTTGCAAGACTTGAACGAGTCCACAGATGAACCAGGCCTAAACTCGTCGACATGGGCGAACAGGGCAATGATGATATGACGGCTGAGCTGCAAAGGTTGCAAGAGTAGATTGCTCAGATGCAGCAGCAACATGCGCACGAACAACAACAGCAATGTGAGCATGAACAACAACGTGCTATTGGGGATATAGACAATCCTCATACCTTCTACAGGAACAGAGCTACTATTGTTCCACCTGCTATTGAGAGGCAAGAGTACGAGATAAAGCCTTAGATGATATCTCTGGTCAAGCAACACTTGTTTCATGGACTTCCCGTAGAGATTCCAATGGACCATATAGAGAACTTTGAGGAGATCTGCTCCACAATGAGTTCTAATAGGATGAACTCGGACTTTTTAAAGTGTAAGCTTTTCCCTTTCTAACTTGTGGACAAAACTTCTCGATGGCTCAAGTCTCTACCCGCTGGATCCATCACGAATTGGACATAATGTAGAACAGCGTTCTTGGACCACTTCTATACCAAAACCAAGACCGCGAGCTTATAGAACAAGATCTCCACGCTTCAGCAACATTCAGGAGAGTCCTTTTGTGAGGCATGAGAACGATTCAAAGAATACAGGAGAGAGTGTCCACACGATGGGTTTACCGATGAGAACTTGCTGGGTATCTTCTATGATGGTGTTAATTGGGATTACATGAATGCTTTGAATGCTGCGAGTGATGGTAATTTTATGACTAAGACCCGAGAAGGTGCTTACAAGCTTATTGAAAACTTGGCTTCAAGTTCTAGCAGTAAGTCTTAAAAGTATGATAGAACCAAGAAAACTGGTGGTATGGATTCTCAAAAGATCGATGACCTTACAGCTAAGGTTAACTTGTTGCTCAAAGAGAACCAAAGGACGGTTCATTTTGTTGATGAGAATGGTGAATCACTTTCTGAGGAGATGGGTGATGAAGGAGATTGTGGTCAGCAAGAGATTAGCTATGTGAATTATCAAGGGTTTGTGCAAAACCGTGGGTTCAACCAAAACTATAGGAGTCACCCAAACTTCTCCTATAGGAGTACAAATATTGAGAACCCGCAGGACCGAGGCTATCCGTAGCAAACTGGTCTCCAAAACCAGAAACCTCAGGATCAAGGTTTTCACAAGAGTTTTCCTCAAGGTTGCCAAGGCAAAACGTTCATACCTTACCAAAGTCAGAATCAGTTTCAAGGGGGACATTATCATGGAATTTGAGATGGAAGATAATCTTGAAGTCTCTGACGGAGAGATTGAGGAGATTTTGGCTGATGATCCGTTGGATGTAACTTTAACAAAGGTTGAGGGTGAGCATAGGTACTTGAGTGAGGACACAGTTGGGTTTGCAAGGATGCTGGTGATATCTCTGTATTTTACCTGTTTTAAGCATACATTTATAAACTATTTAGCATTGTTTCAGCCTTCATTCGCATCATATAGAGTCAATTTTTTATGTTTTGCATATTTAGGCATTCTTGCATCAGCATTGCATACATATCTTGCATAAGGTTTTGAAATAGGTGATCTGGAGTCACTAATGGATTAAGGGAGGAATGGAGGTTTAAAACATGGACAAAGATCGGTCAAGAAGCACAGGAGCCAGAGGGAGAAGGCAACTCGACCAACCACTCGATCAGGACGACAAAGTCAAGGATGCATGATGCAGAGAAGGAAGGCACTCGATCGACCACTCGATCGGCCCGATCGGGTGCATATAACAAGACAAACAAAGGGGACTCGATCACACACTCGACCTGTTTGATAGAGTCGACACACAAAGGGAGCTCGATCAAGCACTCGACCAACCTGATCGAGTTGAGCAACCTAATCCTATTTTGTCCTCTTCTATTTTAGGGTTTTGCAACTCTCACTATAAATACTCCCTTTAAGCCATTTGTTGAACATATACGTTTTTGCCTAGGTTTTCTCTCTAGTTTCACCAAGAACAATCTTATTTTGTAATACAGATTTCTTCTAAGTTTTTAAGTTTTTGTTATAATTCCTTTGATAGTTGTTACTCTTTATATCATTGTCTATATGCTAATCAAGTTTTAATATTTTATGGGTTTGTGTTCTTGATGTTCTTGTTTTGCAATCTAGATTGTTTTCAATATATTTAGTTTCTGTTGTTGATTATTTGACACTTATTACTCCTTTCATCTTTATCTTTCGGATTATGCAAGTTTTAGGATTTTCTGGGTTTGTGTTCTTCATGTTCTTCATGAGTTCTGAGTAGTCTTTTAGGGTTCTTGAGGATGGGATAGGTCAGTGACAAATCTTTAGTCTCCTAGATCGTTTGAGCTTAGAATTCCATGATTCCCTTATGGATTAGTGTCCTTCATGCTAGTTTCCTTCTGATCAATTGGAATTAGAGCCCAGACATTTCAACACCCAGAAAGTGTTTCATGAAATGTTTGAACCAACTAATTCCATAGATTTACATTTCTAGCCGAAGAGATTAGATGTCTAGAGTGTTTATTGGCTTTAAATAGGCTGAGTCTTATTGCCTGTTAGGTTAGATTTCGCTAATGAGAATTAGGTCTGAAACTAGCTTAGCTTGATGATTTATGTCATGAGAATGAATTAGTCAGCTTTTGAGTCTATTGTCTAGGGTTTAGCTCATTGTTTGAGTTTGTTAAACACCTAGGTTGATAGAAGAAGAGCCACTGACCCATTACCCCCATCCTTAGGAGCTTTTATTTCTCTGAAATCTTCTGTTTTCTTGCTTGCTAGTTGCTGCTCTTATTAAAAGTTCTGTTTTTGTTAGTCATCTATTCTATTGCTATTCTATACTTTGATAGCTTTGTTAGTTCATGATAGCTAAGATTAGTGTTCTAGTTTCTGTCCTTATTAGTTTTTGTTCATGGTTTCTATTGATTTAAGTTCAAATTGATTTAGTTTTCCGGTTTATCGGTTGGAAACCCTCGACGATTAATGGAGAGATCCTAGAGATTAAAGGCTACGGTCTGAAACGGTTCAGATTACTGGCCGGATCTCACACTCGATATCACCTCGGTGATATGGGAACACAACGCCACGAACCTGAAGATTGATACATTACCATTGATCAAACCTATTGCTTGGCTTGACTTAACTAATTTGATCGCATCCTATCTGTTAGCATCATACCCATTTGGATTGATAAACTTTTGTATTGCAATGACATGATAATGCATTAGGAAATTGATACCGAAAAATCCTATTATCAGCTGGATTCGAGCCAAGCGATTGAAAAATCAACTGGGTTCTTAAACCACGAAACAAAGAATGCTGACGGAGCACCTGCTCCAGAAAAAGAACCTGCTCCTGAAAACTCTGTTGACGGTCCTCTGAGCGAATGCTGCGAGTGATTCAAAGGGTCCTCAGGATGCATCTCGTGGAAGATTTCCTCAGCAAGATTCGAAAGTGTATCCACATAGAAAGTCTGTCCATCAATAGTGGGTCTCTTTACCAGCTTATCTATGTCGAAGTTTATCACTAAATCGCCCACATTCAGACCTATCCTTCCTTTCCTCATATCAATGATGGCACCAGCTGTATCTAGGAAAGGTCTCCCTAAAATGAGGGGGTCTTTAGGTTCTTCCTCATATTGCAATACCACGAAATCAGTGGGAGTCAAACAATCTCCGATCTTAATGGGAACATCCTCAAGTACACCATCTGGAATGCGCACAGATCGATCAGCTAGTATAAGTGTGATCCTAGTTGATTGGACGTCGGTCATTCCAAGGTTGACAACCACTGATCGAGGCATCAAATTAACACTAGAACCCAAATCACATAACGATCATGCAAACCTGTCAGAGAAGATGTTGCAGTCCAAAACGAAGCTTCCGGACTCATTGTCGTCTAGCTTTTCCAAATCCACGAATTCTTCTGTGGTGAGACTTTTCAGCACTGGTTGAAAGATTTTTCCACTCCTCAACCAGATAGTGTTACCGGGATGCTTAGGATTGGTATTAGTCCTTCCAAGAAGGAATCTTTCTTGTCGCTTTACAGACCCAGCAGTCTGAGCAACCTGAGTGTCCAGTTTCTTGACATGGGTGCTTAGGAGTTCAAACTTCCCATTCAAATCCGTGTACAGAGCATCAATCTTTCCATTGAAATCTACCGTAATCTTCTGTTGACCCTCCAGAATCTGCTCTATCATAGACTTAACCTCACTCTCTAAAGTCTGTAGAGGAGGTTTCTGGTAAGAAGAACTCCCAAAGTTCCTAGTGAAATTGCTGTTCGGATAGGTCTTCTGGTAGTCTGGCTTTGGAGTGTATGCAGAAGAAATCTGATTTCCTTCAAAGTTAGACCGCTGACCGTTTCCACTATAGTTCCTCTATTAGTTACCATACTGATAGTGAGGTTTTCTAGCTCTAGCTCACAACCCAATAACCAATTGTTCTATGGGGACTTACGTCTCAGAGCGAGCATAAGCTAGAAAACTCACTTAAGAGTTATGTGTTTACTCAGGTTCAATTCCCTAATGTACTATCATGTCATTGCAATACAAAAGGTTATCAATCCAATCAGGTGTGATGCTAGCAGATAAGATGCAACAGATCAATTTAAGTCAAGCCAAGTGATAGAGTTTTATGTCTAACAACCTAAGTAACAGAAAGCATCAACATAAATGTATAGAGTTTCAGGTTCGTGGCATTGTGTTTCCCATATCATCAAGATGATATCGAGTACGAGATCCGGCCAGTAATCTGAACCGTTTCAAACCGTAGTCTTTAATCTCTAGGATCCCTCCATTACTCGTTAAGGGTTTCCAACCGATAAACCGGAAAACTATATAAGTTGAACCTAAATCAACAGCAACATAAACAAGAAACTTAAGCAGTAACTAACAGAAGCTACAAAAATGCAACAAATACTCAGATAAACAAGAAGCTCCTAAGGATAGGATAATGGATCAATGATTCCTCCTTAATCAACCTATGTGTTTAACAAACTCAAGCAGAGCTAATTGATATCTCTGTAATTTACCTGTTTTAAGCATACATTGATAACTCATTTCGCATAGTTTCCTCTTTCATTTGCACCATTTAGAGTCACTTACTTCTGTTTTGCATACTTAGGCATTCTTGCATCGGCATTGCATACATATCATGCATAAGGTGTTGAAACAGGTGATATGGAGTCACTTATGGATTAAGGGACGAATGGAGATTTGTTACATGGACAAGGATCAGTCAAAAAGCACAAGATGCAAAGGAAGAAAGTGACTCGACCGGCCACTCGACCTGCTTGATAGAGTCAAAGGATGAAAGATGCAGAATAAGGAAGCCACTCGATCACTGACTCGATCGAGTGGATCGAGTGCAAACTCAAGACACACGAAGGGAGCTCGATCACCCACTCGACCAAGCTGATCGAGTGCACTTCCAGAACGAGCCAAGGCATGGGCCACTTAACTGACTCGACCACACGACTCGATCAAACCGATCGAGTCAAACTGCCGACATCTATCTTGTCCTCTTCTGTTTTAGGGTTTTGCAAACTTCTCTATAAATACTCCTTTTAAGCCATTTGTTGATATATACGTTTTCTTGCCTAGGTTTTCTCTATATTTTCACCAAGAACATCTTATTTTGTAATTGAGATTTCTTCTAAGTTATTAAGTTTTTGTTATACTTCTTTTGCTAGTTATTAATCTCCATAACTTTGTCTATCTCTATTACAAGTTTTAATAAATTCTGGGTTTGTGTTCTTCATGTTCTTCATGTTCTTCATATGTTCTAAGTAATTATCTTAGTAGTTGTTAAGGTTTTGATATAGTTTCTTTGGTAATTGTTAGTCTTCATACCCTTGTCTATTCTTATTACAAGTTTTATAATTTTCTGGGTTTATGTTCTTGTTTTGAAGTCTAGACTCTTTCCATTATATTTAGTTTCTATTGTTGTTTCTTTGTCACTTATAGCTCTTTTCATCTTTATCTTTCGGATTATGCATGTTATAGTATTTTCTGGTTTGTGTTCTTGATGTTCTTCATGATTTCTGAGTAGTCTTATAGGGTTCTTGAGGATGGGATAGGTTAGTGGCAAATCTTTGGTCTCCTAGGTCGTTTAAGCTTATGATTCCATGAATCCCTTATGGATTAGTGTCCTTAATGCTAGTTCCTTTCTGATCATTTGGAATTAGAATCCAGACATTTCCACACTCAAAAAGTGTGTCATGAAATGTCTGAACCAACTAATTCCATAGATTTACATTTCTAGCCTAAGAGATTAGATGTCTAGAGTGTTAATTAGCTTTAATAGACTGAGTCTTACTGCCTGTTAGGTTAGATTTCGCTAATGAGAATTAGGTCTGAAATTAGCTTAGCTTGATGGTTTCTATCATGAGAATGAATTAATCAACTTCTGAGTCTATTGTCTAGGGGTTAGTTCATCTTTGAGTTTGTTAAACACCTAGGTTGATTGAAGAAGAGTTGCTGACCCATTACCCCCATCCTTAGAATCTTTTATTCCTAGTATCATTCTGTTTCCTTGTTTACTAGTTCTCATATCATTAATGCTCTGCTTTTGTTAGTCTTTCATTCTGTTGCTTGTTAGCTTATGTTAGTTACAACCATTGCTTTGTTAGATTATAATTTATGCTTTCTGTTGATTTAAGTCCAAACCGATATTGTTTTCCGGTTTATCGGATGGAAACCCTTAATGAGTAATGGAGAGATCCTAGAGATTAAAGACTACGGTCTGAAACGGTTCAGATTACTGGCCGGATCTCGTACTCGATATCACTTCTGTGGTATGGGAAACACAATTCCACGAACTTGAGAACTGATACTTTTGTGATCAAACAAACATATTGCTTGGCTTGACTTAACTGATTTGATCAAATCTTATCTGTTAGCATCACACCCAATTGGATTGACACCTATTGTATTGCAATGGCATGATAATGCATTAGGCAATTGATAGTAAAATCTGATTATCAATTTGGCGCCGTTGCCATTTGGGAGTTCGTTTGTTACGTTTAAGATTTCCGATCTCTTAAGATCAAGTTCTTCTTATCACCAACTAGTTTTACTGACTTGGTTGTTCTTTCTCTGTTTGGTGATTCAGGTACAACACGCCCATACCACTCGACCACCAGCTCGACCAACAGCTCGACCCACCGATCGAGTGCTTGATCGAGTCGCCGATCGAGCCGTGTTTCCTTTACCTGCATGCACACCAGATCGCACGGCAACCAAGATCTCATTCGTTATCTCGACAACATCAACCGTCTACCCCAACAGTTGAGAGCACAACGAGACCACCACCACGCCAATCCGCACGAGCCATTCCCTATGGCGAATCAACCTATCCACCAGGACGATCCACCTCAGGTTCCCCCAAGGCGGCTCCGATACATTGGTGCAGGCGATGCCCTAACACACACACACAGCGGCATGGCATTCTACCTCCCGCTGTCCAAAACAACAATTTTGAGATTAAGAGCAGCTTGATCTCTATGGTCCAGAACAACAAATTCCATGGTCTCCCCATGGAGGATCCCCTTGATCATCTGGACGAGTTTGACAGGCTCTGTAGCCTCTGCAAAATCAATGGCGTTAGTGAAGACGCATTGAAGCTGCGCCTCTTTCCTTTCTCCCTCGGTGAAAAAGCCCATCTATGGGAAAAGACTCTTCCTCATGGCTCCATCACCTCTTGGGAAGAATGCAAACGAGTTTTCCTTGCCAAGTTTTTCTCCAACTCCCGCACTGCTAAACTTCGAAACGAGATCTCCGGATTTGCTCAGCGAAATGGCGAGTCCTTCTGTGAAGCCTGGGAACGATTCAAAAGCTATCAATCTCAATGTCCTCATCATGGTTTCAGCAACGAATCCATTCTTAGCACCCTTTACAGAGGAGCTCTTCCCAAAATCCGAATGCTTCTTGATACTGCCAGCAATGGCAACTTCTTGAATAAGGATGTCGATGAAGGCTGGGAGTTAGTCGAAAACCTTGCTCAATCCGATGGAAATTACAATGACGATTATGATCGCGGAATCAGGGGGACTCATGATTCTGAAGAGAGGCATCGGAAAGAAATGAAAGCCATGAATGAGAAGTTAGATAAGCTCCTCCAAGCCCAGCAGCGGCATGTTCATTTTGTTTCTGAAGATGAACAGCCCCACTTCAAGATGGGGGGATTGATCACCAAGAAGAGGTTAGCTACATCCAGAACCAAGGTGGATACAACAGAGGTTACAACAACTATCGGCCAAATCCGAACTTGTCCTATCGGAGTACAAATGTGGAAAACCCTCAGGACCAAGTCTACCCTCCTCAGCCCCAACAACTTCCACCCCGGCCTTTCGTTCCTTACAATCAGCCCCAAGGTTTTGTCCCTAAACCACAATTTCAAGGCGGGTACAAACAGCAAGGTGCAATGGGTCCTCCGGGTTTTCAAAATCAACGCCCACCAATACAACCTAACCCGGACGCAGACATGAAGACTATGCTCCAACAACTACTCCAGGGTCAAGCATCCACTGCTCTCGAGATCTCTAAAAAACTTGCCGACGTCCACACAAAGATTGACTGCTCTTACAATGATCTGAACTGCAAGTTCGAAACACTTAACTCAAAAGTCAAACACCTGGAAGGAAACACCGCCTCTACTTCTTCTCCAGCCCCTCCAGGACAACTTCCAGGGAAATCAGTGCAAAACCCAAAAGATTTTCATATCAATGCCATCACACTGCGGAGTGGCCGAGCACTATCTACCCCCCAACGACCTACCAAAATCACTGAGGACAGTGATGAACAAGATGGGGAGGATTTATGTCAAAATGAAGCCAATAAGGATAGGCTCGACCAACGACTCGACCACCTACTCGATCCGCAAGACAGAGTCGTTGATCAAGCTCGACAGACATCACCTACTCGATCCTACGATCGAGTGGATGATCGAGTTGTCGCGCAGGATGCTGTAACACCATTTGGTTCGAAGAAAAAGGAGACGCCCTTCGTTCCTCCTCCATACAAACCTAAGCTTCCATTCCCTAGTCGATTTAGACGAGAGAAAATGGAGAAGTACAAGGCACTCTTTGACAAACAGATGAGTGATATTGAGATCAAAATGCCTCTGTTAGATGCCTTCATGCTGATACCTCCATATCAAAAGTTTTTGAAGGACACATTGACAGAAAGAGTTAAAGAGCTTCAGGGAATGGTAGTGTTAAGTGAGGAATGCAGTGCTATCGTCCAGAAGAGAGCAATCCAGAAGCAAGGCGATCCCGGTTGTTTCACCTTGCCCTGCTCCCTTGGGCCGTTGAGCTTTAAGAACTGTCTTTGTGACCTTGGAGCTTCAATAAGCCTTATGCCGCTTTCAGTAGCCAGGAGATTGGGGTTCAGTAAGTACAAGGATTGCAACATCTCTTTGGTATTGGCGGATAGGTCAGTTCGAATACCACATGGCGTACTAGAAGATCTACCCATACGGATCGGATATGTGGATATCCCGACAGACTTTGTGGTATTAGAAATGGATGAGGAACCTAGAGACCCCCTGATATTGGGAAGACCTTTTCCTGGCTACAGCTGGAGCAATCATCGATGTCAAGAAAGGAAAGATTGAACTCAACCTGGGAAAAGACTTCAAGATGAAGTTTGACATTAAGGATGCCATGAAGAAACCCACAATAGAAGGTCAGCTTTTCTGGATTGAAGAGATGGATCAACTTGCTGATGAGCTGCTGGAAGAACTAAATGAAGAGGACCATCTGCAGACTACATTGACCAAAGGTGGTAATGATGGGTTTCTAAACAAGGAGAGTCTGGGCTATGAGATGCTTTTAGACTCACACAAGGCCATAGAAGGATCAGAAATGTTTGAAAATCTTAATGGGTTGAACACGGAAGTCATTGGATCGATCGAAGATGGATCATCTCAGACTCGACAGGACAGCTCGACCACCCCACTCGATCACTCGATCGAGTCGTTGATCGAGTCAAAGCACGAGCCACCATTACAAGCATCTGACGATTGGTCCGAACTAAAAGCCCCAAAGGTTGATCTCAAAGCACTTCCAACAGGGCTAAGGTATGCTTTTTTAGGCCCTAATTCCACTTATCCAGTCATAGTAAACGCTAAACTGAATGATGATGAAGTTCACTTGCTATTGACCGAATTGAAAAAGTTTAGAAGAGCCATAGGGTATTCACTAGATGACATCAAAGGAATTTCACCTAGCTTATGCACTCATAGAATTCACCTTGAAAACGAATCATATTCTAGCATTGAACCTCAAAGAAGGTTGAATCCAAACTTGAAAGAGGTTGTTAAAAAGGAAATTCTTAAGTTGTTAGAAGCTGGTGTGATTTACCCCATATCTGATAGCACTTGGATATCACCTGTGCATTGTGTTCCTAAAAAGGGTGGAATGACCGTTGTTAAAAATGATCAGGATGAACTCATTCCCACTAGAACAATCACTGGCCATAGAATGTGCATAGATTACAGGAAACTAAATGCTGCATCTAGAAAAGACCATTTCCCATTGCCATTCATTGACCAGATGTTGGAAAGGCTAGCAAACCATCCCTATTATTGCTTTCTAGATGGGTATAGCGGATTTTTCCAGATCCCTATACACCCTAATGATCAAGAAAAAACCACATTCACCTGCCCTTATGGAACATTTGCATATAGGAGAATGCCGTTCGGTCTTTGTAATGCACCTGGCACCTTTCAGAGGTGTATGATCTCTATCTTTTCGGATTTGATAGAGGAGATGGTGGAGGTCTTCATGGATGATTTTTCTGTGTATGGCTCCTCTTTCTCCTCGTGTTTGTTAAACTTGTGCAGGGTACTCTCTAGGTGTGAAGAGACCAACCTGGTTCTAAACTGGGAGAAATGCCATTTTATGGTCAGAGAGGGTATTGTTTTGGGGCACAAGATCTCTGAGAATGGAATAGAGGTAGACAAGGCTAAGATCGATGTGATGATGCAGTTGCCACCTCCAAGGACTGTAAAGGATATCAGAAGTTTCCTTGGCCATGCTGGGTTCTACAGGCGATTTATCAAAGATTTCTCAAAGGTAGCCAGACCACTCACAAGGTTGCTCTGTAAGGAGATGGAGTTCAACTTCGACTCCGAATGCTTAGAAGCCTTCCAACGGATCAAGGCGGCTTTAATCTCAGCTCCGATAGTTCAAGCTCCTAACTGGGACTATCCATTCGAAATTATGTGTGATGCATCTGATTATGCAGTGGGAGCTGTCTTGGGACAAAAGATTGATAAGAAGCTGCATGTCATCTACTATGCGAGTAGAACATTAGATGAGGCACAAGGGAGATATGCAACTACAGAGAAGGAGCTTCTAGCAGTTGTGTTTGCCTTTGAGAAATTCAGAAGCTATCTAGTAGGATCAAAGGTCATCGTCTACACGGATCATGCAGCCTTGAGGCACATTTATGCAAAGAAAGACACTAAGCCAAGATTGCTTAGATGGATCCTCTTGCTTCAAGAATTTGATATGGAGATTGTTGATAAGAAGGGTATCGAAAATGGAGTGGCTGATCACTTGTCTAGAATGAAAATCTTCGATGCGTTGCCAATAGATGACTCTATGCCTGAAGAGTCACTGATGGCCATTAGAACTGAATTGACTCGACCAACCACGCGACCAGCAACTCGAGTCCTTGATCGAGTGGTAGATAGAGTGGCTGATCGAGTCAAGGATCGCGTAGCCATTTCAAGTGGAACAGCCAACGCTTTAAGTTTGGGGGAAGAAAGGCTGCCTTGGTATGCAGACTTGGTTAACTACAAGGTTATTGGAGAAGTCCCTAAGAGCTTAGATTCATATAAACGGAAGAAATTCTTCAGAGATGTGCACCACTACTACTGGGATGATCCGTATCTCTACAAGAAGGGGTCGGATGGTTTGTTCAGAAGATGCATTGCTGAGAAAGAAGTAAAAGGAGTTCTAGAACATTGCCATGGATCTACCTATGGAGGTCACTTTGCAACCTTCAAGACTGTTCAGAAGATCCTCCAAGCAGGATTGTGGTGGCCTAGCATGTTTAAGGATGCTCAGAACTTCATCTCTAGGTGTGACCCCTGTCAGAGAATGGGCAATATAAGCAGAAGGAATGAGATGCCGCAGAACCCTATACTAGAGGTTGAAGTGTTCGACGTATGGGGGATAGATTTCATGGGTCCTTTCAATCCGCCATCATTCGGAAACAGCTATATACTGGTGGCTGTAGATTATGTCTCGAAATGGGTTGAAGCCCTTGCTTGCCCATCCAATGATGCTAAGGTTGTGCTTAAGATGTTCAAGAGCATCATTTTCCCAAGGTTCGGCGTTCCAAGGGTAGTCATTAGTGATGGAGGGTCTCACTTCATTAACAAGCTGTTTGAGAATCTGTTAAGGAAGCATGGGGTGAAGCATAAGGTTGCAACACCTTACCATCCTCAGACCAGTGGCCAAGTAGAAGTCTCCAACAAACAGATTAAGGCAATCCTTGCAAGAGTAGTGGGGGTTTCAAAAAGAGATTGGTCAGTCAAGCTTGATGACACTCTCTGGGCTTACAGAACAGCATTCAAAACGCCAATAGGGAGAACTCCATTCCAGCTGCTGTATGGGAAAGCATGCCATTTACCTGTTGAAATGGAGTACAAAGCTTTATGGGCAACTAAGCTATTGAACCTTGATATAAAGACAGCTCAAGAGAAAAGAACAGTTGACTTGCATGAGCTGGAAGAGATTAGGTTAGAAGCCTATGAAAGTTCTAAAGTGTACAAGGAAAGAACTAAAGCTTTTCATGACAAGAAGACCTTCCTAAGGAATTCAAGGCTGGGGATCAGGTGCTGTTATTCAACTCCAGGCTAAAGCTTTTTCCGGGAAAGCTGAAGTCCAGATGGTCCGGCCCATTTGTCATCAAGGAAGTATTGCCCTATGGTGCTATTACCCTGGTAGGAAAAGATGGGACTGAGTTCACGGTGAACGGGCAGCGGGTTAAGCGATACATGGCAGATATGATCATTCAAGAAGGAACCTCTGTTTCTCTCGGTGAACCGCCCAAAGCATAAGGAGGTAACAAGTCAAGCTCAGTGACTTTAAACAAGCTCACTTGGGAGGAAGTCCCATGTCTATCCCTGTTTATATAACTTTCATTCTTTTTGTTTTGATTTTGTTGGTTTTGGTTTTATGATTTGTTTTTAAGTATTTTTGATGTTTAGGGGACAATGCCTGAGTTAATCACAGAAGGGGGATAGAGACGTTTAAAGGAAAGAAACAAAGGGTGGTGAATGTCTAGCTCGACCTACTACTCGATCTCCCAATCATGTGATCGATCGAGTCCTTCATTGCAATGATCGAGTATAATTCAAACTTCGACCAATTAGCCGATTGACTCGATGTACGACTCGATCCGCCTGATCAAGTGCATGGTCGAGCTCAACGTCGCACACCACCGGCCACTTGAACAACGACATGAGAATGAAGATGGTCGATGTTTCTTTCTGAATTTTGCAGCAGTTCACAAGCTAGCTCAGAAGATGGAACTTTAGAAATGTCGTAGGAGCTTACAGTTTCATCTCAAGAGAAGAGACAAATCTCAAAGAAACATCAAAGCCAAAGATTTTGCTTGAGGAAGATAATAAGATCAACATCATGGTTGCAAAGTCGATGATGAAACAGTTAAAGCCATACAATGGATATTGCTAATAATGGAGCCAAGCCAAGCCATGACCATGGAACCTCCCAGATCATCCTCGGTTGAACCTAGGCAAAGGAAGAAAAGAGGTGACCGAGAGAAACGGAAGTCGCGATCAAGCTCGACCACACGACTCGATCGAGCACTCGAACCGGCGATCGAGTCGGTGGTCGAGTCAGTGATCGAGTGGTCTCTGGATGATGCACACGAGTCCGACTACACCAAAGAGACAATGGACGCATTAGTCACCTCCTACTTCACCAATCCATAAGCTAATTTCTTCACCCTATCATTGTACTATCCATAGCATGTTTATTGTTTTTGTTGTTGATCCTTATATCGTTTTTTCGAATTTTTATTACACAAGGGACTGTGTAATTTAAGTTTGGGGGAGGATTTAGGATGTGTTTGCATATCATCTAAGGCATAGAAAACCCTAAGGCATAGAAAACCCATAAAAATTTGAAAAATTATCGAAAAAAATAAAAAAGAGTGTTCATTAAAATACATTTGCATAAGGGATTATGATGATTACAACCTTGCATGCTTGCTGATTTATTACTTAAACATCAATGCCCAAGTTACTAGTTGTCTAATGCCTATTGAATGAGTTCGAGTATAAGATAGCACCATGTTTTGAATGCACAAATTGATTTCATCTGAATTGAAACATGCTGTGATTTGATGCCTTTCCCTATCTACTTGAACCAAGAACTTGATTCATAATTATCATACCTATGCATTGAATCTGAACTCATGGATACACATATGCATACTTGGATTTTCTTTCACCATTTTACCACTCTTGCTTATCCAAGTAGCTGATTCCAACATTGGGACAGTTTTCCACACCCTTACCCTATCCATCTTTCAAGCCAATTGTGATTTCTGAGTGTTAGGCCTATTTTCGAATTGAGCTTGGTAGAAAGTGTTAGGTTTGAGCCGACAAGAATAGCATCCTGTGTAGTTCTATCACGTTTTTGTTTGGGTTAGATAGAGCTAGATAGGAACTTGATTCTGCGTTTGGGATGGGTTGAGCTTCAAAGAAAAGATTGGAAAAAGAGAAAAAAAAAAGCAAAGTTTAAGAACTCTAAGGAGAGGTTTAAAGAGAAGAGAGCTGGTTGTTCTAGTGAAGGATTTGGAAAATATTGAAATGAATGGTTCTAGGAAAAAGAAAGAAAAGAGAACCAAAGTTAATAATAAAAACCTAAATCCGCTAGAAGTGATAAACGTATTTTGAGAAAGAAACCTCTTTTAAGAGTAAGAACAATTAAAAGGTTGAGCTGAAAAGAAACTCTAATGAGAAAGGGTAGAAATAAGACCATCTTCTGGTTTAGAAATAGGAAAGCTGAAATAAGCTTTTGAATCATTGGGTAGATGGGATTCTGTTCTTGTATGCATAGGTTGGCCCTTACCTTTAGCATTCTACTAAAGCTCAGTTCTTTTCTTGAGAGACCCTTGTTATGAATTGCTTAACCCATACATGGATGGACCATCTTGTCTCTTAACCTTACCCTTAGCCAAATGAGTTCATTGAATGTGCATAGCTTGATTTACAGTTTATGCTTAATGAATGTTAAAGGGATTGGTTGATTTGAATGCATGTGTAGGTTGAGACTGAAATCAGATTGTGTTGTGAAGAGTATGGCTAAAGTTTTATAAGAAGAACTCACTCACATTGCATTTTAGAACTATTACCTTGGACATTGATCTTATCATTTCTATCAGCATGTTTTGGTTCTGAAATCCCACCTTCAACTTCTTCTCCTGCTTTTGTCTTGATTGATTGCTTGAGGGCAAGCAAAGAATAAGTATGGGGGAGTTGATATCTCTGTAATTTACCTGTTTTAAGCATACATTGATAACTCATTTCGCATAGTTTCCTCTTTCATTTGCACCATTTAGAGTCACTTACTTCTGTTTTGCATACTTAGGCATTCTTGCATCGGCATTGCATAGATATCATGCATAAGGTGTTGAAACAGGTGATATGGAGTCACTTATGGATTAAGGGACGAATGGAGATTTGTTACATGGACAAGGATCGGTCAAAAAGCACAGGATGCAAAGGAAGAAAGTGACTCGACCGGCCACTCGACCTGCTTGATAGAGTCAAAGGATGAAAGATGCAGAATAAGGAAGCCACTCGATCACTGACTCGATCGAGTGGATCGAGTGCAAACTCAAGACACACGAAGGGAGCTCGATCACCCACTCGACCAAGCTGATCGAGTGCACTTCCAGAACGAGCCAAGGCATGGGCCACTTAACTGACTCGACCACACGACTCGATCAAACCGATCGAGTCAAACTGCCGACATCTATCTTGTCCTCTTCTGTTTTAGGGTTTTGCAAACTTCTCTATAAATACTCCCTTTAAGCCATTTGTTGATATATACGTTTTCTTGCCTAGGTTTTCTCTATATTTTCACCAAGAACATCTTATTTTGTAATTGAGATTTCTTCTAAGTTATTAAGTTTTTGTTATACTTCTTTTGCTAGTTATTAATCTCCATAACTTTGTCTATCTCTATTACAAGTTTTAATAAATTCTGGGTTTGTGTTCTTCATGTTCTTCATATGTTCTAAGTAATTATCTTAGTAGTTGTTAAGGTTTTGATATAGTTTCTTTGGTAATTGTTAGTCTCCATACCCTTGTCTATTCTTATTACAAGTTTTATAATTTTCTGGGTTTATGTTCTTGTTTTGAAGTCTAGACTCTTTCCATTATATTTAGTTTCTATTGTTGTTTCTTTGTCACTTATAGCTCTTTTCATCTTTATCTTTCGGATTATGCATGTTATAGTATTTTCTGGGTTTGTGTTCTTGATGTTCTTCATGATTTCTGAGTAGTCTTATAGGGTTCTTGAGGATGGGATAGGTTAGTGGCAAATCTTTGGTCTCCTAGGTCGTTTAAGCTTATGATTCCATGAATCCCTTATGGATTAGTGTCCTTAATGCTAGTTCCTTTCTGATCATTTGGAATTAGAATCCAGACATTTCCACACTCAAAAAGTGTGTCATGAAATGTCTGAACCAACTAATTCCATAGATTTACATTTCTAGCCTAAGAGATTAGATGTCTAGAGTGTTAATTAGCTTTAATAGACTGAGTCTTACTGCCTGTTAGGTTAGATTTCGCTAATGAGAATTAGGTCTGAAATTAGCTTAGCTTGATGGTTTCTATCATGAGAATGAATTAATCAACTTCTGAGTCTATTGTCTAGGGGTTAGTTCATCTTTGAGTTTGTTAAACACCTAGGTTGATTGAAGAAGAGTTGCTGACCCATTACCCCCATCCTTAGGATCTTTTACTTCCTAGTATCATTCTGTTTCCTTGTTTACTAGTTCTCATATCATTAATGCTCTGCTTTTGTTAGTCTTTCATTCTATTGCTTGTTATCCTAGAGATTAAAGACTACGGTCTGAAACGGTTCAGATTACTGGCCGGATCTCGTACTCGATATCACTTCTGTGGTATGGGAAACACAATTCCACGAACTTGAGAACTGATACTTTTGTGATCAAACAAACATATTGCTTGGCTTGACTTAACTGATTTGATCAAATCTTATCTGTTAGCATCACACCCAATTGGATTGACACCTATTGTATTGCAATGGCATGATAATGCATTAGGAAATTGATAGTAAAATCTGATTATCACTAATCCCTAGACAATAGGCTCATAAGCAATCAGATTCATTCTCATGACAAAAGACCTCAAGCTAAGATAGTTCCAGACCTAACTCTCATTAGCGAAATCTAACCTAACAGGCATTAAGATTCAGTCTATTAAAGCCAAAATACACTCTAAACATCCAATGTCTTGGGCTAGAAATGTAAATCTCTGGAATTAGTTGGTTCAGGCATTTCATCAAACACCTTGTGGGTGTGGAAATACCTGGGTTCTAATTCCAATTGATCAGAGAGAAATTAGCATTAAGAACACTAATCCAGAAGGGATTCATTGAAATCTAACCTTAAACGACCTAGGAGACTAAGGATTTCTCACTAATCTAACCCATCCTCAAGAACCCTAGAAAACTACTCAGACTCCATGAAGAACAGCAAGAACTCAAACCCAGAAATTAATAAAACTTGCATAACAGAAAGATAATGATGAGAGGAGCAAGAAGTTTCAAAGAAGTAAATGCAAAAACTCAATAGATAAAAAGATATCTGGATTACAAAATCTGGATGTTCTTGGTGAATACAGAGAAAAACCCTAAGGAAAAACGTAATATCCCTTGGGTAATGATAAGAGGGATATTTATAGCCTCAGTTCAAAACCCTAATACAGAAACAGACAAAATAGCAAAGTCGGCTGCTGAACTCGATATGCAAATCGAGCTCCCACATCGAGCTCGGCAAAATTCTAAAGGTGACCGTTTTGGCTTGGACTCGATGTGGAAATCGAGTTGGCTTGATCGAGCTTGGCCAAACACTTCAAAGGTGACGATTTTTGGTTCAGACTCGATGTGCAGATCGAGTAATCTTGATCGAGCTCGGCGACTCTCTCTCTCCTTCTCTTCTAAACATCTCCATTCTTCTAGCTTAATGCCAGCATTCACCTCCTACCACATCCTTGACCTCAAATACTCATTTAACACCTGATAACAACTCCAAATGCTAGGATGCATGCAACACTAATGCAAAAGACACTTAACATGCTAAGTACACAGAAAAAGACTATGAATGACATGAATGAAGGGTGAAACAATGTTAAACAGGTGGTAAATGTATGCTTAAAACTGGTAAAATATAGACATATCAACTTCCCCAAACTTAGTCTTTGCTTGTCCTCAAGCAAACAAACAAGATTAAGCTGGAGAAGAGGTTTGGAGGTGGGGTCTCAGAACCTAAAGCTTGCAAATTTCAGTAGTTAGAATCAAGGTCCAAGTTATTAGTTCTATGATGCAAGGTGAAAGAATTTTACTTAAAAATTTTAGACAAGCTCATCACCACAAGAAATGATTCCAGTCCTTTATCTACACATGCATTCAAATCTATCATTTCCTTTAACATTCATTAAACAAGAACATGGATCTGGTTATGCAATGTCTGCAAACTCATTTGGCTTGGTAAGAAAGGCTGGAGACAAAAATAATCTCCTTTAGAGTGGTTTATCAATCATGATCAAGGTTCTCTCAGAAAATGGATTGAGCTACAGAAGAAGGCTAAAGGTAAGGACCAATAGATGCATACAAGAATAAAACCTTGTCTACCCAAAGGCACCCAAACGTTTTACTCCTATCTCTCCAAGCCCAGATTGTCCTAAGTCTACCCTTCAGCTTCAGCTCTTTTTGAGCACACCCACTCACTCTTTCTTCTAAGTCTTAGGAGAGGTTTTTCTTTCTGACTCGTCTAGCGGATTGGGGTTTTCTTTTAAACACTATGGTTCTCTTTTCTTCTTTTTTTCTTAAGACATCAAAAGCTTTTGCTATGCACTTCTCTTTTTTTTTTTTATCTTTCTTTTCTTTTGCTTAGAACCATCTTTTTTCTATACCTTGCATTCCCCAAATCCTTTACTAGAACATATATACTTAGAAACACATTCCCCCTCCTAAAGACTCTATCCCTTCTTTTTCATCAAACTCTTCTTTTCTATTCTGTTTAGCACAAATCCAATCCCAAACCCTGTGACAAGTTCCAAGCTAGTCCTATCTAGTCCGAATAATGCAAACTAGAACTACACAAGATTTCATTCCTGTCGGCTCAAACCTAACACTTTCTACCAAGCTCAATCCAGAAAACGGCCTAATACTCAGAAAAACATAGTTGGCTTGAAAGAAGGTTAGGTTATGGGTGAGGAGAAACTGATCCATAGATGGGGTCAGCTACTTGGATCAACAAGAGTGGTGAAAAGGGAAAGATGATCCAAATATGTATATGGTATCCATGAGTTTACATGCAATGCACAACCAGATAATTGCAAGTCAAGATTAGGTTCTTCTAAGTAGGAAATGATGTCAAGTCACAACATGCTTCAATTAAGACTAGAATGCAATTCGAGAATTCCAAGCTTATTTCAGTTTTATGTTCAGATTACTGGCCGGATCAAACGAGGGCATTGATCCTAATCTAGTAAATGAAGCAAGCTAACAAGGTTGAATTCATCATCGTCCCCTATGATGGATGCAACAGCTCTATATGAAACATTCTAGACTCAATCCTATATGCATATGCAAACTACATGAACACACTCTTTTTTTTTTTTTTTTGATAATTTTTCAAATTTTTATGGTTTTTCTATGCTTTAGATGTTATGCAGACACAAGTATGCGAATTGAAAATAAGATTCATAGAAACAAACATCAAACACATCTTAAATCCTCCCCCAAACTTAAATTACACAGTCCCTTGTGTAATAAAAATCTGAAGGAAGACTTAAAGATCAACAAGAAAAACAATAGAACATGCAAATGAAACTGCAATGGTAGGGTGAAAGAGTTAGCTCAAGGTCTGGTGAAGAAGGAAGCGAGTGAATCCTCCATGCTCTGTCTGGTGTATGCAGGCTCGATGTGCAGAACGAGTGGGGTGGTCGAGCTCGATTATGGCGCTTCACTTGAATCAGCTGCTCGTCGTTTTCGCTGCCTTGGCTCAAAGGAGGATGCCCTTGGAGGATCGATGGGAATGTTGCGCCTAGGGGCTATGCTGTAGGATCCACTTCTTTGCAAAGCACTCGGTGGGATTGTGACTTTACTAGAGGAAGATCCGCTCAGCTTGCTTTGAAACTCCTTGAATTGCCCCCTCATTTCTTTCATGGAGTCCTTTAGCTCTCTGACTGTGCCCTTCAGTGCTGTGATTGTCTTGTCTTGGAACTTGTTCCATTTTTGGAGAAGACTGATTCGCTTGTAAGCTTCGTTCAAACTGTGGCTCTGAGTTGGTGCAGCAGATTCTTCAAAGTAATACATATCTGGTTCGACTTCCATGTCTGCATCGAAGGTAGCCTGAGCTGGTTGAGTGTTCGCTTGGGAGGAATCATGGAGGATGTTGGATGGTGGCCAGAAATCGATGTTGCTCCCCATTCTTATCTTGGTGACGATCGTGCAAGGAAGGATGAGCTTGGCTTCTCCAGCTTCTAGGTGGGTGAACCTGTAGAGGTACATCCCATTCGCGTTTGTCCGGTCAAGAAACCTTGTCTTTATCAGGTTTGGGACATCGATCCATCTTGGCGCATCAACCGCAAAACTATGATCCTATTGGAGAATGGTGAATATGAAACCGAAGTGGAGGATGTGGTTTCTGATTCTCTACCTTCTGAAGGAGAAGAGCGAGTGCAAAACCCTATCAATGGAGAACTGCTAGTAACAAGGAGTACTTTGAGCATCCAACCTAAACCAGAGGAGCAAGAACAAAGAGAAAATCTGTTTCACACTCGTTGCCACATCAAAGGAAAGGTATGTAGTTTGATCATCGATGGTGGTAGTTGTACTAACGTTGCTAGTGATACCTTGGTCAGGAAGTTAGGTCTTGTTGCAAGAAAACACCCACGACCTTATAACCTTCAATGGCTCAATGAAGAAGGAGAAATGAAGGTTAGCCACCAGGTGATGATTCCCATTGCCATTGGGAAGTATGAGGACGAAATTCTCTTTGACATACTTCCTATGGAAGCTGGTTATATCTTACTTGGAAGGCCATGGCAGTTTGATCGAAGGGTCACTCACAATGGCTACACTAACCGTTATTCCTTTGGACACCAAGGCAAGAAGATCACTTTAGCTCCATTATCACCTCAAGAAGTGCACAAGGACTAGGTGTCGCTCAAACAGAAGGAGGATCAAGCTAAGCAAACCGAGAAAGGATCTAGTTCAACGCCAGCAAAAGAACAAGATTCCAAACCAGCTAAGCATTCAAACTTTTTTATAAAACCAAGCAGTGTTAAGAAAGCTATTTACTCTCATCAGTCATTGCTTATCTTTGTTTTTAAAGAAGTACTAACGAACTTGTCTAACCACACACCGGTCATGCCGAGTGAACTCAAGTACCTTTTGCAGGATTACAGTGATGTGTTCCCAGAGGATAAGTCCACAGGATTGCCACCACTACGTGGGATAGAGCACCAAATTGACTTGGTTCCTGGAGCTTCATTGCCAAATCGTCCAGCATACAGAACCAATCCGGTTGAGACAAAGTAGTTGCAAAGGCAAGTGAATAAGCTGATGGAGAAAGGATATATCCCAGAGAGTTTGAGCCCGTGCGCCGTGCCAATTTTGCTAGTACGTAAGAAAGATGGATCGTGGTGCCTGTGTGTAGACTGTCGTGCCATTAACAAAATCACGGTAAAGTATAGACACCCTATTCCTAGACTTGATGACATGTTTGATGAACTTTATGGGTCAGTAATCTTTTCTAAGATAGACTTGAAAAGCGGATATCATCAGATTAGGATGAAGGGGGTGACGAATGGAAAACAACCTTTAAAACTAAACATGGGTTGTACGAGTGGTTAGTAATGCCATTTGGCTGAACCAATGCACCTAGTACGTTTATGAGGTTGATGAATCATGTGTTAAGAGCTTACATAGGATTGTTTGTAGTTGTCTATTTTGATGACATCTTGATCTACAGCAAACGCCTTAGTGAGCATGTTGAACATTTGAAAATGGTTCTTGAAGTACTTAGAAAGGAAAAGCTCTATGCTAACCTGAAGAAATGCACATTTGGAACAGATAACCTTGTGTTTTTAGGTTTTGTTGTAAGTGCAGATGGCATAAGAGTTGATGAGGAGAAGGTGAAGGCTATCAAAGATTGGCCGAGTCCAAAGACAGTGGGAGAAGTTCGGAGTTTCCACGGGTTAGCCGGTTTCTACAGAAGGTTTGTTAAGGACTTCAGCACTATAGCAGCACCTCTAACTGAAATAATCAAGAAAACCGTGGGTGTCAAATGGGAACAAGAACAGGAGGATGCGTTCCAAGCCTTAAAAGGGAAGTTAACTCATGCACCCTTACTTGTTCTTCTAGACTTTCTTAAAACTTTTGAGATAGAGTGCGATGCCTTAGGAGTTGAAATTGGTGCTGTTCTCATGCAGGAAAGAAGACTAGTCGCGTTCTTCAGTGAGAAGTTGGGAGGAGCAACACTCAACTATCCAACTTACGATAAAGAGCTCTATGCTTTGGTGAGAGCACTCCAAACTTGGCAGCACTATCTTTGGCCTAAAGAGTTCGTCATTCATATCGACCATGAATCCCTCAAACACTTGAAAGGTCATCACAAGCTTAATAAGAGACATGCAAGGTTGGTTGAATTCATTGAAACGTTTCCTTATGTGATCAAATATAAGCAAGGTAAAGATATTGTAGTCGCTGATGCATTGTCTAGAAGGTATGCTCTTATTTCAGTTCTGGATTCAAAGTTGCTTGGGTTTGACATGATTAAAGAACTCTTTGAAACTGATTCTGATTTCAAAGAAACTTATGCAGCTTGTGCTAAACATGCTAGTGGAAAATACTTTAAGCATGAAGGATTTCTTTTTCTTGAGAATAGACTTTGTGTGCCTAATCGTTCTTTGAGAGACTTGTTGGTCAGGGAAGCTCATGGAGGAGGCTTGATGGGACATTTTGGCAAACCTAAAACTCTTAAGCTGATGGCAAGAATCGATGGTCCTTTCCGAATCATCAGGAGAATCAACGACAATGCTTATCAACTTGATATCCAAGGTAAGTACAAAATCTCTTCAAGCTTTAACGTGACTGATCTTATTCCTTTTGTGGCATATGAACCAGATTTGAGGACAAATCCTTTTCAAGAGGAGGGAGATGATATGATCATGGATGAGCTTGAACCAGAGCATGTACCTGAGCTTGAAGCTGTGGACGAGCATGAACCTGAGGAAGCATTGCAAGTACCAGCTGGAACTATGACGAAGTCTCGATTCATGAAATTCTCTAAGGCACTAAGTTCTATACTTAGTTAAGCTTCTAATCAAGTGGACTTATTGGAGGAAGGAGTAAAACACACTACTTTGGTGTTGTTGCAAGTTCAAGACGTTCAAGAGGCTTTATAACCGACTAGCTAAGCCATTCTGGAAAACGAGTTACAAGTCTGCTAAGCAATTTAGAAGTCTGCCGAACAAAGTTAGAAGTCTGCTGAACAAATTCTCAAGTCTGCCAAATAACTCACAGTCTCCTATGTACGTCTGTCAGTTCCTCAAGTACGACTAAGAAGGAAAAATGCCAAATGGAAGTTGCAGAGTAAAATATGAAGCTGAAGAGTCATTCAACACTAGTTAATTCAGTCTTCATCTAGTTTTTCGTATTTCATTGTTTTTAGTTGAGTTTTAACTACAGTTTCTTCTATTTAAGCTAAACTCTGGTTTGGCTCAATCTTCACTCCACAGTGAGCTACTTCCTCAGCTACAAGCTCATCCTCTGGTTCAAGCTGCTCCTTAGATTCTTTTCCATGCTCTAAGCTACATGAATCGTCCTGTATTGTATTACATGTCGAGCTCTATTTGTTTGGTAGAGCTTACAAATCGAGCTCATCATCTTCAGCTCGGACTCGAGCACGGACTCGATATCTTGGTTGAGCTTGCACATCAAGCTCGGCCAAGCCTCCTCCATCTCTTGGATCGACTAGTATCATATCAAGTCCTCCAATAGCTTGATTGAATAGCTTAGTCTTTGATCTAGTCATTGGACCAACTGGTGTGACAAGAACATCCTCAGCTATAAGCTCATCCCTTGGTTCAAGCTCAAGTTCTATTTGCTCCTTTTTGCTTGGGCTCTGTTTGTTTGGTCGAGCTTGCAAATGGAGCTCGTCATCTTCAGCGCATGGGCTTTGTTTGTTTGGTCGAGCTTGCAAATCGAGCTCGTCATCTTCAGCTTGGACTCGAGCACGGACTCGACATGCTGGTCGAGCTTGCATGTCGAGCTCAGCCAAGCTTCCTTCGCCTCTTGACTCGTCTAGTTTCATATCATCCTCTCCCACTTGAAAAGGATTTGACCTCAAATCCATTTCATCTGCAATATAAGGAACTAAATCAGACACATTAAAACTAAAGCTTACGTAGTACTTACCTTGGAGATCCATCTGATAAGCATTGTCGCTTATTCGTTTTGTGATTGTGAAAGGACCATCGATCCTTGGCATTAGTTTAGACTTCCTCTCAGCTGGGAATCGTTCCTTCCTCAAATGAACCCAGACTTGGTCGCCAACTTCAAAAAAATTATGTCACGCCTGCCTTTGTTTGCCTATATGACATACTGCTTTATCTTCTCTTCTATGTTCTTCTTGGTGTTCTCATGAATCTGTTTGACCAAATCAGCTTTCTTTTTCCCATTTATGCTAGCTCTTTCACTCAAAGGTAAAGGTATTAGATCCAAAGGTGATAATGGGTTAAAGCCATAAACAATCTGAAATGGAGAATACTTAGAAGCAGAATGCATAGCATGATTATATGCAAATTCGATATGCGGCAAGCAATCTTGCCAAGTTTTCAGATTCTTCTTAATCAAAGCACGTAACAGAGTTCCCAAAGTTCGATTAACAACTTCTGTTTGCCCATCAGTTTGGGGATGACATGTGGTCGAAAATAACAGTTTAGTTCCTAGCTTAGACCACAAAGTTTCCCAGAAATAGCTAAGAAACTTGGTATCTCTATCAGAAACAATAGTCCTAGGCATGCCATGCAAACGAACTATTTCTTTAAAGAACAAATCTGCTACTTGAGATGCATCATCAGTCTTATGACAAGCAATGAAATGTGCCATTTTAGAGAACCTATCAACCACAACGAAAATAGTCTTTTCCAGTCCTAGTTCTAGACAATCCAAGCACAAACTCCATAGATATATCAGTCCAGGGATGAGAAGGAATAGGCAGAGGAGTATACAAACCATGCAGCTGAATGATATTAGGATTTTTGCTATCAATTACCCTAATGCATTATCATGTCATTGTAATACAGAAGGTTATCAATCCAATCAGGTGTGATGCTAACAGATAGGATGCAACAGATCAATTTAACTCAAGCCAAGCAATAAGGTTTATATTGTCTAGCAACCTAAATGAGCAGAAAGTATTAGCAGAAACTAAAACAAGCACTAAAATTGAAACAAGCAATTAAGACTAACAGAAAGTAACAGAAGCTACAGAAGCAGAAAAGGGCAACAGAATAATCAGATAAACAAGAAGCTCCTAAGGATGGGGTAATGGATCAATGATTCATCCTTAATCAACCTAGATGTTTAACAAACTCAAGCAGAGCTAATCCCTATGCAATAGACTCATAAGCTGACTAATCCACTCTCATGACAGAAATCATCAAGCTAAGCTAGTTCCAGACCTAATTCTCATTAGCGAAATCTAACCTAACAAGCATTAAGATTCAGTCTATTAAAGCCAATAAACACTCTAGACAACTAATCTCTTAGGCTAGATATGTAAATCTCTGGAATTAGTTGGCTCAGACATTTCATCAAACATTTGGTGGGTGTGGAAATGTCTGGGTTCTAATTCCAAATGATCAAAGAGAATTTAGCATTAAGAAATCTAACCATAAACGACCTAGGAGACTAAGGATTCTTCACTAATCTAACCCATCCTCAAGAACCCTAGAAAACTACTCAGAACTCATGAAGAACATCAAGAACTCAAACCCAGAAATCAATAAAACTTGCATATTAGATAGGTAAGGATGAGAGGAGAAAGAAGTTTCAAAGAATCAAATGCAAATACTCAATAGATCAAAAGATATCTGGATTACAAAATCTGGATGTTCTTGGTTGCTACAGAGAAAAACCCTAAGGAAAAACGTAATCCCCCTTGGGTCATGATAAGAGGGATATTTATAGCCTCAGTTTAAAACTCTAATATAGAAAAAGACAAAGTCTCTAAAGGTGGCCGCTTTGGTTCGGGCTCGATGTGCAAATCGAGCTTGTAAAAATCTCTAAAGATGGCTGCTTTGGCTCGGACTCGATGTGCAAATCGAGCTGGCACATCGAGCTTGTAAAATTCTCTAAAGATGGCTGCTTTGGCTCGGACTCTATGTGCAAATCGAGCTGGCTGGTCGAGCTCGGCCAAAACTTCAAATGCATTAATAAAGTGTTCAGAATCGAGCTTGCATGTCGAGCTTGCACCACTCTCTAACCTTTTCTTCTAAACGTCTCTGTTCTTCTAGCTTAATCCCAACATTCACCTCCTACTCCATTCTTGACCTCAAAACTCCTTGAGCACCTAATAACAACTCCAAATGCGAGAATGCATGCAATGCTAATGCAAAAGACACTTAAACATGCAAAGTATACACAAAAGGACTATGAATGACATGAATGAAGGGTGAAACAATGTTAAATGGGTGATAAATGTATGCTTAAAACAGGTAAATTATAGACATATCAACTCCCCCAAACTTAGTCTTTGCTTGTCCTCAAGCAAACAAACAAGATTAAACTGGATAAGAAGTTTGAAAGTGGGGACTCAAAACCAAAACATGTTTATAGAAATGATCAAATCAATGTCCAAGTTAATAGTTCTAAGATGCAATGTGAGTGAGTTCTTCTTATAAAACTTTAGCCATACTCTTCACAACACAATCTGACTTCAGTCTCAACCTAGACATACATTCAAATCAACCAATCCCTTTAACATTCATTAAGCTGAAACCGTGAATCAAGCTATGCATATTCAATGAACTCATTTGGCTAAGGGAAAGGTTTAAGAGACAAATATGGTCTCTTCACATATGGTTTAAGCAATACATAAGAGGGATCTCTCAAGAAATGACTGAGCTTTAGAAGAACGCTAAAGGTAAGGGCCAACCTATGCATACAAGAATATAATCCCATCTACCCAATGATACAAAAGCCATTTCGGCCTTCCTATTTCTAAACCAAGAAGATGATCCTATTTCTACCTTTTTTCACTTAAGGCATTCTTTTTGCCTTGAACTCTTCTTCAATCAAGTCATTCTTTTTCTTTGTTTACATTCTAAGGAGTGGTTTTCTGAATTTGATGATTTCTAGCAGATTCGGGTTTTCTTAGCAGCTATGGTTCTCTTTTCTTCTTATATCATAAGACATTCTAGGCTTTTTGCCCCTTCTTCTCTTTTACTTGCACAGAACCACTTTTCTTTCTTTTTGTATACTCCCAAATCCTTTATTAGATCAACAACATATTCCCTTATTTTTTTACTTTCCTCTCCTAAGAACTCTTAACCTTTTCTTTCTTTCACCCTTTTTCTTTCTTTCTCAACCAAACTCCACACCCAAAATTAAGCTCCCACCTAGTCCTATCTAGTCCAAAACTCGTGAACTAGAACTACATGGGACACTATACTTGTCGGCTCAAACCTAACACTTTCTACCAAGCTCAATCAGAAAAGGCCTCACACTCAGTAAATATTTATGGCTTGAAAGAAGGTTAGGCTAGGGTATGGAAACTGTTCCAATAATGGGAATCAGCTACTTGGATTAACAAGAATGGTAAAATGGTGAAAGAGAATCCAAGTATGTATATGTGTATCCATGATTTCAAATTCAATGCATAGACATGATAATTATGAGTCAAATTCTGGTTCAAGTAGATGGGGAAAGGCATCAAATCACAACATGCTTCAATTCAGATAAGAATATCAAATTGGGTATTCAAAGCATGGTGCTGTCTTATACTCAAACTCATTTAATATGCATCAGACAACTACCAACTTGGGCATTGAGGTTAATGAATCAGCATGCTTACAAGGTTATAATCATCATAATCCCCCAGTGCAAATGCATCAATCCTAAATGAAACAGCTAGACTCAATATTAAAATGCAAATGCAACTACATGAACACACTCTTTTTTGGATAATTTTTTGAAAATTTTCAAATTTTTATGGTTTTTCTATGCTTTAGATGATATGCAGACTCAAGTATGCAAATAAAAATAAGAGTCACAGAAAACAAATCAAACACATCCTAAACCTTTCCCCAAACTTAAATTACACAGTCTCTTGTGTAATAAAAATTTAAAAAAAAGGTTCAAGAAACAACAAGAAATCTAATAAAAATTCAATGGTATGTACAATGAATGGTTGGAGCTGTTACCTCAAGGCTGGGTGAAGAAGGAGGAGATTGAGTACTCTATGCTCTGTCTGGTATATGCAGACTCGACGTGCAGATCGAGCTTGGAAGTCGAGTCTGGTTCTGGTGCTTCATACCCACTGCTACGTTTCATAATCATCTTGTGATCAAACCCTTCTCCTGTGACCTGACCACCTGAAACACTAGAAAACATATCAAAAATTACCAAAAACCGAAAGCAATATATACAAAGATAGTCATGGAACTTCCTCCCAAGTGAGCTTGTTTTAAGTCTCTAAGCTTGACTTTTCATACTCATTAGCCTAAGGTGGTTGATAGAGAGGAACTAAGGATCCCTTTGGAACGATCTGATCAACCATATAGGACTTGACTCTTTGCCCATTCACCTTGAATTCAGCTCTTTTTGGCAATTCATCAGCAAGTTGATCCATCTCTTTAATCCAGAAAAGCTGACCCTCTATTGTAGGTTTCTTCACAGCATCCTTGATGTCAAACTTCATCTGGAGATCCTTTTCCAGATTTAGATCAATCTTTCATTTCCTAAGATCAATGACTGCTCCAGCTGTGGCCAAAAAAGGCCTTCCTAAGATCAAAGGATCTTTTGGTTCTTCATCCATTTCTAGCACGACGAAGTCTGTAGGCACTTCCACGTTTCCAATTTTGATAGGTAAGTCTTCTAATATGCCATGAGGTTTTCTAATAGACCTATCAGCCAAGACCAAGGACAGGTTGTAGGATTTGTATTTACTGAACCCTAGCCTCTTAGCTACAGAAAGTGGCATAAGGCTTACAGATGCTCCAAGGTCACAAAGACACTTCTTGAAAACCAATGGACCTAGAGAGCATGGTAGAGTGAAAGAACCGGGGTCGTCTAGCTTTTGGAGAACCTTCTTCTGTATAATAGCACTGCTTTCTTCGTTTAGTACTAGCATTCCCTGAACTTCCTTAATCTTTTCCATCACTGCATCCTTTAAGAAATTTTGATAGTTAGGCGCAAGCATTAACGCGTCTAGTAAAGGAATCCTGATCACAAGTTCACTCATCTGCTTGTCAAAGAGAGCTTTATACTTCTCTATTTTCTCTTGCTTGAATCTACTCGGGAATGGAAGCTTAGCCTTGTATGGAGGTGGAACAAAGCATCTTTCCTTTTTCTTTGAAACAACTTGTTTCTCAGCAGAGGTGGGCTTGACTCTATCAACATCTCGAGCTTGCAAATCGAGCTTGTCTCCCTGTGTGTATTTTTCAGCTTGATCTTCATTGTGACAGAATCCTCCCCATCCTGATTTTCATTATCCCCAGTGATTTTAGGGTGTCCTTCTGTAGTAGGGAGCTCTTTTCCACTCCTCAAGGTGATAGAATGGACGTGGAAATCCTTGGGGTTCTGGATTGATTTCCCTGGGAGTTGTCCAGTAGGCCTTGGAGAAGAAGTAGAAGCACTTGTGCTTTCCATGTACTTCAGTCTTGCGTTTAATGTCTCAAATTTGGTGTTGAGATCATTATAAGTGCAATCCATCTTGTTGTTCCGTTCGGCAAGCTTCTTAGCTACCTCCATTGCACTAGTTGCTTGACCTTGTAGAAGTTGTTGCAGCATAGTTTTAACGTCTTGGTCTGGGGCAGTAGATGTCTGGACTTGCTGAGGTACAAAACCAGGTGGTGCGCCCATGAGTTGCTGTTGTGGATAGCTACTTTGAAATTTTGGCTTTGGAACAAACCCTTGGTTTTGATTGTGTGGAACAAAAGGCTTGTTTTGGAACTGCTGCTACTGAGGAGGGTAGACTTGATCCTGTGGGTTTGCCACATTTGTGCTCCTATAAGACAAGTTGGGGTTATGCTTATAGTTGATGAAACCATTGTTGTAGCCTCCCTGGTTCTGAATGTAGCTTATTTTGTCCAGCTGATCACTCTCCCCATCCGGAACCTGAAGTTGCTCATGCTCACAAACAAAGTGAACATGCGTCTGCTGGGCTTGAAGGAATTTATCGAGCTTGTCATTTAGAGCCTTGATCTCCCTTCTATGCTTGTCATCAGAATCATTACGCCCCCTTATGCTTCTATCGTAGTCTTCATTATAGTTCCCATCAGATTGAGCAAGGTTCTCTACTAACTCCCAGCCTTCATCAACATCTTTATTTAAGAAATTTCCATTGCTTGCATTATCTAGAAGCATTCTGATCTTTGGAATAACCCCTCTATAAAGTGTGCTAAGAAGGGACTCATTGCTGAATCCATGATGAGGGCACTGAGATTGGAAGCCTTTGAATCTCTCCCAAGCTTCACAGAAAGTTTCTCCATTCCTCTGAGCAAATCCTGAGATTTCATTCCAGAGTCGAGCAGTTCTTGAGTTAGAGAAGAACTTGGCAAGGAAAACTCTCTTGCATTCATCCCAGGAGGTAATTGAACCATGAGGTTAGTGTCTTCTCCCATAGATGGGCTTTGTCACCAAGGGAAAATGGAAATAGCCGCAGCTTGAATCCATCTTCACTAACTCCATTGATTTTGCAGAGGCTACAGAGCCTGTCAAACTCGTCAAGATGATCGAGTGGATCTTCCGTAGGTAAGCCATGGAACTTGTTGCTCTGAACCATGGATATCAAGCCACTCTTGATCTCGAAGTTATTGTTCTGAACAGCAGGAGGGACGATCCCATGCCGTTGAGTGTGAGTGCTAGGGGCATCACCAGCTCCAATGTATCTTGGCCGTCTCTGCTGAGGTCCATGTGGGTCATCCATGCCTATTGGATCCTGTTGATCAACTCTGATGTTGTCCTTTTGCTCTCTCAATTCGCGTGGTAACCGGTTGATATTGTCAATGTAGTGGATGAGATTGTAGTTGCCTTTCGATCTAGTGTGCATAAAACTAAGAGCTTGACTCGATGTGGGAACTCGATTTGGGTTGTCGAGTCTGCACGTCGAGCTCAGTTTGCACCTGCAACAAAGAAAGAACCACCAAACCAGTAATCAAAGTAAAGTGAAAACGAACTTGATCTTAAGAGATATGAAATCCTAAATGTAACAAACAAACACCCAATCGGCAACGGCGCCAAATTGATATTGGAATTTTTGCTATCAATTACCCTAATGCATTATCATGTCATTGTAATACAGAAAGTTATCAATCCAATCAGGTGTGATGCTAACAGATAGGATGTAACAGATCAATTTAAGTCAAGCCAAGCAATAAGGTTTATATTGTCTAGCAACCTAAATGAGCAGAAAGCATTAGCAGAAACTAATACAAGAACTAAAATTGAAACAAGCAATTAAGACTAACAGAAAGTAACAGAAGCTACAGAAGCAGAAAAGGGCAACAAAATAATCAGATAAACAAGAAGCTCCTAAGGATGGGATAATGGATCAATGATTCCTCCTTAGTCAACCTAGGTGTTTAACAAACTCAAGCAGAGCTAACCCCTATGCAATAGACTCATAAGCTGACTAATCCACTCTCATGACAGAAATCATCAAGCTAAGCTAGTTCCAGACCTAATTCTCATTAGCGAAATCTAACCTAACAGGCATTAAGATTCAGTCTATTAAAGCCAATAAACACTCTAGACAGCTAATCTCTTAGGCTAGATCTGTAAATCTCTGGAATTAGTTGGTTCAGACATTTCATCAAACACTTGGTGGGTGTGGAAATGTCTGGGTTCTAATTCCAAATGATCAAAGAGAAATTAGCGTTAAGAACACTAATCCAGAAGGGATTCATAGAAATCTAACCATAAACGACCTAGGAGACTAAGGATTCCTCACTAATCTAACCCATCCTCAAGGACCCTAGAAAACTACTCAGAACTCATGAAGAACATCAAGAACTCAAACCCAGAAATCAATAAAACTTGCATATCAGATAGGTAAGGATGAGAGGAGAAAGAAGTTTCAAAGAATCAAATGCAAATACTCAATAGATCAAAAGATATCTGGATTACAAAATCTGGATGTTCTCGGTTGCTACAGAGAAAAACCCTAAGGAAAAACGTAATCCCCCTTGGGTCATGATAAGAGGGATATTTATAGCCTTAGTTTAAAACCCTAATATAGAAAAGACAAAGTCTCTAAAGGTGGCCGCTTTGGTTCGGGCTCGATGTGCAAATCGAGCTTGCACATCGAGCTTGTAAAAATCTTTAAAGATGCCTGCTTTGGCTCGGACTCGATGTGCAAATCGAGCTGGCACATCGAGCTTGTAAAATTCTCTAAAGATGGCTGCTTTGGCTCGAACTCTATGTGCAAATCGAGCTGGCTGGTAGAGCTCGATCAAAACTTCAAATGCATTGATAAAGTGTTCAGACTCGATTTGCACATACAGCTTGCACGTCGAGCTTGCACCACTCTCTCACCTTCTCTTCTAAACGTATCCATTCTTCTAGCTAAATCCAAACATTCACCTCCTAATCCATTCTTGACCTCAAAACTCCTTGAGCACCTGATAACAACTCCAAATGCGAGAATGCATGCAATGCTAATGCAAAAGACACTTAAACATGCAAAGTATACACAAAAGAACTATGAATGACATGAATGAAGGGTGAAACAATGTTAAATAGGTGATAAATGTATGCTTAAAACAGGTAAATTATAGACATATCACTGAACCTTTGACTTAGCTTGTTTACATGTTGCACATCTGCCACAGATTCTAATACGGCCCTACTGTGAGTTAGGAACTTCCAGGAGCAAGATCAAGTGGTTGCATGCATCAAACAAATAGATCTGGGCTTTTGAAAATTGAAAAAGCTCACTCGAGTGTAGGATCGAGTGAGAGATCGAGTGGGTGATCTAGTGGGTCTGAAAGCGTCGGAATGGAGTGAAACTTAAGGAGCGGATAGATGAGATGATGAAAAGTATCTTGGTGAATTTTGAGCTAAATTCGTCGAGCGAGTGAGAGTGAACGAGTGAGAAGATGAACGGATATTATGAGAAATGATGAATCGATTTGAACTATCAAGAGATGCGAAAAGGCTCTTGATTTTCGGTTTTAATTCACCCAGGATATGACACACGAGGGTAAGATCCAAGTTTGTGGATATTACACACCACAAGATCAAACAAACTTAGAAAATGTCTAGATTAAAAATGTTTGATAATCTCATTTCAAAGGTTCAGGAAGCTTAAATAGTAAACAACAGAAAGGAGACTAGGGTTGCTGGAAAAAAGGCCTCAAACAAATAGGCCCAAAACATAGTTCTAAAATATAAAAGGTCTAAACGAAATAAGATAGATTCAGCCCACTTCTCCCTTGAATTCCTTCAGCAATGTCGCCTAAGGGTTTGTAGAGAAAAGAGTGTGAACAACTTACCTCATTAAAAACCTTGTCTAGAAAACCCAAGTTGGGACAAAACTAGACCAAGGGAAAAAGAGTATAAGAGCACACACCTCCCTTAGGCAACCCATAGCTAGCTTGAATCACAACCAATGTAGTTGTATTAACTATAGAGCTAAGGTTGCTTTCAGCCTGATTGAGCATTGTGCCAACGGCTTCTTTTAGTGTCTTGGCTTTGGCTCTTGTAATGGGTCCACTTGGTATCTCCATAGCTTGCTCAAGCTCCTCTGGTCCGAGTTCTGCCAGTTCTCGTTGCTCCGGTTCATGCTGCTGGTCCATTCTTATATCATTTCCCTTGTGCTTAAGACAACATTCTCAACCTGTCCTTTAGGAACTTTCACAAACACTAAAGGAAACACATCAAATGTGCGTGAAGAATTAAATAGCTTCTTAGGATGTTGAAACACATTTTAACAACCTAAAACATTTGATCTAGATCCTAAGTGATGTCTACCTTCATAGAATGGTTCTGAAACACAGAAAGCAGTTTCAAGAGTTTGTTTAACATTTAAAAACATTTTATGCAACTTTGTTTCAGTTCTGGCTCTAATCAGCTCATGTATGTCATTAAACTCAGAAACGCTTAAGGAAGAATGAAATTTATGCAACTCATCAATTGAAAGATCTTTTGATTTTAAAAATGTTTTAAGTGTGAATGTTTCAAAGGTTGGAATCATTTTATCAAAAATAGATTTTGAAACACAAAATTCTTTCATGTTTTTCAAACCAAAACGTTTTTTCTCTTGAACAGAAACCAAAATAAACAAACAAGGCTCTTTCCAACAAAAGTTTGTTGTTTGTACCAGCCTCTTCTTCATCTCCTGCCATGTTTCTGCAAGAAAGCAAAAAGCAAACCAGTAATCTAGTCCAACAAACACTTAGAACTATCAAATTTAGGCTAAGATCTAACAGTCTAATAAACCAGAGAATGATCAAAGAGTAGATCTATGGATTTCGTAATTGGTCAATCAAGAAGATGAAAAGTTTTCGACACAACCTAACTTGACATGGCTCTGATACCACATAATACGGCCCTACTGTGAGTTAAGAACTTCCAGGAGGAAGATCAAGTGGTTGCATGCATCAAACGAACAGATCTGGGCTTTTGAAAACTGAAGAAGCTCACTCAAGTGTAAGATAGAGTAAGAGATCGAGTGGGTGATCGTGTGGGTCTGGAAGCGTTGGAATGGAGTGAAACTTAAGCAGAGGATAGATGAGATGATGAAGAGTATCTTGATGAATTTTGAGCGAAATCCGTCGAGTGAGTGAGAGTGAACGAGTCAAAAGATGAACGGATGTTATGAGAAAGGATGAATCGATTTGAACTATCAAGAGATGCGAGAAGGCTCTTGATCTTTGCCTTGAATTCACCTAGGATATGACACACGAGGGTAAGATCCAAGTTTGTGGATATTACACACCACAAGATCAAACAAACTTAGAAAATGTCTAGATTAAAAATGTTTGATGATCTCATTTTAAGGGTTCAAGAAGCTTAAATAGTAGACAACAGAAAAAGAGACTAGGGTTGCTGGAAAAAGGCTTCAAACAAATAGGCCCAAAACATAGTTCTAAAATAGAGAAAGTCCAAACGAAATAAGATAGATTCGGCCCACTTCTCCCTTGAATTCCTTCAGAAATGTCGCCTAAGGGGTTGTAGAGAAAAGAGTGTGTGCAACTTACCTCATTAAAAACCTTGTCTAGAAAACCCAAGTTGGGACAAAACTAGACCAAGGGAAAAAGAGTATAAGAGCACACACCTCCCTTAGGCAACCCTTAGCTACCTTGAATCAGAATCAATGTAGTTGTATTAGCTATAGAGCTAAGGTTGCTTTCAGCTTGATTGAGCATTGTGTCAACGGTTTCTTTTAGTGTCTTGGCTTTGGCTCTTGTAATGGGTCCGCTTGGTATCTCCATAGCTTGCTCAAGCTCCTCTGGTCTGAATTCTGCTAGTTCTCCTTGCTCCGGTTCAAGCTGCTGGTCCATTCTTATATCAGATTCTCTCCACATCTCTTTTCATATGAGGCCAGTGGAAGTGATCCTGCATCACTTTCAGTGTTTTAGCAATACCAAAGTGCTCCATCAAGCCTCCACCGTGAGCTTCCCTTATAGATAAATCTCAAACAGAGCAGTTAAGCACACATAAACGATTATCAAAGAAAAGAAAACCATCTTGTCTAAAGTAATGTCCTGAAGCAAATTTTTCACAAGATTTGTAAACTTCTTGAAAATCAGAATCAGTTTCATACAAATATTTACGCCAGTAAAACATACCTTCGGGATAATGCATCTGGAACTACATTATCTGATACGATTCTCCTTGATATGATAATGGAGCAGCAGCTTGAACCTGAGGATGAATTTGTAGCTGAGAATGTCCTTGTCACACCAGCTGGTCCAATGACTCGATCAAGAGCTAAGATGTTTAACCAAGTTGTTGGAGGATTGCTTAGTCAAATGTGGAACCAACGAGGTCAAGACAACAAGTATGGAGAAGAAGCTTGTCAAACCACTCTGGTTTTGATTCAAGCTAAGTAATTCAACAAATGGGAAAAGTGTCATGGTTGTACTCTTTTTCTCTTGTCAAGTTTTGTCCCAATGGGTTTTCTTGACAAGGTTTTTAATGAGGCAGCTCTGTCGCTTCACCATTGCCCATTTGTTGAAAAAAATAAAACGGAATGGAGATTCTATTATATTTGATCGGGTGGCGAGTCTATTCTATTCGATCGGATGAATCTTCTATTCTATTTGTCCATCATAGAGCTTGAGGAAACGAAGGGTCAAGTTTAAATTTCGAATTTCAAATGCTATTTTTAATAGTTTGTGTTTTCTAGAACAGCCTTGAAACTTGTTCCAACTGGTTCAATTATATAGGGAAAGACATCAAATCACATCATGCTTCAATTCAGAGAAGAAGATCAAATTGTGCATTCAAAGCATGGTGCTGTCTTATACTCAAACTCTTTTAATATGCATCATACAACTACTAACTTGGGCATTAAGGTTAATGAATCAGCATGCTTCCAAGGTTATAATCATTATAATCCCCCAGTGCAAATGCATCAATCCTAAATGAAACAGCTAGACTCAATCATTATAATCATTATGGTTTTCAAAATTTTATGGTTTTTCTATGCTTTAGATGATATGCAGACTCAAGTATGCAAATAAAGATACGAGTCACAGAACACTTAATCAAATACATCTCAAACCCTCCCCCAAACTTAAATTACACAGTCCCTTGTGTAAAAAAAAATTAAAGGAAGGTGCAAGAAACAACAAGAAACAACAAGAATTCTAATAAGGATGCAATGGTATGTACAATGAATAGTTGGAGTTGTTACCTCAAGGCTGGGTTAAGAAGGAGGTGATTGATTTCTCCATGCTCTGTCTGGTGTATGCAGACTCGACGTGCAGATCGAGCTTGGACGTCGAGTCTGGTCCTTCGTTATGCTCACTGCTTCGTTTCATGATCATCTTGTGATCAAACCATTCCCCTGTGACTTGGCTACCTGAAACACTAGGAAAACATATCAAAAAATACCAAAAACCTAAAGCAATATGTACAAGGATAGACATGTGACTCCTCCCAAGTGAGCTCGACTTTTCATACGCATTAGGCCTAAGGTGGTTGATAGGGAGGAACTAAGTTCCCCTCTAAAATGGTCTGATCAGCCATATAGGCCTTGACTCTCTGCCCGTTCACCTTGAATTCAGCTCCTTCGTCAGCAACCTTCTCTAGCAATTCATCAGCTACTTGATCCATTTCCTCTATACAGAAGGTCTATCCTTCGATTGTTGGTTTCTTCAAAGCATCCTTGATGTCAAGCTTCATCTTGAGATCGTTTCCCAGATTAAAATCAATCTTCTCTTTCCTGACATCAATGACTGCTCTAGCTGTGGCCATGAATGGCCTTCCTAAGATCAAAGGATCTTTTGGTTCTTCATCCATTTCCAGCACGATGAAGTCTGTAGGCACTTCCACGTCTCCTATCTTGATAGGTAAGCCTTCTAATAGGCCATGAGGTTTTCTAATAGACCTATAAGCCAAAACAAAGGAGAGGTTGCAGGATTTGTATTTACTGAACCCTAGCCTCTTAGCTACAGAAAGTGGCATAAGGCTTATTGAAACTCCAAGATCGCAGAGACACTTCTTGAAAACCAATGGACCTAGAAAACATGGCAGAGTGAAAGAACCGGGGTCGTCTAGCTTTTGGAGAACCTTCTTCTGTGTAATAGCACTGCATTCTTTGCTTAGTACTAGCATCCCCTGAACTTCCTTAATCCTTTCCATCACTGCATCTTTCAAGAGCTTTTGATAGTGAGGCGCAAGTACGAACGCATCTAGTAGAGGGATCCTGATCACAAGTTCACTCATCTGCTTATCAAAGTGAGCTTTATACTTCTCCATTTTCTCTTGCTTGAATCTACTCAGGAATGGAAGCTTAGGTTTGTAAGGAGGAGGAATAAAGCGTGTTTTCTTTTTCATTGAACCGACTGGTTTCTCAGCAGTGGGAGTCTCAACTCGATCATGCACTCGATCGTGCGATAGAGTGGTGTGGTCGAGTTCGTCTCTCTGTACTTCATCTTGACACAAATCCTCCCCAATCTGCTCTTCACTGTCCGTAGTGATTGTAGGTTGTCCTTCTCTAGCAGGGACCTCTCTTCCACTCCTCAATGTGATAGCATGGATGTGGAATTCCTTGGGGTTCTGGATTGATTTCCCAGGTAGTTGTTCGGTAGGCCGCGGAGAAGAAGTAGATGTAGAGTTGCTTTCCAAGTATTTGAGCTTTGAATTTAGTGTCTCGAATTTGCTATTAAGATCATTGTAAGTGCAGTCCATCTTGGTGTGCACTTCTGCAAGCTTTTTAGACATCTCCATTGCACTAGATGCCTGACCCTGAAGAATATGTTGTAGCATAGTCTTCATGTCTTGATCCTGGTTGGTAAGTGGTTGTGCTCGTGGAGGTTGAAAGCCTGGTGGAACCATTACGCCGTGCTGTTGGTAACCGCCCTGAAACTGCTGCTTAGGGACATAGCCTTGATTCTGATTGTATGGGACGAAAGGTTTGCTCTGAGGTTGTTGCTGAGGAGGGTAGACTTGATCTTGTGGGTTTGCCACATTTGTACTCCTATAAGACAAGTTGGGGTTGGTCTTATAGTTGTTGTATCCTTTGTTGTAGCCACCCTGGTTCTGAATGTAGCTAATCTCTTCCAGCTAATCACTCCCCCCATCCTGAATCTGAAGTTGCTCCTCATCACATACAAAGTGAACCTGCTGCTGCTGAACTAGAATGAGTTTATCGAGCTTGTCATTCAGAGCTTTGATCTCCCTTCTATGCTTATCATCAGAATCATTACTCCCTATGATGCTTCTATCGTAGTCTTCATTATAATTCCCATCAGACTGAGCATGGTTCTCTACTAACTCCCAGCCTTCATCAACAACATCTTTATTCAGGAAATTGTCATTGCTTGCAGTATCTAGAGGCATTCTGATCTTTGGAAGAACCCCTATGTAAAGTGTGATGAGAAGGGACTCATTATTGAATTCATGATGAGGGCACTGAGATTGGTAGCCCTTGAATCTCTCCCAAGCTTCACAGAAAGTTTTTCCATTTCGCTGAGCAAATCCTGAGATCTCATTACGGAGTCTAGCTATTCTTCAGTTAGAGAAGAACTTCGTAAAGAAAACTCTCTTGCATTCATCCCAGGAGGTAATTGATCCGTGAGGTAGTGTATTCTCCCATAGATGGGCTTTATCACCAAGGGAGAATGGAAAAAGTCTACGCTTGAATCCATCCTCACTAACTCCATTGATCTTGGTAAGGCTGCAGAGCTTGTCAAATTCATCAAGATGGTCAAGTGGGTCTTCCATAGGTAATCCATGGAACTTGTTGCTCTGAACCATTGAAATCAAACCACTCTTGATCTCGAAGTTATTGATTTGGATAGCAGGAGGTACGATCCCATACCTCTAAGTGTGAGTGCTAGGGGCATCACCAGCTCCAATGTATCTTGGCCTTCTCTGCTGAGGTCCCTATGGGTCATCCATGCCTACTAGATCCTGTTGATCGACTCTGTTGTTGTCTCTTTGTTCTCTCAATTCACGTGGTAACCGGTTGATATTGTCAAGGTAGTGAAGAAGATTGTGGTTGCCTTTCGATCTGATGTGCATAAAACCCGGAGGCTGGACTCGATGTGTGTACTCGATTTGTGTGGTCAAGTCTGCACGTCGAGCTCAGTCTGCACCTACAGCAAAGAAAGAACCACAAAAGCAGTAATCAAAGTAAAATGAAAACAAACATGATCTTAAGTGATATGAAATCCTAAATGTAACAAAGAAACACCCAATCGGCAACGGCGCCAAATTGATAATAAGATTTTTGCTATCAATTATCCTAATACATTATCATGTCATTGCAGTACAATAGGTATCAATCCAGTCAGGTGTGATGCTAGCAGAGAGGATGCAGCAGATCAATTTAAGTCAAGCCAAGTAGTAGGTTTTTTTGTCTAACAAACTAAGTGAACAGAAAGCATTAACAGAAACTAAAACTAGAATATAAACTAAAACAAGCAATTAAGAATAACAGAAAGTAACAGAAGCTAACAGAAGCTTCAGAAGCTACAGAAGCTACAGAAACAGAGAATAGCAACAGAACAATCAGATAAACAAGAAGCTCCTACGGATGGGGGTAATGGACTAGTGATTCCTCCTTAATCTACCTAGGTGTTTAACAAAACTCAAGCAGAGCTAATCCCTAGACAATAGGCTCATAAGAAATCAGATTCATTCTCATGACAAAAGACCTCAAGCTAAGCTAGTTCCAGACCTAACTCTCATTAGCGAAATCTAACCTAACAGGCATTAAGATTCAGTCTATTAAAGCCAATAAACACTCTAGACAACTAATCCCTTAGGCTAGATATGTAAATTTCTGGAATTAGTTGGTTTAGACATTTCATCAAACACTTGGTGGGTGTGGAAATGTCTGAGTTCTAATTCTAATTGATCAAAGAGAAATTAGCATTAAGAACACTAATCTAGAAAGGATTCATAGAAATCTAAGCTTAAATGACCTAAGAGACTAAGGATTCCTCACTAATCTATCCCATCCTCAAGAACCCTAGAAAACTACTCAGAACTCATGAAGAACATTAAGAACACAAACCCATAAATTCTTAAAACTTGCATAATCAAAAAGATAAGGATGAAAGGAGTAAGAAGTTTCAAAGAAGCAATAACAAAAACTCAATAGATTACAAGAAATCTGGATTACAAAACTGGATGTTCTTGGTGGGTACAGAGAAAACCCTCAGGAAAAACGTAATCTCCCTTTGGGTAAAGACATAAGAGGGATATTTATAGTCTTAGTTCAAAACCCTAGTACAGAAACAGACAAAATAGCAAAGTCGGTGATCAAGCTCGATGTGCAAATCGAGCTCGTACATCGAGCTTGGCAAAGTCTCTAAAGATGGCTCCTTTGGCACAAACTCGATTTGCACATGCAGCACTCATGTCGAGCTTGGCACCATTCTATCTACTTCTCTTCTTAACGTCTCCACTCTTCTAGCTTAATCCCAGCATTCACTTCCTACTCCATTCTTGACCTCAAAAACTCCTTGAGCACCTGATAACAACTCCAAATGCGAGAATGCATGCAATGCTAATGCAAAAGACGCTTAAACATGCAAAGTATACACAAAAGGACTATGAATGACATGAATGAAGGGTGAAACAATGTTAGATGGGTGATAAATGTATGCTTAAAACAGGTAAAATATAGACATATCAAGACAATGTGAAGCAAGTTTGCACTTTTGATGTTTCCTTTTTATTTTTCGTTCAGTCAGTTTGTTTTATCAAGTTAAACCATCTTATGAGAACTGATATAATGCGTTTTTGGCGCATTCTAACCTTTGTTTTGTAGGTCTTTGTCGAGTCTTTTATTTTATTTTGAGTCATTTTAGGTCTAAAGGTGGCTGGAATGGAGGATTGGAGCTCATGAAGAGACTTGGTTAAAATAGAAAAAAAGTGGAGGTTTTTAGAAAGTTTTGAAGAAAGGAGCACCTGCTCCTGCTCCCGAAATCTGCTCCGCGGAAGATCAATTTTTGAAAACTTTTATTAAACCTAATTTTTGCCACCTAGGGTTTTCCCTAATTAATTCTAACCGCCCCAGACCTCTTTTATCGATCATTATCGAACTCTTTTTCTAAGTTTTACAGAGAGAATTCGAGAGAGAATTAGAGATATATTGTTTTGAGTTTTCGTAAGATTTGAAGATTGTCTTCCACCCTTTGGAGAAAATTTCTAAACTGTTTACCTCTTTCATTATTTTTATCCATGAATTCTCTTATCTCTCTTGCTGTTGTTCGATCTGTCATGTCTGAGTAGTTCTTCTAGTTAGGTTAAGGGGTTCAAAGGGATTAGGGACTCATGAACTAAGCATAAATAGGACTCTATATATATTGATATCTTCATCTACTGTTGTTCTAAATGCCTAGACTAGCTTGATCACCTAGCCTCTGATTTTAGGTTTAATTTACTCATCAGAGGTGTTTTGAATTGCTGGAAAGAACATAGTTTAGGATGTTAGATTGATTGATAAAATGGTTGATGCCACGATAGTGGATCTTCCTATTTATATGGTTGAGTTGTAGATTGGTTCTGAATTGTTGTCCTGAATTATTATCTGGTTCTAGATGATCTAATCCTTGAGATATTCTCCCTTAGTCTAACGTTTTTATTAATATTTGTTTAAACCGATTTTACTCAATTTGCTTGCTATTTGTGACAACTGACACTTAAAACCAACTTGATCGCTTAACTGAATTTGTATCTCAAAAGATTAAAGTGTATTGCAGGTCCCTCGGATCGAACCTCACTATTCTACATCGAATTTCTGAGGTTTGAAATTTATAGTAGAGGATAAAACGCTTTTTATCAATTGGCACCGTTGCCTGGGACAAACCCGATACCTCTAGTTTTAATATATTTTTCAGACTAAATACTGACTTGTTCTTTTTCTTCTCTTGTGTGTGTTTCAGGTGCATGAAGTCAAGGGCAACAAGGAGCAATCATCAAATACCCCTTGTAACTTTGAGTAACAAGGAACTTGCAAGACTTGAACGAGTCCACAGATGAACCAGGCCTAAACTCGTCGACATGGGCGAACAGGGCAATGATGATATGACGGCTGAGCTGCAAAGGTTGCAAGAGTAGATTGCTCAGATGCAGCAGCAACATGCGCACGAACAACAACAGCAATGTGAGCATGAACAACAACGTGCTATTGGAGATATAGACAATCCTCATACCTTCTACAGGAACAGAGCTACTATTGTTCCACCTGCTATTGAGAGGCAAGAGTACGAGATAAAGCCTTAGATGATATCTCTGGTCAAGCAACACTTGTTTCATGGACTTCCCGTAGAGATTCCAATGGACCATATAGAGAACTTTGAGGAGATCTGCTCCACAATGAGTTCTAATAGGATGAACTCGGACTTTTTAAAGTGTAAGCTTTTCCCTTTCTAACTTGTGGACAAAACTTCTCGATGGCTCAAGTCTCTACCCGCTGGATCCATCACGAATTGGACATAATGTAGAGCAGCGTTCTTGGACCACTTCTATACCAAAACCAAGACCGCGAGCTTATAGAACAAGATCTCCACGCTTCAGCAACATTCAGGAGAGTCCTTTTGTGAGGCATGAGAACGATTCAAAGAATACAGGAGAGAGTGTCCACACAATGGGTTTACCGATGAGAACTTGCTGGGTATCTTCTATGATGGTGTTAATTGGGATTACATGAATGCTTTGAATGCTGCGAGTGATGGTAATTTTATGACTAAGACCCGAGAAGGTGCTTACAAGCTTATTGAAAACTTGGCTTCAAGTTCTAGCAGTAAGTCTTAAAAGTATGATAGAACCAAGAAAACTGGTGGTATGGATTCTCAAAAGATCGATGACCTTACAGCTAAGGTTAACTTGTTGCTCAAAGAGAACCAAAGGACGGTTCATTTTGTTGATGAGAATGGTGAATCACTTTCTGAGGAGATGGGTGATGAAGGAGATTGTGGTCAGCAAGAGATTAGCTATGTGAATTATCAAGGGTTTGTGCAAAACCGTGGGTTCAACCAAAACTATAGGAGTCACCCAAACTTCTCCTATAGGAGTACAAATATTGAGAACCCGCAGGACCGAGGCTATCCGTAGCAAACTGGTCTCCAAAACCAGAAACCTCAGGATCAAGGTTTTCACAAGAGTTTTCCTCAAGGTTGCCTAGGCAAAACGTTCATACCTTACCAAAGTCAGAATCAGTTTCAAGGGGGACATTATCATGGAATTTGAGATGGAAGATAATCTTGAAGTCTCTGACGGAGAGATTGAGGAGATTTTGGCTGATGATCCGTTGGATGTAACTTTAACAAAGGTTGAGGATGAGCATAGGTACTTGAGTGAGGACACAGTTGGGTTTGCAAGGATGCTGGTGATATCTCTGTATTTTACCTGTTTTAAGCATACATTTATAAACCATTTAGCATTGTTTCAGCCTTCATTCGCATCATCTAGAGTCAATTTTTTATGTTTTGCATATTTAGGCATTCTTGTATCAGCATTGCATACATATCTTGCATAAGGTTTTGAAATAGGTGATCTGGAGTCACTAATGGATTAAGGGAGGAATGGAGGTTTAAAACATGGACAAAGATCGGTCAAGAAGCACAGGAGCCAGAGGGAGAAGGCAACTCGACCAACCACTCAATCAGGACGACAGAGTCAAGGATGCATGATGCAGAGAAGGAAGGCACTCGATCGACCACTCGATCGGCCCGATCGGGTGCATATAACAAGACAAACAAAGGGGACTCGATCACACACTCGACCTGTTTGATAGAGTCGACACACAAAGGGAGCTCGATCAAGCACTCGACCAACCTGATCGAGTTGAGCAACCGAATCCTATTTTGTCCTCTTCTATTTTAGGGTTTTGCAACTCTCACTATAAATACTCCCTTTAAGCCATTTGTTGAACATATACGTTTTTGCCTAGGTTTTCTCTCTAGTTTCACCAAGAACAATCTTATTTTGTAATACAGATTTCTTCTAAGTTTTTAAGTTTTTGTTATAATTCCTTTGATAGTTGTTACTCTTTATATCATTGTCTATATGCTAATCAAGTTTTAATATTTTATGGGTTTGTGTTCTTGATGTTCTTGTTTTGCAATCTAGATTGTTTTCAATATATTTAGTTTCTGTTGTTGATTCTTTGACACTTATTACTCCTTTCATCTTTATCTTTCGGATTATGCAAGTTTTAGGATTTTCTGGGTTTGTGTTCTTCATGTTCTTCATGAGTTCTGAGTAGTCTTTTAGGGTTCTTGAGGATGGGATAGGTCAGTGACAAATCTTTAGTCTCCTAGGTCGTTTGAGCTTAGAATTCCATGATTCCCTTATGGATTAGTGTCCTTCATGCTAGTTTCCTTCTGATCAATTGGAATTAGAGCCCAGACATTTCAACACCCAGAAAGTGTTTCATGAAATGTTTGAACCAACTAATTCCATAGATTTACATTTCTAGCCGAAGAGATTAGATGTCTAGAGTGTTTATTGGCTTTAAATAGGCTGAGTCTTATTGCCTGTTAGGTTAGATTTCGCTAATGAGAATTAGGTCTGAAACTAGCTTAGCTTGATGATTTATGTCATGAGAATGAATTAGTCAGCTTTTGAGTCTATTGTCTAGGGTTTAGCTCATTGTTTGAGTTTGTTAAACACCTAGGTTGATAGAAGAAGAGCCACTGACCCATTACCCCCATCCTTAGGAGCTTTTATTTCTCTGAAATCTTCTGTTTTCTTGCTTGCTAGTTGCTGCTCTTATTAAAAGTTCTGTTTTTGTTAGTCATCTATTCTATTGCTATTCTATACTTTGATAGCTTTGTTAGTTCATGATAGCTAAGATTAGTGTTCTAGTTTCTGTCCTTATTAGTTTTTGTTCATGCTTTCTATTGATTTAAGTTCAAATTAATTTAGTTTTCCGGTTTATCGGTTGGAAACCCTCGACGAGTAATGGAGAGATCCTAGAGATTAAAGACTACGGTCTGAAACGGTTCAGATTACTGGCCGGATCTCACACTCGATATCACCTCGGTGATATGGGAACACAACGCCACGAACCTGAAGATTGATACATTACCATTGATCAAACCTATTGCTTGGCTTGACTTAACTAATTTGATCGCATCCTATCTGTTAGCATCATACCCATTTGGATTGATAACCTTTTGTATTGCAATGACATGATAATGCATTAGGAAATTGATACCGAAAAATCCTATTATCAGCTGGATTCGAGCCAAGCGATTGAAAAATCAACTGGGTTCTTGAACCACGAAATAAAGAATGCTGACGGAGCACCTGCTCCAGAAAAAGAACCTGCTCCTAAAAACTCTGTTGACGGTCCTCTGAGCGAATGCTGCGAGTGATTCAAAGGGTCCTCAGGATGCATCTCGTGGAAGATTTCCTCAGCAAGATTCGAAAGTGTATCCACATAGAAAGTCTGTCCATCAATAGTGGGTCTCTTTACCAGCTTATCTATGTCGAAGTTTATCACTAAATCGCCCACATTCAGACCTATCCTTCCTTTCCTCATATCAATGATGGCACCAGCTGTATCTAGGAAAGGTCTCCCTAAAATGAGGGGGTCTTTAGGTTCTTCCTCATATTGCAATACCACGAAATCAGTGGGAGTCAAACAATCTCCGATCTTAATGGGAACATCCTCAAGTACACCATCTGGAATGCGCACAGATCGATCAGCTAGTATAAGTGTCATCCTAGTTGATTGGACGTCGGTCATTCCAAGGTTGACAACCACTGATCGAGGCATCAAATTAACACTAGAACCCAAATCACATAACGATCTTGCAAACCTGTCAGAGAAGATGTTGCAGTCCAAAACGAAGCTTCCGGACTCATTGTCGTCTAGCTTTTCCAAATCCAGGAGTTCTTCTGTGGTGAGACTTTTCAGCACTGGTTGAAAGATTTTTCCACTCCTCAACCAGATAGTGTTACCGGGATGCTTAGGATTGGTATTAGTCCTTCCAAGAAGGAATCTTTCTTGTCGCTTTACAGACCCAGCAGTCTGAGCAACCTGAGTGTCCAGTTTCTTGACATGGGTGCTTAGGAGTTCAAACTTCCCATTCAAATCCGTGTACAGAGCATCAATCTTTCCATTGAAATCTACCGTAATCTTCTGTTGACCCTCCAGAATCTGCTCTATCATAGACTTAACCTCACTCTCTAAAGTCTGTAGAGGAGGTTTCTGTTAAGAAGAACTCCCAAAGTTCCTAGTGAAATTGCTGTTCGGATAGGTCTTCTGGTAGTCTGGCTTTGGAGTGTATGCAGAAGAAATCTGATTTCCTTCAAAGTTAGACCGCTGACCGTTTCCACTATAGTTCCTCTATTAGTTACCATACTGATAGTGAGGTTTTCTAGCTCTAGCTCACAACCCAATAACCAATTGTTCTATGGGGACTTACGTCTCAGAGCGAGCACATGCTAGAAAACTCACTTAAGAGTTATGTGTTTACTCAGGTTCAATTCCCTAATGTACTATCATGTCATTGCAATACAAAAGGTTATCAATCCAATCAGGTGTGATGCTAGCAGATAAGATGCAACAGATCAATTTAAGTCAAGCCAAGTGATAGAGTTTTATGTCTAACAACCTAAGTAACAGAAAGCATCAACATAAATGTATAGAATTTCAGGTTCGTGGCATTGTGTTTCCCATATCATCAAGATGATATCGAGTACGAGATCCGGCCAGTAATCTGAACCGTTTCAAACCGTAGTCTTTAATCTCTAGGATCCCTCCATTACTCGTTAAGGGTTTCCAACCGATAAACCGGAAAACTATATAAGTTGAACCTAAATCAACAGCAACATAAACAAGAAACTTAAACAGCAATTAAAACTAGCAGTAACTAACAGAAGCTACAGAAGCTGCAAAAGCTACAAAAATGCAACAAATACTCAGATAAACAAGAAGCTCCTAAGGATGGGATAATGGATCAATGATTCCTCCTTAATCAACCTATGTGTTTAACAAACTCAAGCAGAGCTAATCCCTAGACAATAGGCTCATAAGCAATCAGATTCATTCTCATGACAAAAGACCTCAAGCTAAGATAGTTCCAGACCTAACTCTCATTAGCGAAATCTAACCTAACAGGCATTAAGATTCAATCTATTAAAGCCAAAATACACTCTAAACATCCAATGTCTTGGGCTAGAAATGTAAATCTCTGGAATTAGTTGGTTCAGGCATTTCATCAAACACCTTGTGGGTGTGGAAATACCTGGGTTCTAATTCCAATTGATCAGAGAGAAATTAGCATCAAGAACACTAATCCAGAAGGGATTCATTGAAATCTAACCTTAAACGACCTAGGAGACTAAGGATTTCTCACTAATCTAACCCATCCTCAAGAACCCTAGAAAACTACTCAGACTCCATGAAGAACAGCAAGAACTCAAACCCAGAAATTAATAAAACTTGCGTAACAGAAAGATAATGATGAGAGGAGCAAGAAGTTTCAAAGAAGTAAATGCAAAAACTCAATAGATCAAAAAATATCTGGATTACAAAATCTGGATGTTCTTGGTGAATACAGAGAAAAACCCTAAGAAAAAACGTAATATCCCTTGGGTAATGATAAGAGGGATATTTATAGCCTCAGTTCAAAACCCTAATACAGAAACTGACAAAATAGCAAAGTCGGCTGCTGAACTCGATATGCAAATCGAGCTCCCACATCGAGCTCGGCAAAATTCTAAAGGTGACCGTTTTGGCTTGGACTCGATGTGGAAATCGAGTTGGCTTGATCGAGCTTGGCCAAACACTTCAAAGGTGACGATTTTTGGTTCAGACTCGATGTGCAGATCGAGTAATCTTGATCGAGCTCGGCGACTCTCTCTCTCCTTCTCTTCTAAACATCTCCATTCTTCTAGCTTAATCCCAGCATTCACCTCCTACCACATCCTTGACCTCAAATACTCATTTAACACCTGATAACAACTCCAAATGCTAGGATGCATGCAACACTAATGCAAAAGACACTTAACATGCTAAGTACACAGAAAAAGACTATGAATGACATGAATGAAGGGTGAAACAATGTTAAACAGGTGGTAAATGTATGCTTAAAACTGGTAAAATATAGACATATCAACTTCCCCAAACTTAGTCTTTGCTTGTCCTCAAGCAAACAAACAAGATTAAGCTGGAGAAGAGGTTTGGAGGTGGGGTCTCAGAACCTAAAGCTTGCAAATTTCAGTAGTTAGAATCAAGGTCCAAGTTATTAGTTCTATGATGCAAGGTGAAAGAATTTTACTTAAAAATTTTAGACAAGCTCATCACCACAAGAAATGATTCCAGTCCTTTATCTACACATGCATTCAAATCTATCATTTCCTTTAACATTCATTAAACAAGAACATGGATCTGGTTATGCAATGTCTACAAACTCATTTGGCTTGGTAAGAAAGGCTGGAGACAAAAATAATCTCCTTTAGAGTGGTTTATCAATCATGATCAAGGTTCTCTCAGAAAATGGATTGAGCTACAGAAGAAGGCTAAAGGTAAGGACCAATAGATGCATACAAGAATAAAACCTTGTCGACCCAAAGGCACCCAAACGTTTTACTCCTATCTCTCCAAGCCCAGATTGTCCTAAGTCTACCCTTCAGCTTCAGCTCTTTTTGAGCACACCCACTCACTCTTTCTTCTAAGTCTTAGGAGAGGTTTTTCTTTCTGACTCGTCTAGCGGATTGGGGTTTTCTTTTAAACACTATGGTTCTCTTTTCTTCTTTTTTTCTTAAGACATCAAAAGTTTTTGCTATGCACTTCTCTTTTTTTTTTTTTTATCTTTCTTTTCTTTTGCTTAGAACCATCTTTTTTCTATACCTTGCATTCCCCAAATCCTTTACTAGAACATATATACTTAGAAACACATTCCCCCTCCTAAAGACTCTATCCCTTCTTTTTCATCAAACTCTTCTTTTCTATTCTGTTTAGCACAAATCCAATCCCAAACCCTGTGACAAGTTCCAACCTAGTCCTATCTAGTCCGAATAATGCAAACTAGAACTACACAAGATTTCATTCCTGTCGGCTCAAACCTAACACTTTCTACCAAGCTCAATCCAGAAAACGGCCTAACACTCAGAAAAACATAGTTGGCTTGAAAGAAGGTTAGGTTATGGGTGAGGAGAAACTGATCCATAGATGGGGTCAGCTACTTGGATCAACAAGAGTGGTGAAAAGGGAAAGATGATCCAAATATGTATATGGTATCCATGAGTTTACATGCAATGCACAACCAGATAATTGCAAGTCAAGATTAGGTTCTTCTAAGTAGGAAATGATGTCAAGTCACAACATGCTTCAATTAAGACTAGAATGCAATTCGAGAATTCCAAGCTTATTTCAGTTTTATGTTTCAAACTCAATCACCATGCACCAAAGAGCTAAAAACGAGGGCATTGATCCTAATCTAGTAAATTAAGCAAGCTAACAAGGTTGAATTCATCATCGTCCCCTATGATGGATGCAACAGCTCTATATGAAACATTCTAGACTCAATCCTATATGCATATGCAAACTACATGAACACACTCTTTTTTTTTTTTTTTTTTTTGATAATTTTTCAAATTTTTATGGTTTTTCTATGCTTTAGATGTTATGCAGACACAAGTATGCGAATTGAAAATAAGATTCATAGAAACAAACATCAAACACATCTTAAATCCTCCCCCAAACTTAAATTACACAGTCCCTTGTGTAATAAAAATCTGAAGGAAGACTTAAAGATCAACAAGAAAAACAATAGAACATGCAAATGAAAGTGCAATGGTAGGGTGAAAGAGTTAGCTCAAGGTCTGGTGAAGAAGGAAGCGAGTGAATCCTCCATGCTCTGTCTGGTGTATGCAGGCTCGATGTGCAGATCGAGTGGGGTGGTCGAGCTCGATTCTGGCGCTTCACTTGAATCAGCTGCTCGTCGTTTTCGCTGCCTTGGCTCAAAGGAGGATGCCCTTGGAGGATCGATGGGAATGTTGCGCCTAGGGGCTATGCTGTAGGATCCACTTCTTTGCAAAGCACTCGGTGGGATTGTGACTTTACTAGAGGAAGATCCGCTCAGCTTGCTTTGAAACTCCTTGAATTGCCCCCTCATTTCTTTCATGGAGTCCTTTAGCTCTCTGACTGTGCCCTTCAGTGCTGTGATTGTCTTGTCTTGGAACTTGTTCCATTTTTGGAGAAGACTGATTCGCTTGTAAGCTTCGTTCAAACTGTGGCTCTGAGTTGGTGCAGCAGATTCTTCAAAGTAATACATATCTGGTTCGACTTCCATGTCTGCATCGAAGGTAGCCTGAGCTGGTTGAGTGTTCGCTTGGGAGGAATCATGGAGGATGTTGGATGGTGGCCAGAAATCGATGTTGCTCCCCATTCTTATCTTGGTGACGATCGTGCAAGGAAGGATGAGCTTGGCTTCTCCAGCTTCTGGGTGGGTGAACCTGTAGAGGTACATCCCATTCGCGTTTGTCCGGTCAAGAAACCTTGTCTTTATCAGGTTTGGGACATCGATCCATCTTGGCGCAGCAACTGTGGGTTCTGAATCAAGATCCACTCCGCAAGCGACTAAAATGGGTGTCACTACTCCTCCAACGCACAGTTCTCCTTTGGTTCCCTTTTTGTGCATCATGGCAGCCCATTCCTTGTAGCTCAATAGTTGGTCCAGCAGCAAGATAGTGAGTCCAGATCAGAATTCTCCCATCCCTTGTAGAATCTAGTATGCCCCTTAGTGCTTCATCAATCAGCTACAACTCAGACTCGTTGATTGTCCCGGTGATTCGTCGTGCAAAGAAGGTGTTGGCCAGAGCCTTGTGCATATAGCGGAGAACCGGGCTTCTTATCTGTGCACTTTTGGACCTGGAAGAGGAATAATCGCTGTTTCCCCCAATCGTTCTCCATAGCCCCATGAGTTCCGCCTTATCAAAGTCTGGGTTCACGTCCATGCCACTTGGGAATCCAAATAACACAACGAGCTGCTTGATGGTCAGGGTGAATTCTTGTTCCCGGATCGTGAAACTTATGTATCCTATCCCTCCATCTGAATCAACCTCTGGTTCATCGTCATAAAAGTGTACATTCAGGGAGGCAAGGAAATGGCAAGTTGCTTCTTTGAAAGCCTCAAAGCTGAAACTCATGAAGGTGGCGAGGTTGCACATCTCGAACAAATACCCCACATCTCTGTGGATACCAAGCGCCTTCATTGTCTCTTGGTGGGGGTATCTGGTTCCTTTGAACTCCATGCCCAAGAAGACATCAAGGAGTTCATCTTGAGTAAGCGTCTTCCGTGGCTTCCTCATGGGCTTCCCAGCCTTCTCGGTTTCAACCGCTTCGCCCTCACTATATACAGCTTCATCAATCAGCTCCATCCGCTTCTTTCCTTGGGCAATATCATTCCTTTTCTTAGAGTACTCTTTGGCAATATCCTCATCATCTTGGACCATGGGTTCTTTCCCTCGAGGTTGAGGTCCTCGGATCTCTGAGATTCTCCTTGCAATAGCTTCAACGGATGGCTTTGGTGTTCTGTGCTGCGGTAGTGGGTACCTGAGATGCATTGAAAGTCTGGAAGTATTAGGCGTATGCATACACTCGATATGCATATCGAGCTCATAAATCGAGCTTAACAGAACATATTCAATCGTTTGTCCAACTCGACTTGTGAACTCGATTTGCAACTCGAACTCTCCCCAAAAACAGTGAATACGTTAAACGAGCTCAGCAACATGATTCAAGCATAGCCATCGAGCTATAATTCCAGAGAGCACAAACGTTTATGCATAGGAGCAAGGTTCAATTCCTAGTTCTATTACAAGAACAACCAACCTTTATCTCAGAAAAATCCACAATTCCTTAGCACATTCAACCGAAAACTCGGTTTTAAGAGTTCCAATATATCTAGCTTAAGGTCACAATCCACTAGATTCCAACAATGCAGTCATAAATTCCCCAAAAACTCAAGAACAGAGCGATTAAACGATGATAGAGTTAAGGGAACTTACTTGGGACGCCTTGAGAGTTTGAGCATGTTAAGCATTGTTGAAACTGAATGGAAAAACCAAGAACTAGATAGAAACTATGCTATGGAAAATTATGAAGGAGAGGTGAGTGTGGGTGTTATGGCAACATGTTTGTCTTTTTTAAAGGAAATGGGGAGAATGAACCTAGACATAATTGCAAGAGAGGGGGGGGGGAACAAGGAGGAGCCTCCTGGTTGCATTCAAAGTCCAAAATTCGAATTCAAATTTCAAATTTAGGAGGGAACCTGGTTGAGCTCGAGTTGGGAACTCGAGTTGACTCACCGAGCTTGCCAAATTTTTGCCAAGATTTTGTTGGGCTCGACTTGCAAATCGAGCTATGCAAATCGAGCTCGTGTCCGAACTTGTGCCTCCTCTGTTTCTGCCCATTTCTTGCTCAAAGCCTCGCCGGAAACACCGAGTTTCTTATTCAAGCGCCCTCCTTGAGTCCTTACCGCCTAAAACACTTAAACAAAAAGATTAAAAAGTCCTAAATCTAGAAATATTATGTACAAAGATAGCCATGGGACTTGCTCCCAAGTGAGCTTGTTTTAAGTCTCAAAGCTTGACTCCACCTCCTGATTAGACTTTGGACGGTTCACAAAGAGGAACTGAGGTCCCCTCTGGAATAATGCGATCTGCCATATAGGGCTTGAGTCTTTGCCCATCTCGACTTAAGTTTTCCTGGGAAGAGCTTGAGTCTTGAGTTGAAAAGGAGCACTTGATCACCAGCCTTGAACTCCTTTGGCGTAATCCTTTTGTCATGGAAAGCTTTCGTCCTTTCCTTGTAAAGCTTGGAACTCTCATAGGCGTCGAGCCTTATCTCTTCCAGCTCATGCAAATCCATTGCTCTTTTCTCCTGAGCAATCTCGATATCAAGGTTCAAAAGCTTAGTTGCCCATAAAGCTTTGTACTCAATCTCTACTAGTAGATGGCATGCCTTTCCGTAGAGCAGCTGGAACGGTGTTCTCCCTATGGGGGTTTTGAATGCTGTTCTGTAAGCCCAGAGAGTGTCATCGAGCTTGACTGACCAATCCCTTTTTGAAACCTCCACTACTCTTGCAAGGATCACCCTAATCTGCTTGTTAGAGACTTCCACTTGGCCACTGGTCTGGGGATGATAAGGTGTTGCAACCTTGTGCTTCACCCCATGCTTCTTTAACAGATTCTCAAACAGTTTGTTGATGAAGTGAGACCCTCCATCACTGATGACCACCCTTGGAACGCCAAACCTGGGGAAGATTATGCTCTTGAACATCTTCAGCACGACCTTAGCATCGTTGGTTGGACAAGCAATGGCCTCAACCCACTTTGATACATAGTCTACAGCCACCAGTATGTAGCTGTTTCCAAAAGATGGTTGGTTGAAAGGCCCCATGAAATCGATCCCCCAGACGTCGAACACTTCAACTTCCAGTATAGGGTTCTGCAGCATCTCGTTCCTTCGGCTTATATTACCCATTCTCTGACACGGGTCAAACTTGGCGATGAAGCTCTGAGCATCCTTGAACATGCTGGGCCACCACAAGCCTGCTTGAAGTATCTTCTGAACAGTCTTGAATGTAGCAAAGTGACCCCCATACGCGGATCCATGGCAATGTTCTAGAACTCCCCTCACATCCTCTTCAGCTATGCATCTTCTGAACAGACCATCTGACCCCTTCTTGTAGAGATATGGCTCATCCCAATAGTAGTGGTTAACATCTCTGAAGAGCTTTTTCCTTTTGTAAGAATCCAAACTTTTGGGGACTTCCCCAACAACCATGTAGTTAACCAGGTCTGCATACCAGGGTAGCTTTTCTTCCTTCAATACCGAGGTTTCAGCTGCTGCGCTAGAGGTAGCGTGATTTGGAAATCCAGAGTGCATTTCGGGTAATGGTCGAGTCTTGAGAGCCATTAGTGATTTTTCAGGCATAGAATCATCTATGGGCAGTGCATCCTCTATCCTCATCCTTGACAAGTGATCAGCTACTCCATTCTCGATACCCTTTTTATCAACTATCTCCATATCAAATTCTTGCAGCAGCAGTATCCATCTTAGCAGTCTAGGCTTTGTATCCTTTTTTGCATAAATGTGCCTCAGGGCTGCATGATCTGTGTAGACAATGACCTTGGATCCCACCAGGTAGCTTCTGAACTTTTCGAAGGCAAATACCACTGCTAATAGCTCCTTCTCTGTAGTTGCATATCTCCCTTACCCTTCATCTAAGGTTCTGCTGGCATAGTAGATAACATGCAACTTCTTGTCAATCCTCTGCCCCAAAACAGCTCCTACTGCATAATCAGATGCATCACACATGATCTCGAATGGGTAGTCCCAGTTAGGAGCTTGGACTATTGGAGCAGAGATCAAGGCTTCCTTGATCAGCTGGAAGGCTTTCAAACATTCAGAATCGAAGTTGAACTCTATCTCCTTGCAGAGTAGCCTTGTGAGTGGTCTGGCTACCTTAGAGAAATCTTTGATAAACCGCCTGTAAAAACCAGCATGCCCAAGAAAACTTCTGATATCCTTGACAGTCTTTGGCGGTTATAGCTGCATCATCACATCAACCTTAGCCTTGTCTACTTCTATCCCTTTCTCAGAAACCTTGTGCCCCAAAACAATACCCTCTCTGACCATAAAGTGGCATTTCTCCCAGTTCAGAACCAGGTTGGTCTCTTCACACCTAGAGAATACCCTGCACAAGTTCAGCAAACATGAGGAGAAGGAAGAGCCATACACGGAAAAGTCATCCCTGAATACCTCTACCATCTCCTCTATCAAATCCGAGAAGATAGAGATCATACACCTCTGAAAGGTAGCAGGTGCATTACATAGACCAAACGGCATTCTCCTGTAGGCAAACGTTCCATAAGGGCAAGTAAATGTAGTTTTTTCCTGATCATTAGGATGTATGGGAATCTGAAAGAACCCACTGTATCCATCTAGGAAACAATAATAAGGATGGTTTGCAAGCCTCTCTAGCATTTGATCAATAAATGGCAATGGGAAATGATCTTTCCTAGATGCAGCATTCAGTTTCCTATAGTCTATGCACATCCTATGGCCAGTAATTGTTCTAGTGGGAATAAGCTCATCCTTATCATTTTTCATAACAGTTATACCACCTTTTTTTGGAACACAATGCACAGGAGATATCCAAGTGCTATCAGAAATAGGATAAATAACACCAGCTTCTAACAACTTAAGAATTTCCTTTTTAACAACCTCCTTCAAATTTGGATTCAATCTTCTCTGAGGTTCTATGCTAGCATATGATTCGTTCTCAAGATTAATCCTATAAGTGCATAAGCTAGGCGAAATTCCCTTAATGTCATCCAATGAATATCCTATAGCTTTCCTAAACCTCTTCAGTACAGTCAATAGCAATTGCACTTCATCATCATTAAGTTCAGCATTTACTATGACTGGATAGGTAGAGTTGGGGCCTAGAAAAGCGTACCTTAGCCCTTGGGGAAGTGGTTTGAGGTCCACCTTAGGTGCTTTCAGCTCTGACCAATCGTCAGATGTAGGATTGACAAGCTCGAGTTGCAGGTCAAGCTTGCTGGTTGAGTTGAAACAATGTGGTCGAATCGATGTCGAGCTCTGTTTGCAAATCGAGTCTGCAGATCGAGCTTGAGCTGAATGTTCTCCAATCACTGCTATAGCTTATCTTTCTGCCCCAACCAAGTCCTCAAAAACTTCTGACTTCTCTACTGCTTTGTGTGAGTCTAACAGCATCTCATAACCCAAGGTTTCATTGTGCAGATACCCAGCTTCACCACTCTTAGTCAAAGTAGTCTGAAGATGGTCTTCTTCATTGAGTTCTTCTAGCAGTTCATCAGCAAGTTGATCCATCTCTTCAATCCAGAAAAGCTGACCCTCTATTGTAGGCTTCTTCATGGCGTCTTTGATGTCAAACTTCATCTTTAGGTCCTTTCCTAGGTTAAGCTCGATCTTTCCCTTCTTGACATCTATAATTGCTCCAGCTGTAGCTAGGAAAGGTCTTCCCAATATCATAGGATCTTTTGGTTCCTCATCCATCTCTAACACTACGAAATCTGTGGGGATATCCACATATCCAATCCTCAGAGGTAGATCTTCTAGAACGCCGTGTGGTATTCTAACCGATCTATCAGCTAATACCAGAGAGATGTTGCAAGCCTTATATTTACTGAACCCCAATCTCTTGGCTACTGAAAGCGGCATAAGGCTTATCGAAGCTCCAAGATCGCACAGACATTTCTTAAAGCTCAACGGTCCTAAGGAACAGGGCAAGGTGAAACAACCGGGATCGCCTAACTTCTGGATCGCCCTCTTCTGTACAATTGCACTGCATTCTTCACTTAGCACTACCATTCCCTGAAGCTCTTTAACCCTTCCTGTCAATGTATCTTTCAGAAATTTTTGATATGGAGGTATTAGCATAAAAGCATCTAACAGAGGCATCTTGATCTCAATTTCACCCATCTGCTTATCAAAAAGAGCCTTATACTTCTCCATTTTCTCTTGCCTAAATCTGCTTGGAAATGGAAGCTTAGGTTTGTATGGAGGTGGAACAAAACATGTTTCTTTTTTCTTTGCAACAGTTGGTTTCTCAGCAATATGAGTATTTACTCTATCATCAGGTAGATCTTCCACTTGATCGTTCACTAGAGTGGTGTGATCGAGTTGGTCTTTCTGGACTTCATCTTGGGACAGATCCCCCCCCCCCCCCTCTGACCTGGTCTTCACTGTCCTCAGTGTCAGGAGTAGGTCCGTTTCGGGCGGGCAGTTCTCTTCCACTCCTAAGTGTGATGGCATTGACAAACTCCTTGGGATTTTGGACTGATTTCCCAGGGAGTTGTCCTACAGGCCTTGAGGAAGAAGTGGATGCCGAGTTGCTTTCCAAGTACTTGATCTTGGAATTCAGTGTCTCGAATTTGCTGTGAAGATCATTGTAAGTGCAGTCTATCTTTGTGTGGACCTCTGCAAGCTTTTTTGACATCTCCAATGCACCAGATGCCTGACCTTGAAGAAGCTGCTGTAGCATAGTCTTTATGTCCGGATCCGAGTTGGTAGGTGGTTGCGCTCGTGGAGGTTAAAAACCTGGTGGACCCATTACGCCATGCTGTTGATAACCGCCCTGAAACTGCTGCTTAGGGACGTAGCCTTGATTCTGATTATAGGGGACGAATGGTTTGCTCGGAGGTTGTTGTTGCTGAGGGGGGTAGACTTGATCTTGTGGGTTTGCCACATTTGTACTCCTATAAGACAAGTTGGGGTTGGGCTTATAGTTGTTGTAGCCTTTGTTGTAGCTACCTTGGTTCTGTATGTAGCTGATCTCTTCCAGCTGATCAAGCACCCCATCCTGAACCTGAAGTTGTTCCTCATCACATACAAAGTGAACCTGCTTCTGCTGCACTAGAATGAGTTTATCAATCTTTTCATTCAGAGCTTTAATCTCCCTTCTATGCTTATCATCAGAATCATTACTCCCCCTGATGCTTCTATCATAATCTTCATTATAGTTCCCATCAGATTGAGCAAGGTTCTCGACTAATTCCCAGCCTTCATCAACATCTTTATTCAGGAAATTGCCATTGCTTGCAGTATCTAGAAGCATTCGGATCTTTGGAAGAACCCCTCTGTAAAGAGTGCTGAGAAGGGACTCATGGCTGAATCCATGATGACGGCACTGAGATTGGTAACCCTTGAATCTCTCCCAAGCTTCACAAAAAAGTTTCTCCATTTCTCTGTGCAAACCCGGAGATCTCATTCCTAAGTCGAGCTGTTCTTGAGTTAGAGAAGAACTTGGCAAGGAAGACTCTCTTGCAGTCATCCCAGGAGGTAATTGATCCCGGAGGAAGAGTCTTCTCCCACTGATGGGCTTGATCACCAAGGGAGAATGGAAAAAGTCTCAGCTTGAAGCCATCCTCACTGACCCCATTAATCTTGGTAAGGCTGCAGAGCCTGTCAAACTCATCAAGATGGTCAAGCGGGTCTTCCATAAGCAAACCATGGAACTTGTTGCTCTGAACCATAGATATCAAGCCACTCTTGATCTCGAAGTTGTTGTTTTGGACAGCAGGAGGTAGAATCCCATGCCTTTGAGTGTGGGTATTAGGGGCATCTCCTGCGCCAATGTATCGTGGCCGTCTTTGTGCAACAGGCGGTTGCTCATCCTGGTGGCCCTGCTGGCCTTGTTGGTGTGCCATACTAACCGGATCCTGGTGATCTACTCCGACGGTTTCTCTTTGCTCTCTCAACTGACGTGGTAACTGGTTGATGTTGTCAAGGTAATGAATGAGATTGTGGTTGCCTTTCGATCTGGTGTGCATAAAACTAGGAGGCGTGACTCGATTTGGGAACTCGATTTGGTTGGTCAAGTCTGCACGTCGAGCTCGTTTTGCACCTACAGCAAAGAAAGAACTACAAAATCAGAAATCAGAGGAAAGTGTATACGAACTTGATCTTAAGTGATATGAAATCTTAAATGTAACAAACAAACACCCAATCGGCAACAGCGCCAAATTGATAGTGAGGTTTTCTAGCTCTAGCTCACAACCCAATAACCAATTGTTCTATGGGGATTTACGTCTCAGAGCGAGCACAAGCTAGAAAACTCACTTAAGAGTTATGTGTTTACTCAGGTTCAATTCCCTAATGTACTATCATGTCATTGCAATACAAAAGGTTATCAATCCAATCAGGTGTGATGCTAGCAGATAAGATGCAACAGATCAATTTAAGTCAAGCCAAGTGATAGAGTTTTATGTCTAACAACCTAAGTAACAGAAAGCATCAACATAAATGTATAGAATTTCTGGTTCGTGGCATTGTGTTTCCCATATCATCAAGATGATATCGAGTACGAGATCCGGCCAGTAATCTGAACCGTTTCAAACCGTAGTCTTTAATCTCTAGGATCCCTCCATTACTCGTTAAGGGTTTCTAACTGATAAACCGGAAAACTATATAAGTTGAACCTAAATCAACAGCAACATAAACAAGAAACTTAAACAGCAATTAAAACTAGCAGTAACTAACAGAAGCTACAGAAGCTGCAGAAGCTACAAAAATGCAACAAATACTCAGATAAACAAGAAGCTCCTAAGGATGGGCTAATGGATCAGTGATTCCTCCTTAATCAACCTAGGTGTTTAACAAACTCAAGCAGAGCTAATCCCTAGACAATAGGCTCATAAGCAATCAGATTCATTCTCATGACAAAAGACCTCAAGCTAAGCTAGTTCCAGACCTAACTCTCAGTAGCGAAATCTAACCTAACAGGCATTAAGATTCAGTCTATTAAAGCCAAAATACACTCTAAACATCCAATGTCTTGGCTAGAAATGTAAATCTCTGGAATTAGTTGGTTCAGGCATTTCATCAAACACCTTGTGGGTGTGGAAATACCTGGGTTCTAATTCCAATTGATCAGAGAGAAATTAGCATTAAGAACACTAATCCAAAAAGGATTCATTGAAATCTAACCTTAAACGACTTAGGAGACTAAGGATTTCTCACTAATCTAACCCATCCTCAAGAACCCTAGAAAACTACTCAGACTCCATGAAGAACAGCAAGAACTCAAACCCAGAAATTAATAAAACTTGCATAACAGAAAGATAATGATGAGAGGAGCAGGAAGTTTCAAAGAAGTAAATGCAAAAACTCAATAAATCAAAAGATATCTGTATTTTAAAATCTGGATGTTCTTGGTGAATACAGAGAAAAACTCTAAGGAAAAACGTAATATCCCTTGGGTAATGATAAGAGGGATATTTATAGCCTCAGTTCAAAACCCTAATACAGAAACTGACAAAATAGCAAAGTCGGCTGCTGAACTCGATATGCAAATCGAGCTCCCACATCGAGCTCGGCAAAATTCTAAAGGTGACCGTTTTGGCTTGGACTCGATGTGGAGATCGAGTTGGCTTGATCGAGCTTGGCCAAACACTTCAAAGGTGACGATTTTTGGTTCAGACTCGATGTGCAGATCGAGTAATCTTGATCGAGCTTGGCGACTCTCTCTCTCCTTCTCTTCTAAACATCTCCATTCTTCTAGCTTAATCCCAGCATTCACCTCCTACCACATCCTTGACCTCAAATACTCATTTAACACCTGATAACAACTCCAAATGCTAGGATGCATGCAACACTAATGCAAAAGACACTTAACATGTTAAGTACACAGAAAAAGACTATGAATGACATGAATGAAGGGTGAAACAATGTTAAACGGGTGGTAAATGTATGCTTAAAACTGGTAAAATATAGACATATCACATACCTCTGACCCTGAAATCCAGCTTGATTGAGATATTGTACCTCTTCTTTGGATCTCCCTTCTGGCTCAAAAGTTTCAACCTCAGCAGCGAAGTGAACAGACTTCTTACCCACGAGAAGATTGTGTACAGAATCCAACTTGGCCTTTACTTCAGCGATTTGATCACCCTTAGAGTTTTCCGCTTGCTTCTTTCTCTCGAAGTCTGCACTTTTCGTGCTATTGCTAGAAGCCAAGTTTTCAATCAGTACAATAGCATCTTAGGGATACCTGGTGTTGAAGTTCTCATTGCTCGCAGCATCCAGATCCATCTGATACCTCCAATCCACACCTCTGAAGAAGATACCCAACAATTGTACCTCACTGAACCAATGATGCGGACAATCTCTCTGATAAGCTCTAAATCTTACCCAAGCTGCCTTGAATGCTTCAGCTGGTTGTTGAGAGAAAGTGGAGATTCTCGTTTTAGCATCTTCAAATCTGGCATCATCATAGAAGTTATTCAAGAAGGCATTCTTGGTTTCACACCAAGTTGTCAAAGATCCTGGGTTCAACTGCTTGAGCCAGTAAGCTGCTTCCCTAGCAAGAGAGTACGGATAGAGCTTGCAGAAGAGAAAATCATTGGATACCCCATTAGCCTTAATGCTCGTATCCAGGTCCTCAAACCTCTCGATGTGATCCATGGGTTGTGCATGAGGAAGACCATGGAAAGGATGTTGTCACACAAGAGTGTAGTATGTGGGTTTCAGCTCAAAGTCATACCTCTGAAACGAAGGGGCTCTGATCGCGGATCGGTTGGTATAGAACTGATCTGGCATGTTATAGTCACCCAGTGTCCACCTACAAACCACTGCAGTGGCAGCAGCTTCTGCTTGCGCATCGTGAATTGTTGAAGCCACAATAGCAGGAGGGTGTCGAGCGACACCCTGTTGGTGTCGATCGACACCGACGGCGGGTTCTGCTATCACGTTTCCCTCAGCATGTAGTTTCTGACCCTGCTCGTTGCGCACATGGCCCTCTTGATCATGCAGAATTCCAGCCTCATCCCTAACCAAAACAACGAAGTTCTCCATTGCAGCTAGTTTCTTTGCTTTTCGGTTCGTTCGTTCTATTCTTGCCAAGTCTTGGTTAGAAGGATCAACAAGCTGAAGATCTTTGTTGCTCCTTGTTTTGCGATTAGGCATAAACCTGAAACACAAAGAGAAAAGAAAAGCAAAACAGCGTAAGTAAATCTAGACTAAATTCTAACTGAAATCTAATGGTGAATCAAAAGTCCCTGGCAACGGTGCTAAAATTTGATATGCTCAAATTAACCCTAGAGCTACTCTCTCAATTTAAGAGATCAATGTAGTATGACTAAAGTTCACGCAAAAGATTAGCAGTTTGAAAATATAGCTAAATGATAAAACGTAAAATGTAAAACTAATAAAATAAATGTAGAAGTTGTAAATTCAATAGGAAAAAAGGTTAGACTTAGAGAAATTCTCAGGTAATTCAGAATTGCAAAACAGATAAACAGAATAGGGATTGGTTAAGAACCGTTCTTAAACTCAAAACACAAACTTCAAATCAATCAACTTTCGTTGCAGAGATTATCTATGTCTAAAACAGTAAATTCCAAATTTCTTTGCGAATTCAACAATAAAAACATGCATTAAATTCAAATTTGATATGTTCACAAAATCTTTAAATCAAATGTCTTTGTAGATAGGTATTTTACTCATCAAGGTTTAATTCAGGGAATTGATAACACTTTCGTGTCTACCAATTATCCTATGATCTAAATTCTAAGTGATCAATCTAGAAATAGCATTAATCTCAACCTAGATGAAGAACCATATGATTACCCTAACAAATCTATCCAATTCAACAATTCATCCTTACCTTAGAAAAACCCTAAATCTAATAGGTGGATTACTCAGACATGATCAAAGAAACACAAATCAATGAATGAATAGATTGCATTAAGATAAATAAAATAAGAATCAAGGGAGTTCGAAATCTTTTCTCTACAATGAGTTCTGATTTGTCTCTCCCAAAAGCTCTCTCAAACTAGAATCAATGATAAGGTAAAAGGTGCCTCTTAAAAACTCTAAAAACAACTAATTATACTCCAAAATACGTCAAGAACTTGTCTTGCAATTAGGGAAAACTTTTGGGCAAATGTGTAATTCTTCAAAAGTCTTTGATATCTCTGTATTTTACCTGTTTCAAGCATACATTTATCAACCATTTAGCATTGTTTCATCCTGCATTCACACCATTTAGAGTCAATTGGTTTTGTTTTGCATACTTAGGCATTCTTCCATCAGCATTGCATACATTTCTTGCATAAGGTGTTGAAACAAGTGATCCGGAGCTTCTAAGGGGTTAAAGAAGAATGGAGATTTGGAGACATGGACAAAGCTGGATCAAAGAACGCATGATGCAGAAGAAGGAAGCCACTCGATCGACCACTCGATGTGCAGGATCGAGTGCATACTTTAATCAAGCCAAAGGAAGAGCTCGACCGGCCACTCCATCACCCACTCGACGTGCATGATCGAGTGGAGCCACCGAATGCTATTTTGTCCTTTTCTGTATTAGGGCTTTGCAACCCTCACTATAAATACACCTTTTAAGTCATTCGTTGCGGATGTATACGTTTTTATGCCTAAGTTTTCTCTCTGTAGCCAACAAGAACATTCTTATTTTGTAATATAGATTTTTTTAAGTTATTAAGCTTTTGATATAGTTTCTTTGATAGTTATTACTCTTCATACCATTGTCTATCTGTTATGCAAGTTTTAGGATTTTCTGGGTTTGTATTCTTGATGATCTTGATGAGTTCTAAGTAATTTTCTTCTAAGTTATTAAGCTTTTGATATAGTTTCTTTGATAATTATTACTCTTCATACCATTGTCTATCTGTTATGCAAGTTTTAGGATTTTCTGGGTTTGTGTTCTTGATGAGTTCTGAGTAGTTTTCTAGGCTTCTTGAGTATGGGATAGGTTAGTGGAAAATCTTTAGTCTCCTAGGTCGTTTAAGCTTAGAATTTCATGATTCCCTTATGGATTAGTGTCCTTTATGCTAGTTTTCTTCTGATCAATTGGACTTAGAGCCTAGACATTTCCACACCCAGAAGTTGTTTTATGAAATGTCTGAACCAACTAATTCCAAAGATTTACATTTCTAGCCTAAGAGATTAGATGTCTAGAGTGTTTATTGGCTTTAATAGGCTGAGTCTTATTGCCTGTTAGGTTAGATTTCGCTAATGAGAATTAGGTCTGAAACTAGCTTAGCTTGATGATTTCTGTCATGAGAATGAATTAGTCAGCTTTTGAGTCTATTGTCTAAGGGTTAGCTTATTGTTTGAGTTTGTTAAACGCCTAGGTTGATTAAAGAGGAGCTATTGACCCATTACCTCATCCTTAGGAGCTTTTGTTTCTCTGTATTCTTCTGTTGCCTTGCTTACTAGTTTCTGTTTTTATTAATGTTCTGTTCTTGTTAGTCTTTTATTCTGTTGCTATTCTTTGCTTTGTTAGCTTATGTTAGTTTATGAGAGTTAAGATTATTATTTTAGTTTCTGTCGTCATTAGTTCGTGTTTATGCTTTCTATTGATTTAGGTTCAAACTGATATATTTTTCCGGTTTATCGGTTGGAAACCCTTGACGAGTAATGGAGAGATCCTGGAGATTAAAGACTACGGTCTAAAACAGTTCAGATTACTGGTCGGATCTCGTACTCGATATCACCTCAGTGATATGGGAAACACAACGCCATGAACTTGAAAACTGATACATTTACGATTGATAAAACCTATTGCTTGGCTTGACTTAATTTGATTTGTTGCATCATGTCTGCTAACATCACACCTGATTGGATTGATACCTATTGTATTGCAATGACATGATAATCCATTAGGGAATTAATAGCTAAAACCATATCATCAATGTGGCACCGTTGCCGATTGGGTGTTCGTTTGTATATGGTTTTAGCTATCAATTCCTATTAAAGCCAATAAACACTCTAGACATCTAATCTCTTAGGCTATAGAAATATAAATCTCTTGGAATTAGTTGGTTCAGACATTTCATCAAAACACTTTCTGGGTGTGGAGATGTCTGGGCTCTAATTCCAATTGGTAAGAAGGAAACTAGCATTAAGGACACTAATCCATAAGGGAATCATGGAATTCTAAGCTTAAACGACCTAGGAGACTAAAGATTTGCCATTAACCTATCCCATCCTCAAGAAGCCTAGAAAACTACTCAGAACTCATCAAGAACATCAAGAACACAAAACCCAGAAAATTCTAAAACTTGCATAACACATAGACAATGGTATGAAGAGTAATAACTATCAAAGAAACTATATCAAAAGCTTAATAACTTAGAAGAAATCTGTATTACAAAATAAGAATGTTCTTGGTGGCTATAGAGAGAAAACCTAGGCATAAAATTTGTATTACATTTCGGATTTCGGATCTCTTAAGATCAAGTTCTTATTCACACCACTTTGATTACTGAATTGGTTGTTCTTTCTTTGTTTTGTGCTTCAGGTACTACACGACCAAGCACTCGACCACCTACTCGATCTCCCGATCGAGTGCTTGATCGAGTTTATGCTCGAGTCACGTTTCTTTTACCTGCATGCACACCAGATCGCAAGGCAACCAAGATCTCATTTGTTATCTCGACAACATAAACCGCTTACCACAATAGTTGAGAGCCCAATGAGACACCGTCCGAGTCGATCAACAAGATCCAATCACTATGGCACATACCAGTACAACAGGACGAACCACCTCTGGTTGCACCAAGGCGGCTTCGATAAATTGGCGCAGGAGATGCACCCAACACACATACTCAGAGGCATGGAATTGTACCTCCTCCTGTCCAGAACAATAACTTTGAGATTAAGAGTAGCTTGATCTCTATGCTCACGAACAACAAATTCCATGGTTTACCACTTGATCACCTCGACGAGTTTGACAGGCTCTGTAGCCTCTGCAAAATCAATGGAGTTAGTGAAGACGCATTGAAGCTGCGACTATTTCCTTTCTCCCTCGGTGACAAAGCCCATTTATGGGAAAAGACTTTACCCCATGGATCAATCACTTCCTGGGATGAATGCAAACGAGTATTCCTTGCCAAGTTCTTTTCTAACTCAAGAACTGCTAAACTACGGAATGAGATCTCCGGATTTGCTCAGAGAAATAGAGAGTCTTTCTGTGAAGCTTCGGAGCGTTTCAAAGGCTACTAATCTCAATGCCCTCGTCATGGATTCAACAATGAATCCTTTCTTAGCACCCTTTACAGAGGAGCTCTTCCAAATATCCGAATGCTTCTAGATATTGCAAGCAATGGAAATTTCTTGAATAAGGATGTGGATGAAGGCTGGGAATTAGTAGAGAACCTTGCTCAATCTGATGGAAATTACATTGAAGATTATGATCGAGGAATCAGGGGGAGTAATGATTCTGAGGAGAGGCATAGGAAGGAAATGAAGGCAATGAATGAGAAATTAGATAAACTCCTTCAAGCCCAGTAGCGACATGTTCACTTTGTCTATGAGGATGAGCAACTCCAGGTTCAGGATGGGGGGATTGATCACCATGAAGAGATTAGCTACATTTAGAACCAAGGTGGTTATAACAAAGGTTACAACAATTATAGGCCAAATCCGAACTTGTCATATCGGAATACAAATGTGGTAAACCTACATGACCAAGTCTACCCTCCTCCACAACAACTTCCTACTAAGCGTTTCGTCCCATACAATCAGACTCAAGGATTCATCCCTAAGCAGCAGTTTCACGTCGTTCACCAGCAGCAAGGCGCAATGGGTCCATCAGGTTTTCAACCTCCACGACCACCACCACCGAGCAACCAGGATCAAGACATGAAAAATATGCTCCAGCAACTCCTACAAGGACAAGCATCCATGGCCATGGAGATGTCTAAAAAATTGGCCGAAGTCCATACCAAGATGGACTGCACTTACAATGATCTTAACAGCAAATTTGAGACACTGAACTCAAAAATCAAACACTTGGAAAGCAACACCGCCTTTACTTCTTCTTCACACCCTACAGGACAACTACCAGGGAAATCAATCCAAAACCCAAAGGTTTTCCACATCAGTACAATCACGTTGCAGAGTGGAAGGGAACTACCTGCCAAACAAGGACCTACAAAGGTCACTAAGGACAGTGAAGACCAGGATGGGGAGGATTTATGTCGAGATGAAGCTAAGAAAGATAGGCTCGACCAGCAACTCGATGTCCATGATCGAGTCGATGATCGAGTTTAACATCCAGGACCCACTCGATCCCATGATCGAGTCGACGATCGAGTTCATACCCACATTGCTGGAACACCATTTGCTTCGGAGAAAATGGAGACATGCTTTGTTCCTCCTCCATACAAACCTAAGCTTCCATTTTTGAGCAGATTCAGGTAAGAAAAGATGGAAAAGTATAAGGCTCTTTTTGATAAGCAGATGGGTGAAATTGAGGTCAAGATGCCTCTGTTAGACGCTTTCATGCTGATACCTCCATATCAGAAGTTTCTGAAGGACACATTGACGGAAAGGTTTAAAGAGCTACAGGGAATGGTAGTGCTAAGTGAGGAATGTAGCGCTATCGTCCAGAAGAGAGTGATTCAGAAGTTAGGCAACCCTGGTTGTTTAACTTTGCCCTGCTCCCTAGGGCCGTTGAGCTTTAAGAACTGTCTTTGTGATCTTAGAGCTTCAATAAGCCTTATGCCGCTTTCAGTAGCCAGGAGATTGGGATTTAGTAAGTACAAGGCTTGCAACATCTCTCTGGCATTGGCAGATAGATCAGTTAGAATACCACATGACGTTCTAGAAGATCTACCTCTGAGGATAGGATACGTGGATATCCCGACAGATTTTGTAGTACTGGAGATGGATGAGGAACCGAGAGATCCTCTGATATTGGGAAGACCTTTCCTAGCTACAGCTGGAATTGTAGATGTCAAGAAGGGAAAGATTGAACTTAACCTGGGAAAAGATTTCAAGATGAAGTTTGACATAAAGGATGCCATGAAGAAACCCACAATAGAGGGTCAGCTTTTCTGGGTTGAGGAGATGGATCAACTTGCTGATAAACTGCTGAAAGAACTTAATGAAGAAGACCATCTTCAGACTACATTGACCAAAGGTGGCAAAGCTGGGTTTCTAAACACGGAAAATTTGGGCTATGAGATGCTTTTAGACTCACACAAGGCAATAGAAGGTCAAAAATGTTTGAAGATCTTATTGGGTTGAACACCGAAGTCATTGGGTCAATCGAATAAGGATCATCTAAGACTCGACCAGACCACTCAACAACCCCACTCGATCACTCGATCGAGTCCACGATCGAGTCCAAGATCGAGTCAACGTTCAATACATCCGACGATTGGTCTGAATTGAAGGCCCCTAAGGTTGATCTCAAACCACTTCTAACATGGCTAACGTACGCTTTTCTAGGCCCTAATTATACCTATCCAGTCATAGTAAATGCTGAACTGAATGATGATGAAGTGCAATTGCTATTGACTGAATTAAAAAGATTTAGAAGAGCTACAGGGTATTCACTAGATGACATTAAGAGAATTTCACCTAGCTTATGCACTCATAGAATTCATCTTGAAAATGAATCATATGCTAGCATTGTGAGTGGTCTGGCTACCTTAAAAGTTTCCTTGGGCATGCTGGGTTCTACAGGCGATTTATCAAAGATTTCTCTAAGGTAGCCAGACCACTTACAAGGCTGCTCTGTAAGGAGATGGAGTTCAACTTTGACTCCTAATGTTTAGAAGCTTTCCAACGGATCAAGGCAGCCTTGATCTCATCCCCGATAGTAAAAGCTCCTAACTGGGACTATCCATTCAAAATTATGTGCGATGCATCAGATTATGTAGTGGGAGCTGTTTTGTGACAGAAGATTGATAAGAAGTTGCATGTTATCTACTACGCTAGTAGGACCCTAGATGAAGCAAAAGGGAGATATGCAACTACAGAGAATGAGCTGCTAGTTGTGTTTGCTTTCGAGAAATTCAGAAGTTACCTGGTAGGGTCAAAGGTTATTGTCTACACAGATCATGCAGCCTTGAGGCACATTTATGCAAAGAAAGACACTAAACCAAGATTGCTTAGATGGATCCTCTTACTTCAAGAATTTGATATAGAGATTGTTGATAAGAAGGGCATCGAAAATGGAGTAGCTGATCACTTGTCAAGAATGAAGATAAACAATGCATTGCCCATAGATGAATCTATGCCTAAAGAGTCACTCATGGCCATCCAGATTTCAAGAGCTCCACCGCCAACTCGATCCCATGATCGAGTGGTCGATCGAGTGGCTGCTCGAGAGGGAACAACGAGTGCGACAGCCAAAGTTTTAGCATTAGGAGAAGAAAATCTGCCTTGGTACGTAGATTTGGTTAACTACTTGGTTGTTGGAGAAGTCCCTAAGAATTTGGATTCGTACAAACAAAAGAAATTCTTCAGAGATGTGAACCACTAGTACTGGGATGAACCATATCTCTATAAGAAGGGGTCAGATGGTCTGTTCAGAAGATGCATAGCTGAGGAGGAGGCAAAAGGTGTTCTGGAACATTGCCATGGGTCTGCCTATGGAGGTCACTTTGCTACCTTCAAGACTGTCTAGAAGGTACTTCAAGCAGGATTGTGGTGGCTTAGCATGTTCAAGGATGCTCAGAGCTTCATCTCTAAGTGTGACCCCTGTCAAAGAATGGGGAATATAAGCAGAAGGAATGAGATGCCGCAGAACCCTATATTGGAAGTTGAAGTGTTCGACGTATGGGGGATAGATTTCATGGGTCCTTTTAACCCACCATCATTTGGAAACAACTATATACTGGTGGCTGTAGACTATGTCTCGAAATGGGTTTAAGCCATTGTTTGTCCAACCAATGATTCTAAGGTCGTACTAAAGATGTTCAAGAGCTTCATTTTTCCAAAGTTTGGCGTTCCAAGGGTAGTTATCAGTGATGGAGGTTCTCAATTCATTAACAAGCTGTTTGAGAATCTGTTAAAGAAGCATGGGGTAAAGCATAAGGTTGCAACACCTTACCATCCTCAGACCAGTGGCCAAGTAGAAATCTCCAACAAACAGATTAAGGCAATCCTTGCAAGAGTAGTGGGCGTTTCAAAAAGAGATTGGTCAGTCAAGCTCGATGACACTCTCTGGGCTTACAGAACAACATTCAAAACTCTTATAGGGAAAACTCCATTTCAGCTGCTTTATGGGAAGGCATGTCATTTACCTGTGGAAATAGAGTATAAAGCTTTATGGACAACAAAGCTGTTGAACCTTGATATCAAGACTGCCCAGGAAAATAGAGCAATGGATTTGCACGAGCTGGAAGAGATCAGGCTTGAAGCCTATGAAAGCTCCAAGGTTTACAAGGAAAGGACTAAAGTTTTCCATGACAAGAAGATCCTTGCCAAAGAATTCAAGACTGGTGATCAGGTTCTGCTATTCAACTCCAGGCTGAAACTCTTCCCAGGAAAGTTGAAATCCAGATGGTCAAGACCATTTAACATCAAGGAAATCTTGCCCTATGGTGCCATTACCCTAACTAGCAGAGATGGAGCTGAGTTCACAGTCAACGGACAGCGGGTTAAGCGTTACATGGCTGACATGATCATTCAAGAAGGAACTTCTGTTCCTCTCAGTGAACCGCTCCAAGCATAAGAGGCTAACAAGTCAAGCTCAGTGACTTTAAACAAGCTCACTTAGGAGGAAGTCCCATGTCTATCCCTGTTTATATTACTTTCATTCTTTTTGGTACTTTGTTTTGCTTTTGTTGGTTTTGGTTTTTATGGTTTGTTTTTAAGTGTTTTTGGTGTTTAGGAGATAATGCAAGAGTTAAGGGTAAGAGGATAGTGGAGACGTTAGAAGGAAATGAGTAAGGAAGGTGACAGTGTGACTCGACCATGAACTCGATGTGCTTGATCGAGTCCAACGTCCATCCAACGTCTGTCCAATGTCCATCCAACGTCCGTCCAACATCCATCCAACGTCCATCTAACGTCTGTCCAACATACCATCCAACGTCAGTATCGTCTGACTCGACTGGCCACTCGACTGCAGACATGAGAATGGGAATGGTTGATGTTTCTCTAAGTATCCTGAATCATGTAGCAGTTCACAAGCTAGCTCAGAAGGTGGAACTTTTGAAATGGAGTTGGAGCTTACAGTTTCATCTCAAAGGGAAGAGACAAGTCTCAAAGAAACATCAGAGCCACAGATTTTGCTTGTGGAAGATAATAAGATTAACATCATGGTTGCAAAGTCGGTGATGAAACAGTTAGACCATACCATGGAAATTGCTAATAATGAAGTTGAAGCCATAAAGACGATTAATTGCTCTAGCTACAATTGGGTACTCATGGATGTGTGCATTCCGGTTTTAGATGGTCTAAAAGCTACAAGATTGATCCGTTCATATGAAGAATCCAAGTTAGGCAACAACGATGAGACAAGGAACTGACTCTACATCAAATTGGCAAACTCGAATTCTAATTCTACATCAAATTGGCGACAAGGAGGACCCACATGAGCAACCAAATTCAAATTCAAGGATTCTAGATCAAGTGGGCGACAAATCAAGGGGACAAAGGCTGACTCGATGGCCCACTCGATGTCGTCATTACGTCCGTGATCGAGTGGAGCGGAAAGGGGAGTTTGAATTCGAATTCCTTGCACAAGCTCCTCATTGTCCTCTTGCATTCATCTGTGCTTATAAAAGGCAGTAAAATCGCCTCATAAAATCTCATCCTCCTCACTTACCAAGCTTTTTGCTAAAGCTCTCTCTTATCTTTTTAATTCTTCTTAAGCTCTCTTTGTTTTTGGCAAAGGCTATCCTAACCATCTCACATTGATATTTGAGTTGCATCATCCAGGTTCTCCGAAAATGATCAACCAACTACTGTTCTCTAGGCCAAGCAGCTCTCCAAGGAGAAGGGAACCCGCACGTCATTCATCAGCTGAAGCTATGGCAAGGCGTTTCCAGAGGTTGAGAGGATCCGTATCACAACCAGCTGAACCTATGGAGGTGGAAGACATCACTCGATCACCCACTCGATCCCCCATTTGAACGCTTGAACGAGCCCCTGATCAAGCTCATGCTCGAGCAACAGATCGAGCCCCTTTGTCAGTGGTTGAAGAACTATCCAGGACATTCTCCAGGAAGAGACTCTCCTTCTCTATCGAGAAAGAACCAGCAGAACCTATGGTGGTTAGTGAAAGTGAAGAAGAGGCGCCTAAGGCTGTAGAATACTCACGAGATAGGCATGCCATTGCAAGAGGGAAACGTCCAGTAGCACCCTTGGAAGAAGAGGAAGAGGAAGCTGAGCAACCACGAGGCAAGGGGAAGAAGAAACTTTCCACATAAGACCTCTACAAAATCTTCGAGATGATCTTTGCCAGCACCCGCTATCCACATCCAGAGACCATGAAGAAGCTAGGGATCAAGAGAGACGTTGAGTTCTTGTTTGAGATGTGTCACCTAGACACATTCATGATGCTAAGTATGGATGCATACGAAGATGAAACCTGCTACTTCTTGGCCTCCTTAAAGGTGCACTTCTATGAGGATGAACCAGATTACGTCTCAGATGGTGGGTTAGGCTTCATAACGTTCACAGTCAGAAACCAACATTACTCGCTCACCTTCAAGGAGATCGACGTTTTGTATGGGTTTCCAAGCGGAACGGGAACTGCCCAAGACTTTGATAAGCGTGAGCTTCTCGCGTTGTGGGAGACAATTGGTGGAGCAAAAATCTACTCTTCTTCTAGGTCAAAGGGTTCACAAATCAGGAGCCCAGTTTTGAGGTATTTGCACAAGTCCATAGCTAGCACTCTTTTTGCTAGGAAGGTCACGGGGAAGATCAACGATGGCGAGTTGCAAATGCTTGATTTAGATCTTGGAGGGGTCCTAAATTGCACCAGGGATGGCATGGTTCTAGCTGGAGATAGATCCGATACAAGCCTAACCAATGTTATGATTGACCAGATGTTGTATTACCAAGATTGGGCAGTGAGGTTGCACAAGAAGGGTAGCACAGGGGAGCTGAGTATTGGAGGCATAGTGACACCAATGCTGGTCGCTTGTGGTGTGGAGCTTATTTCAAAGGAGTATGGTCCTAGGTGGATAGACATTCGGCACCTAACAAGAACCCACTTCCTAGACAACGAGAACGTGAATGAATGCTACCTCTACAAGTTCGTTCACCCAGCTGTTGGTGATGCTCGGATGATACTCCCCAACACCATCGCCACTAAGATCAGTACCGGAAACAACATCGACTTCTGGCCATCAACAGACCTCCTCTACGTTCCCTAAGCAGAAGTCTTTCAACAAGAAGAGGAACAGGATGATGTGGATGAAATGGCTGAGTATGCACCAGAGACTTTTCATTTCCAGGAGTACACTACAGATTCAAAGAAAGGCCAAGGCCTAAAGAAAGCTCACAAGCACCTCAGTATCCTTCAAAGGAGGAACAAGTTCCAGGACAAGACCATCAAGACATTGAAGAGGACAGTCAAGGAGCTATCTGGTTCTATGAATGAAATGAAGAATCAAATCAAGGAACTTCAAAGGAAGGTTGCTGGTTCTTCTTCTAGGAAAGCCAAGCATAGGTCAGATAAGTTGAGGAGGAGCAGCTCTTTGAGAATGGAACCAAGCCAAGACATGCCAATGGAACCTTTCAGATCATCTTCGGTTGAACCAAAGCAAAGGAGGAAACGAGCTAACCGTGAGAAAAGGAAGGCACGGGAGAGCTCGAGCAAGCGACTCGATCGAGCACTCGAACAGGCGATCGAGTATGTGATCGAGTCGGTGATTGAGTGCTCCCTTGATCACGCACACGAGGCCGGCTACACCAGAGAGACCATGGACGAGTTGGTCAACACCTACTTCACCAACCCATGAGCTAATTTATCCACCTTATCATTGTACTATCCATAACAGAACATGTTTATTATTTTTGTTGTTGATCCTTAAATCTTTTTTCGAATTTTTATTACCCAAGGGACTGTGTAATTTAAGTTTGGAGGAGGATTTAGGATATGTTTGCATATCATCTAAGGCATAGAAAACCCATAAAAATTTAAAAACTCTAAAAAAATTACCAAAAAAGAGAGTGTTCATATAGTTGCATTTGCATAGGGAATTAGGATGATTACAACCTTGCAAACTTGCTGATTCATTACTTAACATCATTGCCCAAGTTACTAGTTGTCTGATGCATATTCAATGAGTTCGAGTATAAGATAGCACCATGCTTTGAATTCGCAAATTGATCTTATCTGAATTGAAGCATGTTGTGATTTGATGCCTTTCCCTATCTATTTGAACAAGAACTTGACTCATAATTATCATGATTATGCATTAAATTTAAACTCATGGTTACACATATACATACTTGGATTGTCTTTCACCGTTTTACCACTCTTACTAATCCAACTAGCTGATTCCTATTCTCGGAACAGTTTCCATACCATAACCTAACCTTCTTTCAAGCCATAAATATTTACTGAGTGTGAGGTCTGTTCTGATTGAGCTTGGTATATAGTGTTAGGTTTGAGCCGACAAAGATAGTGTCCCATGTAGTTCTAGTTCACGATTTTTAGACTAGATAGGACTAGGAGGGAGCTTAATTATGGGTTTTGGGATTGGTTGAGCTTTAAGGAAAAGATTAGAAAAAGAAAAAGAAAGCAAAGCTTAAGAACTCTAAGGAGGGATTTAAAAAGGAAAGAGTTGGTTGTTCTAGTAAGGATTTGGGAAGTATTGAAAGAAATGGTTCTAGGTAAAAAAAAAGAAAAGAGAACCAAAGTTAATAAGGAATATATCCAATCCACTAGAAACGATAAAAATAAGAAGGAACCCCTCTCCTAAAAGTAAGAACAAGTAAACAAGTAAGCTAACAAGAAGAGCTAATGAAAAAGGATAGAAACAGGATCATCTTCTGGGTTTAGAAATAGGAAAGCTGAAATAAGATTTTGAATCATTGGGTAGATGGGATTCTGTTCTTGTATGCATAGGTTGGCCCTTACCTTTAGCATTCTACTAAAGCTCAGTTCTTTTCTTGAGAGACCCTTGTTATGAATTGCTTAACCCACACATGGATAGACCATCTTGTCTCTTAACCTTACCCTTAACCAAATGAGTTCATTGAATGTGCAGATTTACGGTTTCTGCTTAATGAATGTTAAAGGGATTGGTCGTTTTGATTGCATGTGTAGGTTGAGACTGAAATCAGATTTGTGTTGTGAAGAGTATGGCTAAAGTTTTATAAGAAGAACTCACTCACATTCCATCTTAGAACTATCAACTTGGACATTGATATTAATTATTCTATTAGTTTGCTAAGGTTCTGAATCCCCGCTTGCAACCTCTTCTCCAGCCTCTGTCTTGTTAGTTTGCTTGAGGGCAAGTAAAGAGTAAGTTTGGGAGAGTTGATATCTCTGTATTTTACCTGTTTCAAGCATACATTTATCAACTATTTAGCATTGTTTCATCCTTCATTTACACCATTTAGAGTCAATTGCTTCTGTTTTGCATACTTAGCCATTCTTGCATCAGCATTGCATAAGGTGTTGAAACAGGTGATCCGGAGCTTCTAAGGGGTTAAGAAAGAATGGAGATTTGGAGACATGGACAAAGCTGGATCAAAGAACGCATGATGCAGAAGAAGGAAACCACTGATCGACCACTCGATGTGCACGATCGAGTGCATACTCAAGTTAAGCTAAGGGAAGAGCTCGACCGGCCACTCGATCACCCACTCGACATGCATGATCGAGTGGAGCCACCGAACGCTATTTTGTCCTTTTCTGTATTATATAGTTTCTTTGATAATTATTACTCTTCAAACCATTGTCTATCTGTTATGCAAGTTTTAGGATTTTCTGGGTTTGTGTTCTTGATGTTCTTGATGAGTTCTGAGTAATTTTCTTCTAAGTTATTAAGCTTTTGATATAGTTTCTTTGATAGTTATTACTCTTCATACCATTGTCTATCTGTTATGCAAGTTTTAGGATTTTCTGGGTTTGTGTTCTTGATGAGTTCTGAGTAGTTTTCTAGGCTTCTTGAGGATGAGATAGGTTAGTGGCAAATCTTTAGTCTCCTAGGTCGTTTAAGCTTAGAATTCCATGATTCCCTTATGGATTAGTGTCCTTAATGCTAGTTTCCTTCTGGTCAATTGGAATTAGAGCCCAGACATTTCCACATCCAGAAGCTGTTTTATGAAATGTCTGAACCAACTAATTCCAGAGATTTATATTTCTAGCCTAAGAGATTAGATGTCTAGAGTGTTTATTGACTTTAATAGGCTGAGTCTTATTGCCTGTTAGGTTAGATTTCGCTAATGAGAATTAGGTCTGAAACTAGCTTACCTTGATAATTTCTGTCATGATAATGAATTAGTCAGCTTTTGAGTCTATTGTCTAAGGGTTAACTCATTGTTTGAGTTTGTTAAATGCCTAGATTGATTAAAGAGGAGCTACTGACCCATTCCCCCCATCCTTAGGAACTTTTATTTTTCTGTATTCTTCTGTTGCCTTGCTTACTAGTTTCTGTTTTTATTAATGTTCTGTTATTGTTAGTCTTTTATTCTGTTGCTATTCTCTACTTTGTTAGCTTATGTTAGTTTATGAGAGTTAAGATTATTATTTTAGTTTCTGTCCTCATTAGTTCGTGTTTATTCTTTCTATTGATTTAGGTTCAAACTGATAATTTTTCCGGTTTATCGGTTGGAAACCTTGACGAGTAATGGAGAGATCCTAGAGATTAAAGGCTACAGTCTAAAACGGTTCAGATTACTGACCGGATCTCGTACTCGATATCACCTCAGTGATATGGAAAACACAACACCACGAACTTGAAAACTGATACATTTACGACTGATAAAACCTATTGCTTGGCTGGACTTAATTTGATCTGTTGCATCCTGTCTAGTAACATCACACCTGATTGGATTGATACTTATTGTATTGCAATGACATAATAATGCATTAGGGAATTGATAGCTAAAACCATATCATAAGTCTTTAAAACTCGTGTGCAACAAGTGGTCGCGACCGATGTTGAGCAACACTAAGGGGCAGTGTCGATCGACACCAACACCCCTTATGGTCTCCGAGTTGCTCTTCTCAGCTATAGAACGCCAAATGCTTCCAGATCTCCCAAAATGCACCAACTGAGTCCAAAACGTACATGAACCTGCAATGACTCTAAAAGGCTCGAAAGATACTAAAAAGACTCTAAAACAAGACTAATATCATGGTTAAAAATTATAAAAACCATGATATATCAGAAAGGAGTAAGAAGTTTCAAAGAAGCAATAGCAAAAACTCAATAGATTAGAAGAAATCCTGATTACAAATCAGAGTGTTCTTGGTGGCTACAAATAAATATCCTAAGGAAAAACGTAATATCCCTTGGGTAAAGACGAGTGAGATATTTATAGTCTTAGTCCGAAACCCTAATACATAAGCAGACAAAATAGCAAAGTCGGTAGTTCCACTCGATCGTGGACTCGATCAAGGGACCGTATCGCTGATCGAGTGGCTGGTCGAGTCCATGCTCGAGTTCTATGGTCGAGTTTTGTGGTCGACTCGAGCATGTGATCGAGTCCATGCTCGAGTTCTTTGGTCGATTTCTGTGGTCGACTCGAGCATGCGATCAAGTCCGTGCTTGAGTTCTGTGCTCGAATTCTGTGGTCGACTCGAGCATGCGATCGAGTCCGTGCTCGAGTTCTGTTTCATATGCTCCTCGATCCAGTTTTGTGCATGTTTTTTCACGTTCATTCCTTCCTTAGCTCTTAGAAGCTCCAAATCACCTGTTTCACCCCCTTATGCAAAAGATGTATGCAATGCTGATGCAAGAATGCCTAAGTATGCAAAACAGAAACAAGTGACTCTAAATGGTGCGAATGAAGGATGAAACAATGCTAAATAGGTGATAAATGTATGCTGAAAACAGGTAAAATACAAAGATATCAACTCCCCCAAACTTAGTCTTTACTTGCCCTCAAGCAATCACACAAGACAAAGGCTAGAGAAGAGGTTTGAAGGTAGGGATTCAGAACCAAAGCAAGCTGATAGAATAGTTAAGATCAATGTCCAAGTTAACAATTCTTAGATGCAAGGTCAGTGAGTCATACTTAAAAACCTTAGCTATACTCTTCACAACATAACTCTACTTCAGTCTCAACCTAGACATGCCTTCAAATCAACCATTCCTTTTAATATTCATTAAGCAGACCATGAATCAAGTTATGCATGTTCAATGAGCTCATTTGGCTAAGGGTAAGGTTAAGAGATAAAGATGGTCCCTTCATGTGTAGTTTAAGTGACTCATAACAGGGATCTCTAAAGGAAATAACTGAGCTTTAGTAGTATGCTAGAGGTAAGGGCCAACTTTCCTATTTCTAAACCCAGAAGATGATTCTATTTCTATCCTTTTTCTTGAGCTCTTCTTGTTTTTACTCTTAGGAGAGGTTTCTTTCTAATTTTTATCACTTCTAGCAGACTGGGGTTGTTTTTTTATTAACTCTGGTTCTCTTTCTTCTTTCTATCAAAGACATCTCAAGCTTTTTGCTCTTTTCCTCTTTTCTAGCTTTTCTTTCTTTTTCCCAAAACCATTTTTTTCAACACTGCCCAGATCCTTTACTAGAACAACTAACTCTTTTCTTTTTACATTCCCCCTCCTAAGAGTTCTTAACATTTTATTTCTTTTTCTTTTTCCAATCTTTTTCTTGAAACTCAACCAATCCTAAATCCAGAATCAAGTTCCCATCTAGCCCTATCTATCCAAAAAACATGAACTAGAACTACACATAATGTTATTCTTGTCGGCTCAAACCTAACACTTTCTACCAAGCTCAATCTGAAAATAGGTCTAACACTGAGAAGTCACAATTGGCTTGAAAGAAGGATAGGGTACGGGTGTGGAAAACTGTTCCAATGTGGGAATCAACTACTTAGATTGACAAGAGTGGTAAAAAGAGAAAGAAAATCCAAGTATGTATATGGTATCCATGAGTTCAAATCAATGCATAACAAGATATTTATGAGTCAAGTTCAGGTTATAATAGATAGGGAATGGCTTCAGATTACAACATGCTTTAATCAAGACTAGAATTCAAATCATGTATTCAAAGTATGGTGCAGTCTTATGTTTCAAACTCATTCAACAAGCAACATACAACTACTAACTTGGGCATTGAATTTATCTAATGAATCAGCAATCTTGCAAGGTTGTAATCATCCTAATCCCCTATGCAAATGAAACAAAATATAGTAGACTCAATCCTAATGCAACTACATGAACAGACTCTTTTTTGGGTAATTTTTCTAAAAGTTTTCAAACTTTTATGGTTTTTCCTATGCCTTAGATGATATGCAAACTCAATTATGCAAAAAATTGAAAATAAGATTCAAAGAAAACACATCAAACACATCCTAAAATCCTTGGCTCCGTTACCGGTGCCGAATTGAAAATCTTATTATTAATTTGGCGTCGTTGCCAATTGGGTGTTCGTTTGTTACATTTAGGATTTCAGATCTCTTAAGATCAAGTTCTTATTCACACTTCTTTGATTACTGACTTGGTTGTTCTTTCTTTGTTTTGTGTTTCAGGTACCACTCGACCAACCACTCGACCAACCACTCGATCAGCCACTCAATCGCACGATAGAGTGCTAGATAATAGGATTTTACTATCAATCCCGAATGCGTTATCATGTCATTGCAATACAGAAGGCTATCAATCCAATCAAGTGTGATGCTAACAGATAAGATGCAATAGATCAATTTAAGTCAAGCCAAGCAATAAGATTTGTTTTTTCTAACAACCTAAACGGACAGAAAGCATTAACATAAACTAAAGCAAACAATTATAACTTAAAAGAAACTAACAGAAGCTACAGAAACTACAGAAGCTATAGAAGTAGAAAATAGCAACAGAATCATCAGAATAACAAGAAGCTCCTAAGGATGGGGGGTAATGGACTAGTGAATCCTCCTTAATTAACCTAGACGTTTAACAAACTCAACAGAGAGCTAATCCCTAGACAATAGACTCAAAAGCTGACTAATCCACTCTCACGACAGGAATCATCAAGCTAAGCTAGTTCCAGACCTAACTTTCATTAGCGAAATCTAACCTAATAGGCACTAAGATTCAGTCTATTAAATCCAATAAACACTCTAGACAACTAATCCCTTAGGCTAGAAATGTAAATCTCTGGAATTAGTTGGTTCAGACATATCATCGAACACCTTCTGGGTGTGAAATGTCTGGGTTCTAATACCATTTGATCAAAGAGAAATTAGCATTAAGAACCCTAATACAGAAGAGATTCATGGAAATCTAAGCTTAAACGACCTAGGAGACTAAGGATTCTTCACTAATCTATCCCATCCTCAAAAACCCTAGAAAACTACTCAGAACTCATGAAGAACATCAAGAACACAAACCCAAAAATTTTTAAAACTTGCATAATCAGAAAGATAAGGATGAAAGGAGTAAGAAGTTTCAAAGAAGCAATAGCAAAAACTCAATAGATTAGAAGAAATCTGGATTACAAATCAGAGTGTTCTTGGTGGCTATAGAGAAAAACCCTAAGGAAAAACGTAATATCCCTTGGGTAAAGACAAGTGGGATATTTATAGTCTTAGTCGAAAACCCTAATACAGAAACAGACAAAATAGAAAAGTCAGTGGTTCCACTCGATCGCTGATCGAGTGGCTGGTCGAGTCCGTGCTCGAGTTCTGTGGTCGAGTTTTATGGTCGACTCAAGCATGCGATCGAGTCCATGCTCGAGTTATGTGGTTGATTTTTGTGGTCGACTTGAGCATGCGATCGAGTCCGTGCTCGAGTTTTGTGGTCAATTTCTGTGGTCGACTCGGGCATGCGATCGAGTCCGTGCTCAAGTCTGTGCTTGAGTTCTGTTTCATATGCTCCTCGATCCAGCTTTTTGCATATTTTTTCACGGCCATTCCTTCCTTAGCTCTTAAAAACTCCAAATCACCTGTTTCAGCCCTTTATGTAAAAGATGTATGCAATGCTGATGCAAGAATGCCTAAGTATGCAAAACAGAAACAAGTGACTCTAAATCATGCGAATGAAGGATGAAACAATGCTAAATAGGTGATATATGTATGCTGAAAATAGGTAAAATATAGAGATATCAGAAGAACTCCTCTGTAAAGTATGCTGAGAAGGGACTCATTGCTGAATGATTTGGGCACTGAGGTTTGTAGCCTTTGAATCTCTCCCAAGCTTCACAGAAAGTTTCTCCATTCTTCTGCGCAAATCCTGAGATCTCATTTTGGAGTCTAGCTGTTCTTGAGTTAGAGAAGAACTTGGCAAGGAAAACACTCTTGCATTCATCCTAGGAGGTAATTGATCCATGAGGTAGTGTCTTCTCCCATAGATGGGCTTTGTCACCAAGGGAGAATGGAAAGAGTCGCAGCTTGAATCCATCTTCACTAACTCCATTGATTTTGCATAGGCTACAGAGCCTGTCAAACTCGTAAAGATGATCAAGTGGATCTTCCATAGTATGCCATGGAACTTGTTACTCTGAACCATATATATCAAGCTTTCGGAATCCGGTTGCATGTCTAGTTTCTATACTCAATCATATACAAGAGATAATGTCACATTTGGCTCCATAGACTCTAACTAAACAATTTATTGATTCAAAGCAAAGTTTTGTGGGTGAAGGAGAAGTTCTAGAAGCGTATTTTGGAAGTTCAACACAAACCTACACGACTTTTGCTTTTGGAATCTAGTTGCATATCTAGTTTTTATACTTAATCATATACAAGAAATCATTTCACATTTGGCTCCAAAGACTCTAACTAAGCATCAAAGGAACAAGTTGGAGCCAAAGAGTACCAAATGTATGTTTATTGGCTATTTCTCAACACAGAAACGTAATAAGTGCTACAATCCGGACACCAGGCGTGTGTATGTCTCTCTTGAGGTCAAGTTTGATGAAGTGAAGAGGTCCTTTGGTGAAAAGAATTGGGAGCGTAAAAGATCTCACATCCAAAGATCTCACTAATTTGTTGATCCCAAAACAACACAACCTACAGATGTGGAGACCATTCAAGTACCACCAACTCCTACTGATGGCATTGATGGAGGTTTGAATGATGAGAGTAGTGGTGATCACCACATTGAAACAGAGTTGTCTACATCAGAATCAGAAGGAGATACAAGAGAGGGGGAATCTCAAACTGATGAGTCAACCTCAGAATCTCAGTTCGATGAGTTAGGCTCAGCCTCATGTGAGAATTTGGTAGTTGAAGATTCTGAGGAAACAGAGTCTGAGGGAGATTTGGCTCCTCCTTTAAGAAGAAGTGAATTAGTGAAATATGGCCCTAAGAATTGGAAAAACACAAGAGTGTACTAAACCAATAAGGTGATTGCTCATCCAATTCTAGAATATTACTCAGTTGCTCATCTCTCAAATGAGAACCAGGTTTTTTTCTCCAAGATAGATCAACACAAAGTGCCAACGAGTTTGAGGAAGCATGTTTGAGTGAAGTGTGGGTGAAGACAATGCGGGAAGAGATTGCATCTATACACAAAAATGACACTTGGGATATGGTTGATCGACCTAGCACCAAGAAACTTGTTGATATGATCATGGATGAGCTTGAACCAGAGCGTGCTGAGTTTGAAGCTGTGGACGAGCATGAACCTGCGAAAACATTGCAAGTACCAGCTGGAGCTATGACGAGGACTCGATTCAAGAAATTCTCTAAGGCACTAAGTTCTTTACTTAGTTCAGCTTCTAATCAAGTGGACTTATTTGAGGAAGGAGTAAAACACACTACTTTGGTGTTGTTGCAAGTTCAAGACGTTCAAAAGGCTTTAGGAACAACTGTCTAAACCATTTTGGAAAATAAGTTACAAGTCTGCTTTGCAATTTAGAAGTCTGCTTTGCAAATTTAGAAGTCTGCTGAACAAATTCTCAAGTCTGCTGAATAACTCACAGTACCCTATGTACGACTGCCAGTCTCCTATGTACGACTGCCAATTCTTTAAATACGACTAAGAAGGAAATACGCCAAATGGAAGTTGCAGAGTCAAATATGAAGCTGAAGAGTCATTCAACACTAGTTAATTCAGTCTTCATCTAGTTTTTTATATTTCATTGTTTTTAGTTGAGTCTTTATCACAATTCTTCTATTTAAGCTAAACTCTTTTAGAAGAATCAATAACAACTTTTCTTTTATCAAATTTGAGAGTGATTCTCTTCTTGTTCATCTTGGACAAAACTGGTTGCTGGTGTGTAATATCCAGAAACCAAACTTGATCCTCAGGTGCGTCATATCCTGAAGATCAACCGGAATATCAAGAGTCTTCCGCAACTCTTGTGCGACCACTCAATCCACATCACCTTAGCCTTGGTTAGTAACCTTGGTTTTTTTATTAAAGTACTTGGACCAAGCCCATAAGTATGTAATATATGACAAGCCCCTAAATTATAAATGTGTAATGTGGTTTAATGAAACGATGTGTTTTATTATTCTTCGTTTTTCTACTCGCGAAAAACAATTACAGTCTTCGACAGCTGCTGATGATGAGATGGCGACTCGATGATGAAGATGATGAGACGATGAGGACGATGGCTGCTTGATGATGAAAAGGGCGGTGGCTCGACGATGAAGATGACAGTGGCTAGTGAAGATTGTGAAATGGCTTATAGTTTTCGGTTAACCGTTCATTTTGGGCGAACCGAACCAAAAAATCTCGGATAACCAAACTCAATTCACAAAACTACCGATCGGTTCATATGTAGTAATCGAACTCAAACTGAAATACCCAAAAATCGGTTCGGTTCAGTTTGGAAATTTTGGTTCGGTTATTATCCGCAGGGCTAACAGAAATCATCAAATCAAGCTAGTTCCAGACCTAACTTTCACTAGCGAAATCAAACCTACCAGGCATTAAGATTCTATCTATTAAAGCCAATAAACACTCTAGACAACTAATCTCATATGATAGACATGTAAAAATCTGGAATTAGTTGGTTCAGACATTTCATCAAACACTTGGTGGGTGTGGAAATGTCTGGGCTCTAATTCCAATAGAGCAGAGATAAACTAGCATTAAGAACACTACCAGAAGGGATTCATAGAAATCTAAGTTTAAACGTCCTAGGAGACTAAAGATTCCTCACTAATCTATCCCATCCTGAAGAACCCTAGAAAACTACTCAGAACTCATGAAGAACATCAAGAACACAAACCCAAAAAATACTAAAACTTGCATAATCAGAAAGATAAAGATAAGAGGAGTAAGAAGCTTCAAAAAAGCAACAACAAAAACTTAATAGGTCAAATGAAATATGGATTACAAATCAGAGTGTTCTTGGTGGTTACAGAGAAAAACTCTAAGGAAAAGTATAATATCCTCTGGTTAATAACCGAAGGTGTCTTACAGCTTTTACTGCTCTATTGTGTTTTCTTGGAGAGTTCTATTGCCTTTGTAAGCTAATCTTTGGATTAGAGAGATTCATCCTTCTACAACTTTAGAGAAGATTTCTAAACCCCTTTATTTTTGTTTAATCGATTATGCCCTCTTCTATGCTTTCTGTTATTACTTTTGCTATGTTTGAGTAGTCTGCTTATTAGGTTGAGGGTTTTACAAAGGTAGATGATGAATTGTTAGGTTGATGGATAGTTAGGATTGAATTCCTAGAAATGTTCTTCATATAGATCTGTTCTTAATGCTGATTTTAGCCTAGCTACCTAGAATCTGATGTTATGATTATTAATTGACACGAGAGAGTAATTAATCTTCTTGAACCAATCTTAGATGAGCAAAATACCTTACTCTCAAAGAGATTTGGTTTAGAGATTTTGTGAACCTATCAAACTAGATCTTAGTGCTTGTCTATTTTGAGAAATTCGCAAAAAGATTTGGGATTCCAGCACTTAGGCACATATAATCTTCACAACGAGAGTTGGTTTATTTTAAATTCGTGCTTTGAGTTCTAGAATTGTGCTTAACTATCAATCCTGCTATTTGTTTGATTTACAATGCTGAATTTACCCGAGAAATTTCCTAAGCCTAGCTTTAATCTCATTGATTTTATTTCTCTGCATAATTCATTTTACTAAACCGAAAACTTACAACCATTGTTATTGCTTTAGCTAATTACAAATCTACAATCTTTAGAGTACCATTGGTCCTTGTGGTTCGACTCCGTATATACTATCTTGCGGTTAAGTGTACCGAGAAATTGTTTGATCTCACCAGAACATCAAATTGGCGCCATTGCCGGGGACTAATAGCGTTACCTAGAAATTTAGGATTAGTATTTTGTCTAGAGTATTTTTTCTTTAAAGTACTAACTCTCACTTTGTTTCTTTTTCTTTGTGTGTTTCAGGTGTATGACACGTAGCAAAGGCTCATCACATCTTGCAAAAGCGGCTAGCTAAGCAAAAAGAAGCTGAGATGGCCAACAACAAACAAGGAGGTGATATTTTTACCTCAAGACGATTTCCATGTTGAAGGAGAACAACAAGAAACATTTCAGGATCCTCCTCCTAGAAACAACTTTCCTCCTGATGCTAGAGAGGCCAGACTCGCGGCTATGGTGCACCAAAGGCTCGTGCCTGCACGTCGCACCCTAAGGGATCATGATGCTTCCAACACTCAAATATACCGAGGAGGAATCCAACACCCTCCGATTCCCTGAAACGACTTTGAGATTAAAACAGGCCTCCTAACTCTTGTGAAGCAGAATCAGTTTCATGGTCTTCCTTCGGAGAATTCAGTTTATGACTTGGATAACTTCGAGGATGCCCTCACCACGGATTCACCCCAGTTTCACTTATCAACACGTTCTATAGATGAGTTGATGAGAGGTACAAGATGGCTTTGGATACAGCAAGCAATGGGAACTTCATGACCAAAATAGAGGAAGAGGCTCAAGTCTTGATCGAGAACCTTACAGCTAGCAATAGCAACCACTGCATTGACTATGACTGAAAGAAGAGAAGTAGTGGAAGCAATGAATCGAAGTAGATCGCAGATTTGACTGCAAAGGTAGAACAGCTTTTGATGCTTGATCAAAGGACTATTAACTTTTGTGATGATACAGGCGACAGTCAAGGCTATCACGAGTATGTGGGCGACGGTACTAAAGATGTTTAGGCTGAGTTGAGCTACCTGAATGGTCAGGGAAACTATCAGAACAAGGGGTTCAACCAAAACTACAGGAACCATCCTAACCTTTCATACCGAAGCACCAACGTTGAGAACTCGCAGGACCAAGTCTATCCAGCACAAGCAGGCATGCAACCACAACAGTTCTAGCAGAAGCCATTCCAACAAACGTAGTTCGTTCCAGGATAAGGAGATTTCAACAAGCCGTGCATGCCAAAGCCACAACAACATGTAAACGACTATGGTCAGGGGGGTTTTTCAGCAAAAGCCTCAATATTATCAAACACCAGCCCTAGCCCCAGCGATCCCGGCTCAACCTTTTCCTTCAGCTAACAATGAAATGAAGATGATGATGTAGCAAATTCTTGACGGCCAGAAAAAGAATGCTGCTGATATCAATATGAAAGTCGACAGCATGTATGGCAATCTCCATGGGAAAATCGAGATGCTATCTTCACGCTTCAGAACACTTGAGAGTCAAGTAGTACAACAAGCTTCCATTTCAACTAGACAACAAGGGGTTCTTCTGGGAAAACCACAACCGAACCCGAAAGACTACAACGATGGCAAAGAGTTTGTCAACGCCATAATCCTGAAGAGTGGAAAAGAAATTGCATTAGTTCCAGCAACGAAAGGTAAGATTATTGATACCAATGATGAAATCGATTTAGATGATGCATGTGAGAAACAGGATGACAAATCAAGTGCTGAGATCGATGTGGAGAAGGAAGCTGCTGTCGATGACAAGGAAAACAACACATAGGCAGCCGAGAAAGTCGAGCCACACCCATACATACCTAAGCTACCATTCCCAGGTCACCAAAGAAAGATTCAGCGTGAGAAAGAGTATGTCAAATTCGATGGGATAATGAGGGAGCTTCAAGTTAGGCAATATCTTAAGGATATTTCCTCGAGTTAGTGCAGAACATTCCACTCTACAGGAAATATCTTAAGCATATTCTGACTAATAAGAGGAGCATTGAGGAGGGAGCTATCTTCATAAACCATGAGTGCAGCACCATCCTTTAGAACATTGTGCCTAAGAAGAGGGAAGATCCGAAGAGTTTTGTTATGCCTTGCATGATTGGTGGCTCACTATTTGAGCGATGCTTATGTGATCTTAGAGCAAGTGTAAGCCTGATGCCTCTAAATGTTTGGGAATTACAAATTTCAAGCTGTCGTGGATATCTCTGGTTCTCGCAGATCATTTTGTTCGTTTCCCTATTGGCGTGGCTGAGGATGTACACGTGAGGGTTGGGAACTTCTATATCCCAAGCGATTTTATTGTCCTTGAACTGGATGAAGAGCCAACGGATCCACTCATCTTGGGTAGACCCTTCTTACACACGGCTGGCGCCTTGATAGATGTAAAGAAGAGCAAGATTAAGCTGCGAATAGGCGACATCGATCAAGAGTTTGACAAGCAGAGAATCATGACCAAGCCCACCATTGAGGGTCAGGCTTTTTCAGTTGACATCATGGATGAGCTGGCCGAAGAGCTCCTCGAGGAACTAAACACGAAAGATCCTCTACAGATCGTCCTAACTAAGAAAGAGAGCCAGTTCGGCTATTTAGGAGAGGCGGCCACGGGGTTTGCTAAGATCCTGAATTCAAGTTCTGAGATGGGTAAGATAGTAGCATACGCTGAGCTCGAGAGACATGAGATCAACGTGGAGAAGGAGGCTTCAACGCCCCACAGCTGCGACGATTGGAGCGAGCTCAAAGCTCCAAAACTAGAGCTCAATCCACTTCCCGCAGGTCTAAGGTACGTATTTCTCGGTCCTAATTCTACTTACTCTGTCATAATAAATGCTGGGCTTAACAATGTGGAGATTACCTTGTTGTTATGTGAGTTGAGAAAGTATAGGAAAGCTTTGGGATACTCCTTCGACGACATAAAAGGTATCTCTCCTAACCTCTGTATGCATTAGATATATATAGAAGATGAATCGATGACTTCTATTGAACATCAGAGACCGGTTAAACCCAAATCTCTGAGATGTTGTAAAGAAAGAGATAATGAAACTTCGAGATGCGGGTGTCATACATCCTATTTCAGATAGTACTTGGGTAAGCCCGCCCAATGTGGTGCCGAAAAAGGACAATGTAACTGTAATTAAAAATCATAAGAATGAGTTAATTCCAACAAGAACTATCACAGGACACCGTATGTGCATTGACTATCGAAAACTTAATTCCGCTACCCAAAAAGACCACTTTCCACTCCCAGTTATTGATCAAATGTTAGAAAGACTAGCAAACCATCCATATTACTGTTTTCTTGATGGGCACTTGGGTTTCTTTCAAATACCGATTCACCCTGATGATCAGGAGAAAACCATCTTCACATGTCCTTATGGTACCTTTGCATATCGAAGGATGTCAATTGGATTATGTAACGCTCCAGCCACCTTTCAGCGTTGTATGATATCTATCTTCACCGATATGATTGTGGATAATATGGAAGTTTTCATGGATGACTTTTCCGTGCATGGCACATCTATTTCTGTTTGTTTGTCTAATTTGTGCAGGGTACTTTAGTGCTGCCAGGACAAGCATTTGGTTCTTAAGTGGGAGAAGTACCACTTCATGGTGAGAGATGGGATTGTTCTTGGTCATAAGATTTTGCAAAAAGGCATCGAAGTTGAGAGGGCTACGATCGAGGTTATGATAGGCATGCTGCCTCCAAACTCTGTGAAAGGGATACGAAGCTTTCTAGGACACGCTGAGTTCTACAGAAGGTTTATCAAAGACTTCTCCAAGATTGCTAGACCACTTAATCAGCTGTTTTGTAAAGATCAAAAATTTGAGTTTGATGAAGACTTCTTCAACGCTTTCACATCAATCTGAGAAGCTCTTGTGAGTGCTCTCATCGTACAACCGCCTGATTGGGGTCTCCCTTTTGAGATAATGGGTGATGTTAATGACTATGTCGTAGGGGCCGTTTTGGGGCAGCGAAAAGATAAGAAGCTACACGCCATATACTATACAAGTCGCAATCTCGATGGAGCACAATGCAACTATGCAACAACAGAAAAGAAGTTTCTCGCCATTGTGTTCGCCTTTGTGAAATTTAGGTCCTATCTTGTTGGATATAAGGTTATTGTGCACACGGATCATGCCTCTCTGAGGTGTCTATTGTCAAAGAAAGACACCAAGCCAAGATTGTTGCGATGGATACTTCTGCTGAAGGAGTTTGACCTGCTGCAAGAAGGTACACGCCATATACTATGCAAGTCGCACTCTCGATGGAGCACAATGTAACTACGCAACAACAGAAAAGAAGCTTCTTACCATTGGGTTCGCCTTTGAGAAATTTAGGTCCTATCTTGTTGGATCTAAGGTTATTCGCCTTTGAGAGATTGTTACGATGGATTTTTCTACTGCATGAGTTTGACCTTGAGATCAAAGATAAAAAGAGCATTGAGAATGGTGTTGCAGATAACCTTTCGCGGTTAAGGGTTGAGGACGACGTCCCTATGCATGACACTCTTCCAGGAGAAGAACTTGCCCTGATCGAAGATCGTTATGTTCGTGAAGTCGAAGAAGCTCGCCTCACTAGCATCACCGAGCTCATGACGGTTCACACTTCGGAAAGTAAGCTACCATGGTATGCTGATTTCGCTAACTATCTATCTTGTGATATTTCCCCACCAGATTTCGCATGCAAGGAAGAAGTTCCTGAAAGACGTTCAACACTACTATTGGGATGAACCGTTTCTATACAAAAAATGCAAACACGGTCTTTTCAGAGGATGCACTCCCATAGGCGAGGCTACTAGCGTCCTCCGTCATTGCCACGCTTCAGATTATGCTAGATATTTTGCTTCTTTCAAGACTCAAGACTGCTACAAAGGTTCTCCAAGCAGGTTTTTGGTGGCCTACTTTATTCCGTGATGCACATGATTTTGTTGGTCGGTGTGATGCTTGCCAAAAGAAAGGAAACATTAGTAAGAGGAACAAGATGCCCTAGAATTTCATCCTTGATGTTGAAGTGTTCGACGTTAGGGGTATCGACTTCATGGGACGTTTCCCATCGTCGTACGGAAACGAGTACATCCTGGTTGTTGTCAACTATGTCTCCAAGTAGGTTGAAACGATAGCCAGCCCAACAAACGACAGGAATGTTGTGCTCAAGATGTTCAAACAAGTCATATTCCCAAGATTTAAAGTTCTTCGGGTCATGATAAGTGATGGTGGTAAGGACTTTATCAACAAGATTTTGGCGAACTTGTTGGCTAAGCATCGAGTAACACACAAGGTAGCCACGCCTTATCATCCTCAGACAAGTGGGCAAGTCGAGATCTCAAACCAGAAGATAAAGGGGATTCTAGAGAAGACCATAGGAAAATAAAGGAAGTATTGGTCCGCAAACCTTGATGATGCCCTTTGGGCATACAAAACTGCCTTCAAGATGCCCATTGGAACAACACCATCCAACCTTGTCTACGGAAAAACATGTCATCTCCCCGTTGAGCTAGAATACAAGGTACTTTGGACAACACGGATGATGAACTTCGATATCAAGATGGCTGCTGGGAAGCGTCTGGTTCAGCTCAATGAGTTGGATGAGATTCGAATGAATGCTTATGAGAGTTCACAGATATACAAGGAGAGGACCAAAACTCTTCATGACAAGAAGATCATACCAAAAACATTTACAGAGAATGATAAGGTACTCCAATTCAACTCTCGTCTTAAACTTTTTCATGTAAACTTCGATCAAGGTGGTCGGGTCCATTCACCATCAAGGAGGTAAAGCCTCATGGTGCAGTCGTTCTCTGGGACCACACTGGCGAGTCATTTACAATAACTGGTCAAAGGCTAAAACCGTATATCGCAGATTCATCCCTTGAAGAGGGTACAATGGTTCTTCTTACAGATCCCACCCAAGCTTAACAGCTCATGAAAGTCAAGGTAAAAACCTAAAATAAGCGCTTTGTGGGAGGCAACCCACCAGGTTTTGTGCAAATGTTTTATTTCTTACAATTTTTCTTCTTTTCTTTTAGGTCCTTGTTCACTCCTCTGTGGAGTGCCGGACCGATCGGTCTAGCCATAAGATTGATCAGTCCATGTATTTAATAATATTGCTCATGTCAAACAGATTTGGATTCAGCCTGAGGCGGTCGGATCGATCAGTCTATCATACGGATCGATCGATCCGCTTACAACCCATTTGACCTGGGACTGTTGGATCAATCGGTCTACGTACGGATCGATCGATCCGTGTTCAAACACATCTAACCTGGGACTGTCGGATCGATCAGTCCACGTATAGATTGATCGATCGTGTTCGACAACATCCTACCTGGGACTATCAAATCGATCGGTCCACGTACGGATCGATCGATCCGCTTTCGACAACATAGATCTGGGGCTGTCGGGTCGATCGATCCAACATCCGGATCGATCGATCCGCAGGTAAGTCCGCGATTTCATTAAAACTTGACCGGTTTTTAACTGGATCGACAGAGCATACAACACGAGCACTCGGATCGATTGGGCATTTCCGATCAAATCTTCTTCTTCAACATTCTCCATCGTGACACACACACACACTCACTCATCCATAACTTCTTCAATTCTTGCTTGATTTTAACAATTTTTGGCTCTAATCCACTCAATTTTTCGAGTTCTTTCTGTTTCTAGTATATGTTTTCTCAATCTATAAAAGTATGGGCTTCAATTTTACGATTTTCAATTCGAATGTTCTTGGAGAAATTACGAACCATAAGCATATGTGATTGTTTGAATGTTACTTTGATGATAGATTCTAGTCTAGAATGTGATATATAATGGGTTTTACGGTTTTTAGCCATGATATAGGAGTCGTTTTTAGAGTCTTTACAGTATTTTCACGTCTTTTAGAGTCTTTGCAGGTCTATAAGAGTTTTAGACTTATTTGGAGCAAACCGAGAAGCTGCGCTGAAGAAACGAACTCGAAGAGTAAAATTGGTGTGGGTGTCGATCGACACCAATATCTGACGGCAATTGAATGTCACGTCTTTTTGAAGTTTTTAAGAATTACAAATTCGGCCCAGAAGTGTTCGTTGTTTACAAATAAAGCTCAAATCGTGTTTTAGCTTATTTCTAGGATTTTAAGGTCATTGTTTAGATCTTTGCTTGATTTTTGGAGCAGCCACCTTTTCTGAAATTTTTTGAGAAGATTTCTAAACTCTTTTCTTCTTCTATAGATTTTCTTAATGCAATTTATTTCATTCATGATTTGTGTTTCATTTATCATGTCTGAGTAATCTACCTGTTAGGTTTAGGGTTTTCAAAGGAATTGATGAATTGTTAGGTTGTTAGATTGTTAGGATTGAATCTATAGAGTTCTTTATCTAGATTGTGTTTGTCACTTATTCTAGCTTAGCAACCTAGAATCTGATCTTAGGTTGATTAGTTGACACGAAAGTGTATTTGATTGCCTAAACTATCTTAGATGAGCAAAATACATTATTCGCAAAGAGATTTGATATAAGGATTTTGTGAACATATCAAACCTGAACTTTAATGCTTGTTTAATTTGAAGAATTCGCGAAAAGATTTGGGATTCTAAAATTTAGGCATAGATAATCTTCACAGCGAGAGTTGGTTGATTTTACATTCGTGATTTGAGTTCTAGAACTGTTCTTAATTACAATCCTGATAATTCTTTTGTTCTACAATTCTGAATTTCCTGAGAATTTCTCTAAACTTAGTTTTTCTCTCATTCATCTTACAACCCGATTTTAATTCTCTTGCTATTTTTAACTTACAATTTCTTCTGTTTAGCTATATTACTGAACTGATAATCCATTACGTGAATCTCTAGTCCTTGTGGATTCGACTCCTTAGTATTACATCGATCTCTTAATTTGAGAGAGTAGCTCTAGAGATAATTTGAGCATATCAGAATGGTTAGAGGAACTCGAATATTGCTTGTAGTTGCTGGGTTATGAGTGATTTTGAATTTTAGGTTTCCCCCATGTGTAGAAATCACCCAAGCTTAGACATTTCTAGGAGGAATTGATTTTGATGTTGGTATGTTGGTCTAGACGTGTTGCGATTAGATTAGGAAGTTGTTAGTTGCTATTTGAGCTATACAACTTTGTTTCCATGCTTAACTTGTGCGATGCATATCTTCTGTAGGTATGGGGCAGAAAGGCCACGGGAAGACCTTGGCCGCGCAAGACGGACGTTCGTTTGATTCCTGGAAGCATGTGCCTAACAATGCAGCTTCACGAGCTGCAGACCCTCATCTTCATGAGCAACAATTACAGGGAAGTTGAACACTCATGACACCATATTTTTCGTGGAGATGAAGATGGTTGACATTCTTCCAACACGGGTTGGAAGCGAGAGTTCACTACACGGTCTCGACCTGCTTGAGGATGCTTCTGCGCTTTTTGAGACTGTGGGTATAGGGAGATTGTGGAGGCTGTGTCACTTCCCGTACCCTCGGTATGTTCAGGAGTTCTTTGCCACTTGCCGCTTCACATACAAAAATCCCACTGAGCCTGTTGCGAGCGAAGGTACCCTTACCTTCTTCCTCGACAAGAAGCACTTCCCCTTGCCTCTGAATGTCATCTGCGAGATTTATGGGTTTCGGCAAGGAGAAGATGTCATATTTCCCAAGTTCCCACCTTCAGATGCGAACATGTTTTGGGACTTTATTGCTTGTGGGCCGTGTTCATCGCAACGCCAAGTTCATTGCTATCAGAAACCCGGTTTAGCGTATTATGGTTAAGATAATCAGCAACACATTCTTTTTCAAGGCTGAATCCGGTGTTGTTCGAGAGGATGAGTTGTGGATGCTGTTTTATGGGGTTAAGCACCTCTTGGAGGAGTTTAGATGTTGCGTGTTGGTACCATTCTCACTATTTTATTCATACATTATGGTATTGATTTAGCAAAGGTAAAGGTCGATAAAAAGATGGAGACAGTCAGCGTCAGCTACTTGGAGAGTTGTCATATACTCATGCGGCAGTATGTGTAGAAGTTCTGGGATCGTGATGGTCTCCTTCAGTTTTGTGAGCTGCCTAACGTGGGGATTAGTTCGCTTGTCTGTCGCGCGAACTTAGAGTTTACCCCGGGACCCGAGCATTTTGTCCCTAACCTAGCAGAGTTTTCCGGAGCACCATCTCGTTATCGTGGAACTGCTGTATTGGTTACCCTGCCCCACTCTGCGGGCGAGACGGATGAAGATGAGATCGATGAGGACATGTCCGCACCTCAGGGACAGTCTACGGTTCAGCCGCGTATGCTGCTTCCTCATGGTCCAGAGCGTTACAGATTGCCGCCTGCTCTAGGTCCTGAGGACATCTATGGACATCTACAGTGGATCATTGCGTCTCAGAAGACCAACAACACCATGATGGGCAGAATATGGTGAGCGATTCAGCGGATTCGCCCTTGTTCTTGTGTTTCAGGTTCTCGATTGTTGAATGACGATGAGGCTGATAATGAGGCACATGATGACACTTCCTCTAGAGATCGAGCACACGTGTTTTGGTCTAAACATGTGGAGGATGATGTTGGACCTAGTGGCGGTATAGGAGATCCATCTCCGGTATCTTCTCCGGATTGTCGACTTACCAGGCGTAGGAGATCTCCAGGACAGGAGTACATCACCAGCGAGAGTCCACCTCATCACCACCATGATTAGTACCACTTTCTATCTCTTGTTTATTTTCCTTGATTTTTCTTTTCTTTTTATTTCATTTGTGTCTAAATGACATTTTTTTATTATTTGTTTTCACACCGAGACGGTGTGAAACAAGTCTGGGGGAGGATGTCAGTTCTGTACTAATCGAGTTGAATTTTTCTTTGTTTCTTTGAGTCCTTTTTCTTTCTTTGAGTCAGTTTGTTTTATCGAGTCAAAACATGTATGAGAACCATGATTTTTTCTTAGGGAATTGCACCATGTTTAATTTCTTTGCCTTGGGACCATTTTAGCATTTTTTTAGGATGACTTGGAAGTGCAGGAAAATCCATAACTAGATCACCTTATATTAGTCCTTATCGCCATGAAATTTGGATGATTTGAGTTTAACCTTGTTTATGTGAACTTAATTTGGACTTATTATATCTCACTTAGGGAGTTGGTAATCATATATTGGATCATACATTTGGAGTTTTCTTTGCATCATTTTTTTCATTCTTTGCTAACTCCAGATGGTTAGACTCACTTTTAGTCTAGTACCACACCCTTACCCCACCGTATTACAGACCTCATGCATTTTTATGTCATCATTATTATGTGCATTTATGTGCAAAAACTACGGAGTGTACAGAACGACATAGCTTTCTTTTCGTTAGGATTGTGGTAGTAGTTGTGATTGTATGATTGACGTTTCATGAGATTGAGCCTTGAGTTCCCTTGATGCAGATTTTGTAAAAACAAGAACTGGTTCCACTCCCCATCCTTCTAAAAAAAAATAAAGAGAACAACAGCAGAAAAAAAAAAAGAACCGGAGAGTCAAAATTATGTATAATGCATCAAGGTAACTTGTAGTCTAGGTGGGGGTTTGAGTTGGTAGGTTGATCCGAGCGAAAGGGAAGTTATGTACCTCCCAATTGGTCTGTGTCTCACTGTGATTTTGTGCAATGATTTACAAACATAGGCATTGCTAGATTACCCGAAACACTTGAGTCACCAAACATTTGCCTTATCACCTAGACCATAACATGTTTGATATTCCCTTTGTGAAAGTGCACGCATTTGTTAATGAATGTTAAAAAGTTAGGTTCTTTGATACTGAAAGTTAATTCTGTTCTCGGGATTTAATAAGGTTACTAAGGTTATGGAGAAGTACAGTGTAGTACGGTTTGATTTGAAAATTATGATAGTGGTTTGCAGGCAATAGATTGAGGGCATGATCCCGGAAGAATATGTGAGTTCTCGCATTTTCAAACCTCTTCTCTTGTTTTAGATTCTTGTTTTGCTTGAGGACAAGCAAGAAGCTAAGTCGGGGGGAGTTGGTATGTTATGTTTTTAGCGTCTTATTACCTATATATAATTTTTGTTTTGAGTCTTTTGTCGTGTCTTCGTCCGTGTTTTTGTGTCTTTTTGGTTGAGTCTTGAGTCTTTTGCAGGTTGCAGGAGCTTTGCGGTAATTGGATAACTTCAAGCTTGTTCGGATAAGAGTTTGTGCATAAGGATGAGAAGATGTCAATGAACTGATCGATCCACCCTTATACATAGGAGACGTTTTCAACCTAAGGCTGCAAGATCGATCGATCCACCCATGAATCGATCGATCCCCCTTTCGAACGTGCAAGAGCATATCCATATGACGCTGCTACATCGATCGATCCACCTTCGGATCAATCGATCCACCTTGAAGATGAACGCGGATCTCGACCAGGCGCTGATATGTCTATATTTTACCTATTTTAAGCATACATTTATCACCCATTTAGCATTGTTTCACCCTTCATTCATGCCATTCTTGGTCCTTTGTGTACACTTTGCATGTTTAAGTGTCTTTTGCTTTAGCATTGCATACATTCTTGCATTTAGAGTTATTATGAGGTGTTTAAGGAGTTTTTGAGGGCAAGTATGGAGTAGGAGGTGAATGCTGGGATTAAGCTAAAGAGTAGAGCTGACTGGTCAAGTGGTGTCGAGCTCGACGTGAGAGCTCGATTTGCAAATAGAGTCTGAACTCTTGGCCGACGCATTTGGAGACTTGGTCGGGCTCGACCAGCCAACTCGATTTGCACATCGAGTCCAAACATTTGGCCGACACATTTAAAGACTTGGCCGAGCTCGATGTGGGAGCTCGATCAACACGTGTGCACTTGACCAAGCAACTCGAGCTCGGCCACCGACTTTGCTATTTTGTATGTTTCTGTAATAGGGTTTTGAACCAAAGCTATAAATGCCCCTCTTAGGTCTTTACCCAAGGGATATTACATTTTTCCTTAGGGTTTTTCTCTTAACCACCAAGAACATTCTGATTTGTAATCCAGATTTCTTTCAATTTATTAAGTTTCTGTTGTTGTTTCTTTGAACTTACTCCTTATATCTTTATCTTTATCTTTGAATTTATTTTCTGGGTTTGTGTTCTTGATATTCTTCATGAGTTCTAAGTAGTTTTCTAGGTGGTTTGAGATCCACTTTTTTGGAAGTGGATCTCAAACCACTTCCAAAAAGGCTAAGGTATGATTTTCTAGGTTCTAATTCTACTTATCCAGTCATAGTAAATGCTGAGCTTAATGATGATGAATTGCAAGCTATTGACTGAGTTGAAGAGTTTAGAAGAGCTATAGGGTATTCACTGGATGACATTAAAGCAATTTCACCTAGCTTATGCACTCATAGAATTCATCTTGAAAATGAATCATATGCTAGCTTTGAACCTCAGAGAAGATTGAATCCAAACTTGAAGGAGGTTGTTAAAAAGGAAATTCTTAAGTTGTTAGAAGTTGGTGTCAAATTATCTTATATCTGATAGTACTTGCATATCCCCTGTGCATTGTGTTTCTAAGAAGTGTGGTATAACTGTATTGAAAAATGATAAGGATGAGCTTATTCCAACTAGAACGATCACTAGCAATAAAATGTGCATAGATTACAAGAAATTAAATCCTGCATCTAGGAAGGATCATTTTCTATTGCCATTTATTGATCAAATGGTAGAGAGGCTTGCAATGTGAGAATTGTGAGAATAAGTGAGATTAAGATCAAGGAAGAACAAGGAAGAACAAGGAAGATGTTTTTGTATAGAGGAGAATGAGTAATACTTTTTTCTTATTCTCTCATAGAAAACATGTGACTACAAAGAGATATATAAACATATCTTAACAAGTTGAAAAGCAAGGGGCTAAATAGTAACACAAGTGGGCTACTAACTATCTATGTTGTGTGTTAATATAGATTGGCTGCTGGAGATCTTATAAGCCTATCTTGCAATGAAGCTCATCACACTCCTTTGAAGTTGTAGCTTTGGTGAAGATACTTGATCTGACCTCTTTACATAGGAAGGAAGAATGATACTTGCTTGAACCTTTTCTCTGATGTAATGGCAGTCCACTTCTATGTGCTTTGTCCTCTCATGAAACACTGAGTTAGAAGGAATGTGTATGGCAGCTTGATTATCACAATGCAATACAATCGGTTTAGATGACTCAACTCCAAAATCTTTGAGGAGACTTTTTAGCCAAACAATTTCCCTAGTAATGTTTGTCATAGCTCTATACTCGACTTCAGGACTTTAGCTTGAGATAACTTTCTGTTTTTTGCTTTTCCAAGTGACCAGGTTACCTCCAATGAAGGTACAATAGCCAGTTGTAGACTTCCTATCAACTCTATCTCCTGCCCAATCTACATCACAATACCCAATAATATATGTGCTGCAGTTGCGACCCATCCATATGCCTTTTCCTGGTGTACCTTTCAAGTACCTTAGCATCCTTTCAACCATCCGCCAATGATGCATAGTGGGAGCTTGCATATGTTGGCTTACTTGATTTACCGCAAAACAAATATCTGGTCTAGTAATGGTAAGATATGTCAGCTTTCCCACCATTCGTTGATACTGCTTCACATCCGTAACTTGTTCCCCCTCAGGTTCATCCTTGTAGCTCTCTTCTATAGGTGTTTTACAAGGTTTTGAACCAAGTTTCCCTGTCTCAGTTAAAAGATCTAATGCATATTTTCTTTGAGAGAGAAACATGTCATCCACCAACTTGCATACTTCAATCCCAAGAAAATACTTCAGCTCTCCTAAGTCTTCAATATCAAAAAAATATTTGAAGAGAGCTTTGATCTGCTTCACACCATCAACATTGTCACCAGTAATGATGATGTCATCTACATATATGAGCACAACGATAATACCTTTCTTCCCCTGAGTTGTGAACAATGTATGATCTGCCTTAGACCTACGGAAGCCATTCTCAAGAAGACAACTACTTAACCTTTCGTACCAAGCTCTTGGAGATTGCTTGAGACCATAGATTGCTTTCTTTAGTTTACACACTTTGCTACTATTGGCAGTGTCATGAAATCCTTCAGGAGGCACCATATAGACCTCTTCTTCTAGGTCCCCTTGAAAGAAGGTATTCTTAACATCCATCTGCCAAAGATCCCATGAGAGATTAGTAGCAACAGAAAGGAGAACACGAACTGAGTGTAGCTTTGCTACGGGAGAAAATCTTTCATTGTAATCCTTCTTAGTGTAACCCTTGGCAACTAGCCGAGCTTTATACCATTCTACCTCTCCTGAGCTTGTCTATTTGATTGTGTAAACCCATCTACATCCCATAAGTTTCTTGGTGCTAGGTAGATCAACCATATCCCAAGTGACATTTTTGTGCATAGATGCAATCTCTTCCAGCATTGCCTTAACCCACACTTCACTCAAACATGCTTCCTCATAACTCGTTGGCACTTTGTGTTGATCTATCTTGGAGATAAAAACCTAGTGCTCATTTGGGAGATGAGTAACTGAGCAGTATTTTTGAATTGGATGAGCAATCGCCTTATTGTTGTATTACACTCTTGTGTTCTTCCAATTCTCAAACACCCTTGCATATTTGGGTAGAAACCTTTTATATAACAAGTTTTATAGGTAATTTGCTCCCATCATATGTTTTAAACAACCGCAGTCCATATGAAATGCTTCTTAACCACAAGCCAAATTACTCAATGCTCAGAGTTTTCGGCTCCGCCTGTTACCCTTGCTTAAGACCATTGGTTGACCACAAATTTGATCCAAGTTTCCTCCAATGCGTCTTTCTTGGTTATAATCCTCAATACAAGCGATATAGATGCCTTTACCCTCTAAATGGTAAAGTTTACATCTCAAGGCATGTTGTATTTGATGAAGGCGTATTCCCTTTCAAGCAGCAATATCAGCATCTTGTCCCAAGGTATCAGACCTCTCTCCTGAAAGCTTGGCAGAATGCAATGTCATCTTTTTTGCTGCAGGTTGCAGAAGAAACTTCAAAGATTTCTGACTCTACCCACAACGGACCAACGATTGCAACACATTCCACCAGTGGCGGATTTAGGAAAATTGTTTGATGGGGTCAAAATAAGTTTGTTCAAAAAATTAATGTAACCATAAATAACATCCAAAGAAAATTCATTACAACGCCGATATTTGTCATTATAAAACAATATCGAAAACAAATCATCACAAACCGTCATCTTAAAGATGTATCCTACACTCACTCATGTTTTGGAAATGTTTGATCACCGTCTCATTTGTAACAGATTCAAGAACCTGTTTTTCGATATAACGCATAACACAATCATTTAAAAACTGATCACCAATACGATTGTACGATGTTGTCTTCACAATGTTCATTGCTGAGAAGTATCTTTCAACGGTTGAGGTCGCGACAGGTAAAATTAAAGATAGCTTCACAAGTCGATAAATCAAATGATGTGAAATATGTTTCCTTGTATACACCATGACCTGAGCAAGATCCTCAAGTGATGAGGACATCGAGCCTAGCTTAACTGAATCAGAGGAAGAAGACACCAACATAGCAACCATGGAGAATACACCAAGAACAAAGTCCGGAACAAGACGCTTGAGAGAGAAGTTCAACAAGTCTGTGGAAAGTCTCATCACACTTATAGAGCATGAAGAACTCCATGAAGATGAGATCAACAAGGAAATGCTAGAGAATGCATAGGAGCAACTAAAGACTCCAACAACTCAGTTTTTGCCGGTTCTTCAAGGAATTAAAGAAGTTGCTTTGTTCACCATTTCAAAGGAAGATTAAGCCGCTTAAACATCTAAGGAGACCACATTTATATTTAAGGTATGTTTTAAATTTGAATAAAATAACGAGTTATTTTCTTGTTTTGCAGGAATTTGCCCGTTAGGTTTTAAGAGTCTAGTCTTTAAATCGTTTGTTATTTCCGAGTCTGTTGCTTTGCATGTTTAGTCATTTTATTGTAATAATTTTGACCCTAGAAGGTCCCCAGCTGTTGGACTATATATAAAGTCCCTTCTCAGCTACGTAATCACAAGTTTTATGAAATAAAAACCCTAATTTTTCTCCCATGGAGAGCTAAAAACGTTTCAGCCTTCTTGTGTGTGAATCCTTGAAGCCTTGAGTGTTCTAGACTTATCACAGATCTTCCATCATCTGTGTGGCGTCTCTCGAGCCATCTGTGTCGATTTATCCATCAATCATCCACTGGATTCTTCAAAGAGAGACCTTAGTCCAGCTAAAGAGTCACCATCAAACCACTTCTATTTCATCACCATCCACTGGAATCTGTTGAGAGAGACCTTAGTCCAGCAACAGCTTCTCCATCATCCATCTCGTTTGGATCTAATCCCTTGGATCCTACATCATCTGGTATCAGAGACAGGTTCCTAATCAGGTGTATCTATCCCTTTGTTTCAGTTCATCATTTCTTTGTTTTTCTCCATCTGCTGTTTTGTTTGCTGCATCAAACTGCTGCATCATCTGTTGCATCTGTGTTAGTTTTTGTTTGTTTCATTTGATTTTCGTTTGATGTTTTGTTTATATCGTTGTTTTGTTGTTCTATTTGGTCTGTTCATCTTCTAAAACAAAAAACCATAAAAAATTTTTTTCCAAATCTGTTCATTTGTGTGTTTTTAAACCCTTCATATTCCCGCGCACTTGATCTGTTTGTTCTGTGAGAGACAGGAAAACGAAAAAAAAAAAAAATCATGGGAGAACAAGGAGAAGTGAATATGGCACAACTACTGATGAATATTCAAATCCAACTCTAGAACCTTGGAGAACGTATGAATCGATTCGAACATCCCCCTCCTGCAGCAAGAGCACCAAATCGTGATAGAAATGTGAACAGGGCAAATCAAGAGAATGATGATCTGTTTGATTCAGAAGAAGAACTGCAAGATCCTCAACATAACCAAAGGCCTAGGAGACAGTACCAACATGAGAGAGTTCGCAATGAAGGCAACGTGAGAGAAGGAGGCAGAGATCTCAAACTCAATCCTCCAACATTTGCTGGAAAAGTAAATCCAGATGCTTATATTGATTGGGAGAGACGCATGGAGTATATCTTTGAATACTACCACTACTCAGAACAGAGAAAGGTATCTCTAGCTGCTGTTCAACTTACTGAAAACGCTTTAGCTTGGTGGGACAGAGATGTTTCTGAAAGAAGAAGGCATAGGCATGTTGTTATATCTACTTGGGAAGATATGAGATTTCAGTTGCGAAAGAGATATGTTCCAGCTTACTACCACAGAGACCTGCAGAAGAAATTTCGCAAGCTTACTCAAGGAAGCAAATTTGTAGAAGAATACTTTGAAGAGTTTGAGTCACTCAAAAACAGATTGGAGGTTGAAGAATCTGAGGAGAACTTGATGGCACAGTTTCTAGATGATCTTCATGACAGAATTGCTAGAAAAGTAGAAAGGCAAACTTACCATGACATGGATGAACTGCTGCACTTAGCTGTTCAAGCTGAACAACACATCAAGAGAAAGACAGCTTCTACTAATCGCAATAAGACCCCTTGGACGCCACAGCCACAGAAAAATGTAGACAAAGGAAAGTCTATTGAAGTGGACCAGAGATTTAAGAAAACTCCACCTGAGCCATCTAAGATCACCAAACCTGAGCAAGGTAAGCCTACTAATCAAAGAGCTCGTGATATAACTTGTTTTAAATGTCAGGAAAAAGGGCATTATGCAAAGGAGTGTCCAAACCAGCGAGTGATGATTCTCAAAGCTAATGGAGAATATGAGTCTCAAGATGAAGAATAGGAAGAGCAAGTAGAATCTGAAGAAGATATTGTAGATTATCCAGAATCTGGAGAAATACTTGTCATAAGGAGAGCTCTTAGCGCATTATTTGATCCAGAAACTATTCAACGAGAAAACATCTTTCACTCCAGATGTGCCGTAAACTCTAAGGTATGTAGTTTGATTATTGATGGAGGTTCTTGTACTAACGTAGCCAGCAAGTATTTGGTTGATAAGCTAGGTCTCCAAAAGACGAAGCACCCTCGACCATACCGGCTCAAATGGCTTAACGATGAGACTGAACTAAAGATCTCCGAACAAGTTACTGTACCTTTCACCATAGGCAAGTATTCGGATCAAGTTGTGTGTGATGTGGTTCCTATGCAAGCTGGTCACCTTCTTCTACGACGACCATGGCAATTTGACAAAGAGACTCTACACAATGCGAGAACCAACTACTACTCTTTCACTCACAACAACAAGAAGCACACCCTAGCTCCTCTCACCCCGCAAGAAGTGCATGAAATGCAGAAATCTATGTCTAAAAGAGCTAAGCAAAACAAAACTAACCTTTACATTACACCTTCTACTGTTTTGAAATCTCTTGATTCACAAGATAAGGTGCTATTAATGATCTTCAAGGAAGGTTTGTTTTCAGGTCAAGAAGAACAAAAGTTAACTCCTGAGATACGTGGGCTGCTAGAAAAGTTTAAGGATGTGTTTCCCGAGGAGATACCACCAGGTTTGCCACCAATAAGAGGAATTGAACATCAGATTGATCTTGTTCCAGGAGCACCATTACCAAACAGACCCGCTTATAGAGTCAATCCAAAAGAAGCACAAGAACTAGAAAAGCAAGTTCAAGATCTTATGTCAAAAGGCTATATCCGAGAGAGTTTAAGTCCATGTGCTGTTCCAGTCCTTTTAGTGCCTAAGAAAGATGGAACATGGAGGATGTGTGTTGACTGCAGAGCTATCAACAATATCACTGTCAAATATAGGCATCCTATTCCGAGACTTGATGATATGCTGGATGAGCTTAATGGAGCTAAACTCTTCTCTAAGATTGATTTAAGGAGTGGATACCATCAGGTTAGGATAAAGGAAGAAGATGAATGGAAAACCGCGTTTAAGACTAAGCAAGGTTTGTATGAGTGGCTGGTCATGCCATTTGGACTTACAAACGCTCCAAGTACATTCATGAGGCTAATGAACCAGGTTCTAAGAAAGTACATCTGTAAGTTTGTGGTTATGTACTTTGATGATATCTTGATTTATAGTGCTAACCTTACAGATCACTTGAGCCATCTTGAACAGGTTCTAGAGACGCTTCGATCTGAAAATCTCTATGCAAATTTTAAGAAATGCTCGTTTTGCACTGATCAAGTTGTGTTTTTAGGATTTGTTGTAAGTTCACAGGGATTAAAGGTTGATGAAGAGAAAATCAAAGCCATTCAAGACTGGCCTACACCAACAACTATTGGGCATGTTAGGAGCTTCCATGGTCTGGCTAGCTTCTACAGAAGATTTGTGAAGGATTTCAGTACCATAGATGCACCATTGACCTCGGTGATTAAAAAGAATGTGGAATTCAAATGGGGTCAAGCACAAGAGGATGCGTTCAAAAAGCTCAAAGACAGCCTCACCCATGCACCTGTTTTAGTACTTCCTAATTTTGATAAAATGTTTGAGATTGAATGTGATGCTTCTGGTACAGGAATAGGCGCTGTTCTAACTCAAGGAGGAAAACCAGTAGCATACTTCAGTGAAAAACTTAGTGGAGCTTCCCTCAATTATCCAACCTATGATAAGGAACTCTACGCATTGGTAAGATCTCTTGAAACTTGGCAACTTATTTACTGTCAAGAGAGTTTGTTATTTATACAGATCACGAGACACTCAAGCATCTAAGAGGTCAAACTACGCTTAAGAAAAGACATGCGAAGTGGCTTGAGTTCGTGGAAACTTTTCCATATGTGATCAAGTATAAGAAAGGCAAAGAAAACGTGGTAGCTGATGCTCTATCAAGAAGACACACTCTTATTACCACCATGGAGTCAAAAATCATGGGATTTGAGCATATCAAAGGTTTATATGAAACTGATCCAGATTTCAAAGAGGCTTACAAGGAGACTACAAAAGCTGCATATGGAACATTCTACCAACAAGATGAGTTCTTATTCAAAGACAAAAGACTTTGCATACCCCAAGGATCTATGAGAGAGCTACTGATCAGAGAAGCACACGGAGGAGGGCTTGTGGGACATTTTGGCAGAGACAAAACTCTTAGTGTTCTTATGCAACATTTCTTTTGGCCGCACTTAAAGAGAGATGTGGAGAGGTTCTGCTCCAAATGCATCACTTGCTTAAAGGCAAAATCCAGGTCACATCCTAATGGTTTATATATGCCTTTGCCTATTCCTAACCTACCATGGGTAGATATTTCTATGGATTTTGTTTTAGGTTTACCAAAGATCAACCACAAGGACTCTATCTTCGTCGTAGTGGACAGATTCTCTAAAATGGCTCATTTCATTCCCTGCAACAAGACTAACAATGCTACTCAAACTGCTGATCTTTTTTTCAAAGAAGTTGTGCGTTTACATGGAGTGCCAAGAACCATTGTATCAGATCGTGACACCAAGTTCTTAAGTCACTTTTGGAAAACTTTGTGGAAGAAATTGGGAACCAAGCTGCTTTTCTCAACCACATGTCACCCTCAAACAGATGGACAAACCGAGGTAGTAAATCGCACACTCTCTACCTTATTGAGAGCAACGGTTGGTAAGAACTTAAGGAACTGGTTATCTTGTCTTCCTTATGTTGAATTTGCTTATAATCATGCTAAGCATTCTGGTACTAAATTTTCTCCTTTTGAAGTTGTTTATGGATTTAATCCTAGTACTCCATTAGATATTTCACCACTGCCCCCAAACTGTTTATTCTAGTGCTGAAGGTGAAACCAAGGCAGATTTTGTGAAAAAGCTTCATCAAAAGGTCAAGGAAAATCTGGAGAAGAAAACTGAGAAGTACAAACAGCAAGCTGATAAGCACCGCAAAGAGGTTACTTTTGAACCAGGAGATTGGGTCTGGTTACACATGAGACATGAGAGATTTCCCAAGCAGAGAAAGTCCAAGCTTTCACCAAGAGGAGATGGACCATTTCGAGTGCTGGAAAAAGTCAACAACAACGCCTACAAGCTTGAACTTCCAGGTGAGTTAAACATTTCTCCAACTTTCAATATTACTGATTTAGCTCCTTATCATGCAGATGAAACGATTCTGGAGTCAGAATCTTCTCAAGGGGGAGGGAATGATGAGGACATCGAGCCTAGCTTAACTGAATCAGAGGAAGAAGACACCAACATAGCAACCATGGAGAATACACCAAGAACAAGGTCCGGAACAAGACACTTGAGAGAGAAGTTCAACAAGTCTGTGGAAAGTCTCATCACACTTATAGAGCATGAAGAACTCCATGAAGATGAGATCAACAAGGAAATGCTAGAGAATGCACAGGAGCAACTAAAGACTCCAACAACTCAGTTTTTGCTGGTTCTTCAAGGAATTAAAGAAGTTGCTTTGTTCACCATTTCAAAGGAAGATTAAGCCGCTTAAACATCTAAGGAGACCACATTTATATTTAAGGTATGTTTTAAATTTGAATAAAATAACGAGTTATTTTCTTGTTTTGCAGGAATTTGCCCGTTAGGTTTTAAGAGTCTAGTCTTTAAGTCGTTTGTTATTTCCGAGTCTGTTACTTTGCATGTTTAGTCCTTTTATTGTAATAATTTTGACCCTAGAAGGTCCCCAGCTGCTGGACTATATATAAAGTCCCTTCTCAGCTATGTAATCACAAGTTTTATGAAACAAAAACCCTAATTTTTCTCCCATGGAGAGCTAAAAACGCCTCAGCCTTCTTGTGTGTGAATCCTTGAAGCCTTCAGTGTTCTAGACTTATCACAGATCTTCCATCATCTGTGTGGCGTCTCTCGATCCATCTGTGTCGATTTATCCATCAATCATCCACTGGATTCTTCAGAGAGAGACCTTAGTCCAGCTGAAGAGTCACCATCAAACCACTTCTATTTCATCACCATCCACTGGAATCTGTTGAGAGAGACCTTAGTCCAGCAACAGCTTCTCCATCATCCATCTCGTTTGGATCTAATCCCTTGGATCCTACATCATCAAGACTCTTCAGATTAGTAAATCTATCATCTTCTTGCACATTATCAAGATATATGTCCAATTGATGATCAAGAGATGTTTGTTCCACGAAACTAAAGTCATATGGATAAAACTCACCCAATCTCACCAGCTTTGATTTGTAAAATTCACAAAATGAATTAATCGGACTTAAAGACTATTGAAGTTGCATATCTAAGACGGTGTAGAAACAGTTCACCTTATAACGATGCAAGTTGCTTATATTGGTTCTTTTTCTTGGCATTCTTGAATCAACAAAGTCTCCCGCCATATTGAGCATTTTCGTGTTATTTCTCACTAAAGGAAATAACTTTCTCCATAAAAGCCTCCCATCCGTTATCTCTAAACTTTTGCAATTGTCATTTAGTGGACTTCACCAATGACATAGCATTCAAAATATCTTGATCTCTTCGTTGTAGAGCCATTGATAAGTTATTAGTGAGTCCAAGAAGAAGTAGTATCAACTGAAGATAAAAGACAAAATCAAACGTGTGAAAATATTTGAGCAGGTCATATGCTTGTCTTCTTTTGGTGGTCTCTATGCCTTCGTCTTGTATATACTCGAGAACCTTAATGACGGAAGAAAACAACTCAACAAGTCGAAGTAATGTTTTATAATGTGATCCCCAACGAGTACTTCCAGGTCTTTGAAGTGAAAGCTCTTGATTCTGTCCAGTTTCACTCCTAATTTCACCATTACTAATCCCTTCTTCTACTTTCTTTCTATGACTTTCTCGAATCATGTCTTTTCTCTTACATGAAACACTAATCACATTCATCAAAACTGAAATCATATCAAAAAAGTTTCCAACTTCAAAATTTTTTTTTTACAATTGCCACAACAACTCACTGAAGTTGATGAGCAAAGCAATGAACATAATGTGCAGAGCTACTTTCTTTCGAAATCAATGATCTCAATTCATTGAATTCTCCCTTTATATTGCTAGCTCCATCATAACCTTGCCTTCTCACTTTTTTCGTACTCAATCCATATTTAGAAAACATAGAATCAATAGCATGTTTCAGAGATATCGCAGAAGGATCCTTCACATGAACAACGCCAACAAATCTTTCTTTGATGATCCCATATCTATCAACAAAACGCAAAACCACTGCCATTTGCTCTTTATCAGAAACATCTGTAGATTCATATACAAGCAAACCAAAGACCTCGTTATCAATTTCTTGAATAACGGATTTAATCACTTCTTCAGCAAAACAATGCACAATGTCCTTTTGAATGAGATGAGATACCATTTGGTATATTCTTATGAGCATTATTCAGCACAACTTTTTTTATAGCCTCATTTTGCTGAGCTGTATATTTCACAAGCTTTAAAAAATTTCCTTTATTTGCTGACTCTTCTGATTCGTCATGACCACGAAAAGATAATTCTTGGTGTAGCACGAACCTTGAAGTGTCAATGGAAACCTGATACGATACTCATTTTTCACAATATCATTTTGCTTATGTAGAGAATGTATGATGGACTAACCTTGTCTCATCAAGTTGTCCCACTTGTTTTTGGCACTATTGTGTAAACTGCCCACACCACCAACGTGAGAAGCCAACCTCTTTGCCTTATTCCAACCACAAAAGCTCTCTGTTACAAAAGCTTCATTACCACCTCGTTTCGCAACGTGATCTCTGAATAAATAACAGCACAAACAAAAAGCTTCATCTTTCCACTACAAGAAAACATGCAATTTGTGACTACAAATGGCGACTACTTATATAGTCGCCATTTTAGCGACTAATTAGTGATTAAACAGCGACTATCTTACGGCTACAAACATTTAGTCGTATATCAGTCGCTATTTTGCGACTAAATCATGTAGTCGGTAATGTCATCGTAAATTAGCGACTATTTAGCGACTAAAGGTTTAGAACGGAACAATAGTCGCAAAATAGTCGCTAATTACGCGACTAATATACGACTCAATGTAGGAGTCACAATGGAGTCGCCTAATTAGTGACTAGTTTGCGACTAAATCGGCGAGACGCTATATAGTCGGAAATCAATCGTAAAATACGGATAAAAAATACGTTTTATTCATTTTGGGTAGGTGTACCGGTTTTTGGCGACTACAAACCGTAGTCGCCAAACTAGTCGTTATGTAGTCGCTAAATAGTCGTTATCTAGTCACCGAAAATTCTATATAAACTAAGCTCGCCCCTTTCTTCTCCTCATTCATAGAAACACAAAGCAAAACCAATAAAAAAAACGAGGTTGAGAGGTTTAGAATAATGTCAAGAAATTCTAACTATAGTAATTTGCGGGAGTGGATGTATAAGCGGATCGATAAAGTGACGGGAAATTTCTCGGAAGAGTTCAGAGCGGGGGTGGAGCAATTCATGACATTTGCAAATAGCCAACTTTTAGCACAGGATAATGGCGGTAAGTTTTACTGCCTTTGTAGTAAATACAAAAACGAAAGGCGAATTCCGGGATCTAGAATTTGGAATCATCTTTTTAGCTATGGGTTTATGCCAGATTATTATGTTTGGTATAAGCATGGGAAAGAAATCAATATGGATTTAGGAACGAGTTACGTTGATCCGACGTTTATAAGTGGGAGTGAAGAAATGGGTAATGTAGTAGAAGATAGATATGTGGAAATGGTAAATGATGCATTTCGTTATAACGTGAGTTTTGCTGATAACGATCATCAGGATGGTAGTTTTCAGAATGTAGAAGAACCGGTATTTAACCATTCAAAGAAATTCTATGACTTGTTAGAAGGTGCAAAAAATGCATTATACGATGGTTGTCGTGAAGGTCACTCGCAATTATCGTTAGCTGCTAGAGTTATGCAAAATAAAGCAGATCATAATATGAGTGAAAAGTTAGTGGATTCCTTTTGTTAAATCTTGAGTGAGTATTTACCAGAAGGAAACTAGGCTACCGCTTCACAGTACGAGACAGAAAAATTGATTCGTAATTTAGGTCTCCCATATCATACAATTGATGTTTGTATTAACAATTGTATGATATTTTGGAAAGAAGACGAAAATGAAGATAAATGTCTGTTTTGTGGTGCACAAAGATGGAAGCCTAAGGACAACCGACGAAGAACCAAAGTACCATATAGTCGTATGTGGTATCTACCTATTGCTGATAGATTGAAGAGAATGTAACAGAGCCACAAGACTGCAGCAGCAATGAGATGGCATGCCGAGCACCAAGCAAAGGAGGGCGAAATGAGTCATCCTTCAGATGCGGTGGAGTGGAGATGTTTTCAAGAACAGAATCCTCGATTTGCTGAAAAACCTCGTAACGTGTATCTTGGATTATGTACCGATGGGTTCAATCCATTTGGCATGTCTCGTAATCATATGTTATGGCCTGTGATATTTACTCCATATAACCTACCCCCTAGTATGTGCATGAATACAGAGTACTTGTTTCTTACAATTCTGAATTTTGGGCCAAATCATCCGCGAGCTAGTCTCGATATCTTCCTCCAACCGCTTATTGAGGAGCTAAAAGAGTTGTGGTCTATTAGAGTCGATGCATACGATGTGTCGTTGGGTCAAAACTTTAATTTAAAAGCAATGCTTCTATGGACGATAAGCGACTTTCCAGCGTATGGCATGTTATCTGGATGGACCACCCATGGTAAATTATCTTTTCCAGTTTGCATGGATGATACAAAGTCTTTTTATCTACCTAATGGAAGGAAGACATGTTGGTTTGATTGTCACCGAAGATTTCTTCCTCATGGTCATCCTCTAAGGAGGAATAAAAAAGACTTTCTGAAGGGAAAAGACGCTTCGAGAGAGTATCCACCTGAGTTTTTGACCGGGGAGCAAGTTTATTTCGAGCGGTTGAATGGTGTAAATCCACCGAAAACCAAAGACGTCGGTGGAAATGGTCATGAACGGAAGAACCCTGGCTATGGGAAGCAACATAACTGGCACAAGGAAAGCATATTGTGGGAGCTAGCATACTGGAGGGACCTCAATCTACGACATAATATTGATGTGATGCATACAGAGAAGAATTTTTTGGACAACATCATGTATACTCTTATGCGTGTGAAAGGTAAATCAAAAGATACCATCATGTCAAGATTGGATATAGAAAAATTTTGTTCTCGGCCACACTTACATATTGATAGTGAGGGTAAAGCACATTTCCCAGCCTTCACATTAACAGAAGAAGCAAGAACAAGTTTACTAGAATGTGTGAAACATTCGGTTAAATTCCCAGATGGTTATTCGTCAGACTTAGCTAGTTGTATTGATATGGAAAATGGAAAGTTTTCAGGCATGAAGAGTCACGACTGTCATGTTTTTATGGAGCAATTACTTCCATTTATCTTTGCAGAACTTCTAGACCGGAACGTCCACCTTGCATTATCAGGTACTAATTAATTACTTAAATTTCTATAGTTATTATTATTTTTTATAGTAATTAACGTGATGAATTTTGAAAATATTGTAGGGATTGGAGCATTTTTCCGGGACTTATGTTCGAGAACTTTGCATACAAGTCGCGTTCAAATTTTAAAACAGAACATAGTTTTAATCCTATGCAATTTGGAGAAGATCTTTCCACCATCATTTTTCGATGTGATGGAGCACCTACCTATACATCTCCCCTACGTAGCTGAATTAGGAAGACTGGTCCAATATAGGTGGATGTATCCTTTTGAAATGTTTTTCAAAAAGCTGAAAGAAAAAGCAAAGAACAAAAGATATTTCTCAGAGCACTACTTTGCCGCGCGAATATACAAACAAAATCTAGGTAAATTACAAAAATAATCAAGGAATGTCATATTAATTAATTAAAGTCAAGTAAACTACTTTTATTGTGCTATGTTAATGTGAATAATTACTTTTCACTCATTTGGTCAGGTTAACAAGATTTGACGAAGGTGAAGTCCCTGTATATCATGTCCCTGGAGTTCCTTCTATATTTACTCAGGTTGGCCGTCCAAGTGGAGAAATGCATGAAATATGGCTTTCGGAAAGAGACCTTCAATGCGCACATGCATATGTTTTACGAAATTGTGACTATTTTCAGCCAATTGAGAGGTATATATATAAGTTGGCATCTCTCAAATTACTCACGTTTTTATATATATAATCCACTATGATTTCTCATATATTATTGTCGGTCTTGTATATATAGTATGTTCGAGGAATTTATTTCAGCAAAATATCCAGGACTTACCGAATATCATTTATAGGTTAAAGAATATGTAAGTCAAAATATGTATTCATTGTATATATATATTATATATTTTAGTTGTTGTTATTGTTTAACATATCTCTGTATATATATATATATATATATGCAGATTACTTACTGGAACACAACGAATCCATTTTCTACTTGGGTTCAAGAGATAGTGCATGGACCTTTGAACAAGGTTAAAACATGGCCAATATATTTTACAAGAGGCTTTTTGTTTCATACAGAGAATCACGGCGCTGGACGAAAGACATGTAACTATGGGGTCTGTGTTAAAGGTGAAAATTACATGAATGCATCTGACGCAGCGGATTTCTACGGGACCTTAACTGATATCATAGAACTTGAGTATGAGGGTATGGTCAATTTGAGAATCACACTTTTTAAGTGTAAGTGGTATGACCCTGTTATCGGTAGAGGCACTCGGAGGAGCAATTGTGGTGTTGTCGACGTTCTTTCATCAAGAAAGTACAATAAATACGAACCGTTTATTCTAGGTATGTATATATATACACATTAATTATTGTCAATATCATATATATATATATATATATATATATGTATATAATCTGTAACTTCTACATGTTGATATTTGAAACAGCCTCTCAAGCGCATCAAGTTTGTTATATTCCGTACCTATATATAAAGAAACCGAAGCAATTGTGGCTCAATGTTCTAAAAGTGAATCCGAGGGGTAATATTTCTGGAGGATATGAAAACAAAGAACCAACTCTTTTGCAAACAGAAAATGATGATGTCGTATTGATGACTACAATAGAAGATCTCGTAGTTGACAATTTGGAAGAGGGAGAAAACCAAATAAATCTCGATTACGATGTCGGCGATGCGGAACCGGAAGATGAATTCCGGTGTAATTTATCGTCTTCGGATGAAGATGCAGAAGACGAAGAATCCTAATAATGTCAAATTTGTGCTACTAAAATATGTATCTTATGCTTATGTCAAATTACCACTTAATTAAACAAATTTGGCTAATTATTTTTGAGTGAACCAATTCTAATTTTTTTGGTTTAATTCCTATAACACCTGATTTTAGTAGTTAGTTAGTGACTAATTTCAAAAATTTGGTCGAATTACACCCAAGAAACTAAATCCAATTTTATGTTTTTATTCAAATTAGCGACTGAATAACGACTAATTTCAAACACAATTCATTCGATCCAATTGATTCGGCCTAATTAAACCCGACAATGACCAATCCCCAAATTATCAACCCTAATTTTTTTTTATCTCTCTCTTTTGGTCTGCGCTGATCTCTCTCTTCTTCGATCTGTTTCTCTCTAGCTTCCTCTCTCGCTTCCTCTCTCTTTGTCTCTCAATCTCTCTCTCTCTCTCTCTCTCTCTCTCTCTCTCTCTCTCTCTCTCTCCGTCTGCTTCTCTCAGTCTCTCTCGCTTCTCTCAATCATCCATGACTCCTTTTTCTCTCTCTATCTCCATCTGCTTCTCTCAGGCAAGTTTGCTTCCTCTCGATATCTCTGTCTCTATCGGTCTCTCCTCTCTCTCTCTCGCTTCATGTTGTTGTTTTGCTTCTCTTTATAATTTATCCATATTTGTGTTTGTGTTTTTGTTGCAGTTCAAGTTCGATACCTCTCGATCTCTTTGGCTCCCTCGGTCTTCCTCTCTATCTCTCTCTCTCTCTCGGTCTCTTCTCTCTCTCTCAATCTTGGTATAATATATTCTTCTTAGTGTGTGCCCATTGTATTTGATTTTTTTTGCTGTTATTACTAATCATCTTCAAAGCACTTAAGGGTTACCTTCAAGGCTTAAATTGTTCTGAAATTGAAGTGTATGCTCAGATTAATTGATTTGCTTGTAGAACTGTTTTGAAATATGTTTTTAAACTTATTCCTCTTGGCTTGACTTCTCACGTTTAATGTTATTAGCTTCTGTTTTAGGAATTAGAAGGTGCAGCGCTATTAATGTTATTTGTGGTTTGTGGTTTTAGCGCTATTAAATCCTGAAATTAATCGACGATATGTGTTTGTGTGGTTTTGTGGTTTTAGAGTTTTTAAATCCTGAAAATTAATCGTATAATCGTGTTTGTGTTGTTGTTGCTGTTCAAGTTCAATTTTACTATGTGTTGTTTTGTGGTTTTATAGCTCTATGAGATCGTTTCATGGAGTTTATATTTATGGTTGCAGGATAAGAGCTTAACTTCTATACTCAAGACCCCACCTGCTTCGGTTTTGTTGCTAAAGGCTGCAGGTATTCTTTTCTCGAACTCGAATAGGTTTTGTGACCAATAATTGTTTGTGCATTTTAATAATAGTTTTGTCTCTTTAGATATGTTCATATAATTGCTAACGCTGTATCATATTTTAAATATATAGTAGTAATAGTAGGTTGAATGGTAAAGTGTTAGTCTACGCAAGTTTCGATAGATCCTTTACTTGTTTAAGTTCATTCCACTTTCAGTTTTTTATTTATTTTATAGGTTTATATTTAGGTTTGTGTTGTTGTTGTTGCAGTATAGGTAAAGTATAGAACATAAAGTACAGAGTTTTGTTGTTTTGTGGTTTAAGAGCTTTTAGATATGATCATATATTTGCTAATGTTGTATCATATTTTAAATATCTACTAGTTATAGTAGGTTGAATGGTCAAGTGTTGGACTATGAATAAACATATGGTAAAAATCGTTTAAGTTAACTAAACTTTGAAGGTTTATGAGATATGATCTTTACGAATTTCATACACGATCCATGCATGCATAAGTACATATGATTCAATCCACTCCCTCCATGCAAGTTTCGAGAGATCATTTACTTGTTTAAGTTCATTCCACTTTCAGTTCTTTATTTATTTTATAGGTTTATATCATCGACTTTGTTTAAGTTTAAGTTGTTGTTGCGGTCTATATAATATTCAGGTTTGTGTTGTTGTTGTTGCAGTCTAGGTAAAGTAATATTCAGGTTTGTGTTGTTGTTGTTGTTGTAATTCTGTGTGTGTTTTGTAACTTGTTTGCTCTTATATTTTCTTATGTTCATTGCAGATACTAGCATCTAGAACATCACACGATGTCTACTGCTAAGCGAGGACGATAGAGAAAGGTTGTCCCTAATGTATCTCAGAGACCCGGAGTGGCCAACCCACCCACTGTGGTGAAAAAACCCACCAATCTGCAGAGTCATTACAACTTCACACCAGCCACCCAAGTTCCTCTGCCTCAAATGCCCTAAGACCAAGTGCGCCATATCCCCCAATAGTCAACGTCAGCAGCACCACATTTCCGTAATTTTCCACCACCGCAGATGCTTTTCCAAAACTCCATCATTCAAGGACGTGAAGACCAGCCTACTCTTTCATCACCAGAAGTTCAGAACAATCCACCGAATCAATCGAACCCGCAGCAGGTTGCTCCAGAAACTCCACTTCATAATTCTCTGGCTCAAAGTCGTCCATCTTCTCAAGGAAACAACTTCGAACCTGATCCAGTTCTACCGGAACTTCAGGAAGACACGCTTCGGACTTTAAATGCCCTGCTTATGGTGCTAGACCGTGAGAGGTTTACTACCGTTCTCTCTCCCAAACCAATGCCAAACACAACTTGGTAAGTTACTTATTCTTCAGCTTGTAATTTAGCGAATTGAATTCTGGTTTGATATTTGAAACTTAATTCTTTCTCAACTTGTTTACATGTGTTTGGAGGTTTACTCGAGACAAGAAATCCCAACTGGTTCGAAAAGTTACAAAACTTTTTACAAACAAGTTCGATGGTCCATACTATAGCTGGACTTGTGTGCCTAGAGAGAGACAAAAAAGATATTTCATCGAATTTGCGGTACAGTCCTATATGCTTGCTTGTTTTCAGATTTCACTCCTTAATTCTCAGTTTTTCTCTTTGTTTTGTAGAAAACCCACACCTGGGATCCCTTGATAACAGGGACAGTTCAACACCATTTTGAGCAGATTTGTCAACGTCGGATGAAGGACATGGTTAGCAACGCAAGGACTAGTCGAGAGCGACCTAAATGGATCAAGGAGACTATCTGGCAACAGATGGTTGAGCAGTGGGATACAGATGAAGCACAGCAAAGAAGTCACATATATTCCAATGCCCGTATGTCTGACCGTAATGGTCTTGGTCCTCACATCCACTTATCAGACCCTAATTCGTATCAACAAATCCAAGATGAAATGGTTAGTTCATTTAAATATTTGTATATCTTTCTAATTTCTTTGCAACTTTAAATTATTTCATAACCTTTCAATATTTTGTAAAATTGCAGGAAGAGGAATTGGGAAGAGCGGTCAGTCTTGGTGAGGTTTTCATCAAGACACATACAAAGCCAGATGGTACGTATGATGATCGGAAGGCGGAGAGAATCGCTCAAACGTATGAGAAGAACTTGCAAGAGAAATTGTCTGCACTTGGGGTAGATACTTCATCGGTTTTAGACGGCGCATCACGACCTAGGGAGCTCACCACAAATGAGTATACAGCCCTCTTTCTTCAAGTTAAGTAACATTTCTGAACTGTCCACATTTATAGAGTATAATTTACTGTAATTTGTGCTTTTTATTGACTGTTTTTCTTCTTTTTGTCGCAGTCCACTGAGAAGGATTCACGAGGAACTCTTTACGGAGTTGGAAGCCTTAAAAGATTTTCTTGGGAATCTTGGCCAGCGCAAGCAACCAAGCGAGTCTTCATCGTTTGCGGCATTGCAAGAGCAACTGAAGAAAGCTTAACGAAAAATCGAAGAGCAAGCTGCTTATAATGCTGAGGTTGCTACCCGAGAGGCAGCGAATGCCCAAGTTGTGGCTGAGCAAAAGGACAAGATCAACCAGTTGTCCTTGGTGGAAAAGTATCTGCGCCAAACGGATCCGGCCTTTCTCGATTTTGTGGCTACTCATTCAGGTGACACATCAACCACTGATCCTCTCTCAAACAATCTTCTCGAAACAGCTCCTTGATCACCTCCATTCACTTAGGTAAGTTAGGTTTCTTATCCCTCACTCTCTATACTTTAACTCTCATGAACCTTGCTTGTATTTGGATTTATATGTTGGTTTGATTGTATGTGAAACTCTTGTATTTGTGACTTAGTTTGTATGTGAAACTCTTGGTTTTTATAAAGCATTTTCGGCTCATTAATTTCAGAAACAAATAGGCGTTCATGAGCGTAAAAAATACCATATTTTTTTTCATCAACCTGTGTAGTTGCTATGTAGTCGCTAATTAGTCGCTACGTAGTCGCTAATTAGTCACTAATTAGTCATACAATTTAGTCGTAGAGCTTAGTCGCTAAATTAATCGCTAAATTAGTCGGTACGTAGTCGCCAAATAGTCGTAATGTAGTCGTTGTTCAGTCGCTTAATGTTACGACTACGAAACGACTACTTTTGTTCATTCTGTTTAATCGTATACTAGTCGTAGTGTGGTCGTAACTATTTACGACTAACTTACGACTACTTGTACGACTACAATTATTAGTCGTAACATAGTCGTCATTTAGTGACTATTTTTACGACTACAAATTTTAACGACTATAGAATTACGACTACATGTGTTAGTCGCTAAATAGTCGTAACCTTATGTTTAGCGACTAATACTATAGTCGCCTTTTCTCTATTTTCTTGTAGTGTTCTCCACACTATATACTCCAACCAATCACCATATTTATCAAACCATTTTGGATTAAACCGCCTCTGCAAATCTCCTATCTTTCTTTGTGGAAAAATATGACCACGAGGTTGACAAGGTCATCTAGTCAAATATAAGTGCCTTACTTCATCTCTTTGATTAGGATGATAGTCCAATATTCTTTTTCAATGAGTTGGATCCCATGGCAAGTCATCCAAATTATCATTAGGTGGTGGAGATTTTGTTTTTAAAAACCGATCCATTGATTTCAAATTCACCTAAAGAAAAAAAAAACAAGTTAATTTATTGAGATATATAATAAACAAAATGTAAACGAGAATAATGGAGAAACCATTACAAAAAATATACAAAGACACAGTTTTGAACAATTTTCATATATACACAAACCCATGATATTAACTCCATACAAAGACATACCTCATATTTTCTTATCAAAGCCAAATTTTAGTACTGTTATACTAATATAAAAAAAGATCGTAAACTGTTCTACAACAATGAACTAAATCAATGGCAATTGAAAACATATCATATTATAAGCGATTGTCAAAAAGCAAAAATCAAACAATTTTAATGTATGAAAGATTGAAAGTTTGTTACCTAAAATTGAAATTTGATTATGATAGTTTTTTTGAGAAAAATGAAAGAAGGGTGAAGTGATTCTCTTAAAACAATAAATCGTCAATGAAACGACGCATTTATTAATAAGTTATTTTATTGCTACATATTACAATTGGATTGAAATTATTGGCTTTTATAATTTGAATAATTGGGCTTCACATTTGCTTTCATAACTTGAATTGGGTTAAATCATTGAGTTCTTATAATTTGAATATGTTATCTCATTTTTACTTTGTTTAATGTAATGGGTTCAAACTTACAATTGGGCTGGGTTCAAACTCACAATTGGATTGGGTTCAAACTCACAGTTGGAATGATATAAATCTAAAAACGTAATCTAAATTAGAATGATTTTTAAAATTTTATTGGTGTCAATTGCACCCATAATACTCAACTTGCCTCCGCCATGCCATCCACTATACAAAAACCTGCAACACTAGCTACAGTTGATCAAATTACTCAAGAAGCCATACAAAAACCTACAACAACAGCTCTGGTTGATCAAATTACTCAAAGAAGACGAGTTATCTTCATCAAATGAATTAGAACATACAATTGTGGAAGAAGAAGCCGCTTATGCACCTGTCATAGAAGAAGAAGAACATATTAACACGCATCCTATGAAAACAAGGGCAAAGGCTAGGATTTACAAACCAAACACTCGCTATGTCCTTCTTGCTTCTAAATTTTCAACCGAAGAACCCAAATCTATTGTTGCAGCCTTGAAAAACATCCAGGATGGAATCAAGCTGTTCTTGATGAAATGGGGACGATTCACATGCTCAACACTTGGTCATTAGTACCACCAACCGAAGACATGAATATATTGGGGTGCAAATGGGTGTAAGTATCATCCCTTTATTTTATAACCCAAAGCCCAAAACAATCGCCGGCGAAACAGAGTTTTTCAACCAGGGGAAGAAGAGAATATTCTCATCACCGTACCGCTTCCACACCTTCAAGATTGTGAGAAAGCAAAATCTTAACCGCCGCCGAGGAGAACAAAAGACATGTTTTGTTGATAAGATTCAGTCGAATTTGTATCTCTCCGTCTTCTGATCCAAAATTTGATATGCTAGGATCCCAAGTCTGAAAGTGAAACTTATTTCTCGATTTGGGGGAATTCTCGTCAGAGTTAATTACACGATGGTAGTGAGGAGAAACGTTTGCAATTTTGAAACAAGGGAAACTGCCTAGGCAGATCATCAGCGGAAAAACACCGACACTACTCTAAAAACAAAGAACCGACCGACGCCAGAGAAACCGGAAGTGACTCTTGAAGAAGTGGCAAATAGAGAGGTTTTGCCGGAAGTGACTCTTGAAGAAATCGCCTTAGGCGAGTGAGAAAACGGTTTTTAGGTTTTAAAAACTCAAAATATTATGTTTGGGTTTTAATAAGCTATTCAAAGGGATTGCCTCTGTAAAAAGATTTTGGGAGGCAGTTGCATTATTAAGTTTCAATAATTTTAATACTAATTTAGTCTTAATGAACATGTTAACCTTAACTATATATAAGTGGCATTTTTTCGTAATTACTTGCAGTATATTTGGTCATATATGGAGATATGCTCATGTATCTTATTATATAAATTTTTATTTCAAAGTTAGTCATTAATATGATCACGACATGTATCAAATCTATCGATTGAATGTTTACACGTGTCAAAAAATTTAACTTTTTTTGTTAATGAAATAGGAAAATTAGTTAAAATATTTACATAAACTAATTTACATGTATATATCTAAAAAAATAATTTTCGTATTTCTTAACCAAAAAAAGAGAACAGACAAAAAAATAATATTTCCATGTTTTAGTTTTACGTATGTTATTGGTCACTTAGATTTTGTTATATATATAAAAACAAAATCATTTTACATCGATATTAACCAATAAAATGAATTTTAAAGTTCAAAATAAAAATATAAGTTACTTAACATTAATTTAGTTAGATAAAAATTGTATTTAATGATGTAATATAGTGTTTTTTATTCGTAACTGAAACACACAAAAACTTAAAAAATGTAATACACATATAAGAATGAATTTTTGATTACTTGATGAGAATCTTAAAATAGTTTCACTTATGTTTTATTTTATAAATGTTGACTCATGTAGTCATAAGTGAAAACACACAAAAAAAAAATTGAAAAAAGATTGAGTGTATAGGAATGAATTTTCGATTATATAACGAGAATGTTAGTAAATTTTTTTTTTTTGTTTTATTTTATAATTTTTAACTCATTTAAAATTAGTTTTACATGAGGTAAAATTATTACTTACAAGATAACTACATAAAAGAATCTATTTAAAACAATGTTCGTTTTCCAAAAAAATTTGGTTTATTTTTTTCTCTACTAATTATAATATTTATTATTTAATTATTTTTAATACTAAATAATATATAGATTTGATATGATGTACATATTATTTTTGATATACAAACTTTAGCTATTATCTATTAAAATGGAGTGCATAGAATTAAAAATCAATTTATCATGATGAAATAAATAGTTAAATTGTATTCCAAAATTGAATGTGTAAAGTTGAAATCTGGTTTAAAATAAAATTACCAAATTAATTCCTTTTTTAAAAAGTGTGTAGATTATCACTTAAAATTCAAATATCTTCAATACAAATTTACACCTATTTATTACACCCGTGTATTATGCAGACCCTTATATATTATAAAGATAAAATTTAACATCAACAGTAAAAAGTAAAAATGATATGAGCACAAAAATAAATAAAAGAAAGTGCAAAAAAAAAAAATCTAGTTCTAATGCATAAAAATAGATTGAACTAGTTGACAAAAAAATAAAATAGAATGAACTATTTCTGTATAACCAAAATTCATGTATTGCTTTTTAGAATACTTTTACAAAGCCATTAAGAAAAGAAAAGAAAAAATCATAAAGTATTTGTTCATTTACAATATACTTAAATTTGTTCAGAAGAAAAAAGTGATAATGTAAAAGACATCCATTAACAAGAAAATATAGAAATGTACAAATAAAATAGAAGAGGAAACAGTAGCACACACTCCCATTGCTTCTAATAATTGCCCGCACGCATTAACATCTCTCTCATGTGGCTAATGAGGAAGTCTCTTAGAAACAAAACACCCCAAAGCGTGTCTCATAACTTGACCAGCTTTTGTCTTCTTCCCACAGACATCTCCACTCTCCTTTGTCTTCTCTCCACAAGCCCTAATCACTATTGACACAGAAATCACAGCTTTACAAAATTATATTAATTTGTATATGTTCTCATTTAGGATATTTACAAGTTACCCTATACTTCTAATTAATGAACAAGTCTTGGCAGCTTTTGATATTCCCTTAGCAGACAAACACACTTGAGCTGTTCTCTCTCTATAAATACTATGTTTTCAGTTGATCCCTTTGAGATCTCTCTCATGGCATTTCCTCAGAAAAAACGAACACCTTCTTTTTCTTCCTCTGTTCTTGACTCTATTTACCGTTCTATCGATGAATCCGACGGTCTCCAAACTGACCTAAGAGGAACCATCAATAGCAACAACAACGAAAATGTATCTTCATCATTATCATCCTCACCATCACCAAACAAGAAAGACGACAAGCTCACAACTCTCCGGCGAGCAATCATGGACGAAGAACACTGGCTCTACGCCCGAAGCAGCACCACTACCACCAATTCCTCTGATTCCTCTACTTTTTCCTCTTCGGAGGCAGAGTCATATCGAACAAAGAGAAGGTCGAGAAAGCTTGCGGAACAAGGTAATGGATCAGGTGAAGAGAAACAGAGAACAGAGAGAACGCCGGTATTAGATAATGATACATTATTATTCTCCAAGTCGGATGAAGATAAAAAGCTTAAAGCCATGAAGATGATTGAGGAGCTAAAGAGATCGAAGCAGCCAGTGTCTCCTGGAGTTCGTCTTACCAGCTTCCTGAATTCAATCTTCCAATCTAACGCCAAGAAGGTGAAGCTTTGTTCTGTCGGTAAGACCACAGACGTCAAGTCCTCTTCCTCAAGGTCTTGCTTCAGTAGAACAAGAAATAAAACCGACAACAACAAAAACAACAGCAAGAAGTTGGAAAGATCCATCAGATTCTATCCCGTTAGAGTAACCATTGATGGAGACTGCAGAGACTATGTTCACAAAAACATTACTCGCGAGAAAAAACCGATTCCAGAACTCACTGCTAAGAAGAGTGTCGAAAGAGTAGTAATGTCGCTGAAAGAGGAGATTAAGACCAAAGTTCATCAGACTGAGCTGACTTGTATCACAAGAAAGATCGGTTTGAAGGATTATGTGAGAAGTAACAGAGATGAAGGTAAAGAAGAGGAGGATGATGTTTGGAGTCACTCAAGTTCGGATCTCTTCGAGCTCGATAATTACCGGATCGGTATGGGGCGGTACATAAAAGAACTTCCGGTCTATGAAACTACTGATTTCAAGACAAATCAAGCTATTGCTAGAGGCTTGCTTTTGTAGTCTTTTATTATTCTTTCCTTATCACTGAAATCAATTTACTAATTATTTATTTTGTTACATCAATGTCACGTGCCCGGTTTTGAGATTACTAGCAGCAGGCCCGACTCATTAAAACATTGGGTCCTCTGCAATATCTATAAGCTTGCCATAATTTTAATAGAAAATATAATATATATTATTTTTCAAATTTTGCTAAAATTTGGACTTTAATATTTATTGCTAAATATTATCTCTTAAGACACATGCTAAACATCAGAACTTACTAGCAGTACTAAACTATATATTCTCTCAGACCACTGCGAAAAGCTGTGTTACATCCATGTTCGTGGTCACTTAAAGTTGCAATTACTTATATACGAAATTATGAATCGCCACATATTAAGAAAATAAAGTTTATGGCCAATTTGTGGTAAGGCTGTAGAATAATATAAATGATCAGTAACTAATTTATGAATGGTTATATAGCGAAATTAAAGATTAATCAGGAACAAAATTGAAACCAGTGAGGTCAAATGGCCAATATTTTATAGGTAATGTCACATTTAATATGTGGTTCACATATAGTGTTCTCATCCTCAAATCATTACGAAGTGAGTATACAAAACATCATGTTAAGTCAATTAATTCGTGTAAAAATTTTCTATAACGATGATATTTTTAATTTACGATAATGAATGCATAAAAGATTAAATTTAGGGCATGTTCGTTTCCTCATTCAGATGGTTCATTTGGATGAATCTACAAACTGATGTTCGTTTAGTGGAAAAATGAGCATCATCTAGATGAACCATCTAAATGACTTTTAAAATTTTAGCCAAAATTTTTAGAATCATTTGGCTGATCCAAATTGAACCAGTTGGATGCAGCTGATCCAGTCAAAAATCGTAAATGACGAATATGCCCTTACTGAAACTAAAGAATTACAACTAGGAACCCTAGATCTATTTCGATTTTTTCACTCTCGCTATTTCTCTCTCGCTACTTCTCTCACTGTTTCTATCAGAGATTGAGGACGAAGCTGCCTCTAAGGTTCATCATCTCAGAGCTTGACGGACCATTTGAAGTAGGCTGGTGCGATTCTTTTTTGATTTTTATTTTCTGGGTTGATTTCAATTCACACAATTTATTTTTGTTTCTTTGATTTTGTTTTTGTTTTCTGGGTTGATTTCAATTTTTGGGTTGATTTCAGTTTTGTTTTTGTTCTTACTTCTCTCTTTGATAGTCATAGCATAAAGAGATATAGATATAGATTTTGGTGTCTGCTGATAGTAAAACGCAATGAACAAAGTCTCCGTTCTATAAATGTCACTGCCTAAACGTTCCCAGAGCAAATGGTTGTTTATGATTGGTGCTTGTGTTTGGGGAAATGATTGAGGTGTGATTGCTGGGTTCCTCTGTTCAAAATCATAGTGGGGATATGCACTTTGTCTTCTCTGCTCCTCTTCCTCCTCTGCTCCTCTTCCTCTTCCGGTCTTAGTGTTCATAGGATATTGTTAAAAGTAGCTCGGTCTTAGTGTTTTATGGTCAGAAAATTTCTTGGGTTGCGTCGTTTGTAGTGTGATTTTTAAAACCCAGAACGAGTCAAAAGCTACATTTAGAGGGTGGTCTTTTCATATTGTCAAGTTGTTGTGATCATAGTAATAAAAAAATCTCTGATCCTCCTAGTTTCAGGCAAACTTTGTAGCTTTACCCATGACAATTGTTTATAACAGAGTTTTGAGTAATCTAAACAAACCCTTACCAACAAATATAAGAGAAGTATTCTTTTGACTTTATTTATTTGTATGTTTCTTAGCTCTTCTATGTGGGTATATTCATATGATTGTTTGCTCATGTTTTCTCACTATATTAAAATTAAAACACCATTTAGAGCTTACGAGTTTATGTGTGGACACCTCTCTTATTTATTTTGATTAATCTTATTGTTTCTTTTGTCTGCTATAAGTTTAAGTTTCTACACTAAACTGAACCAATTGGCTCATAAGCGAGCCCCTGTTGTTTCACTTAATTTTTTAAATGTGATGTCCAATGGTTAGAAACTAGAGTCGTTTGACATGTGTTTGTATTGTTAAGATTTTTGTTTACATTTGGACATATTGTTGTCTGTTGGCTAATTGTCTTCTTTGTGATGTATACAGTTGTTGATAATAGAGTCTTGAGTAAACTTTTTTGACATTATGTCTCTATCTTTGTGTTCTTAATGATTGCTTGGTATCTTCTGGTTTTTTGGCTTTGGTGTGAAATTGAAAATGCGTTAATGCTTAGTTGCTTGGGAATTGAGTGAAAATGTAGTTCATTAATAATTTATTATAATACTATAGCATATAATTGTTTCACATTATTTATATATTTATCGTATACAATAATTTCAAAAAGTCTATCACCTTTTTTTCATGATCTAGACCCTATAGCATATAATTGTTTCACATTATTTATCTGAAAAACATTCAGTATAATGCTTAGTTGCTTGAGAATTGAGTATTTCTAGCTGGGGGGTTTCAATTTGCATGATCATTTAATGGTCTCTGGTTGATTTTCATTATTTTATGTGTAGGATAGAACTATTTCAAATCACAATGACAAGTATCCATGGTACTGATGTGAGTATCTTCTCCTCTAAACTCGAATTTACTGAATGTTTTTCCTGTAATTTAGATTGACTTTTTTATAAAAACATATGTTTGCATTTTCAACTAAGAATCTTGCGTGGAGTGATGAGCAAACCTGTTTCTATCTTCAACTAAGAATTGATGAGAAGCTTAAAGGAAATATAAGAAAACAGAATGTGAATGATGCTGGGAGACAATCAATTATAGATAAGTTTTATGAGGTATATGGGGAAAGACATCTGTGGAAAAAATTTGGGATCAAATTTACTACTTGCAAGAAGCAGTACGAATCTTTCAGGAGACTGCCTCATAACAGAACTGGACTTGGTTATCATCCAAATGGGAGCATAGACATGTCTGAGGACTGGTGGAATGAGCGGTGTAAGGTATATAGAGTCACAACAAGACGACAGTGATTTTAATCATTGGGAAGTGGTGGAATCATATGAACAGCATGGTGATGAAAATGATGGGCATGTTCCATATGTACCTGCTGGTGATAGAATGATGGAGGCTATGCGGGATTCTATCACTTTAGAGATGGCCCAAGGAACTATACTTCCATATTAAACAGGTTTGTGATCTTATTAGTTCTTGTTTTTTTATTTTGAGTTATGTTGGAGTTTGGTAATTAGCATGTTAATATCTCAGTTCCTCTTTGTATACTGCTTGAGTGTTGATTAAGTAGGTACTGTTTTGCAGAGTCGTACTGAAATGTTGCTTTTGATGGATCATCATTGATCTAAATATTTCTATATAAACAGATTAGCTGGTATAGATTTTCAATTGAAACAATATGTACATGGATCTTGCCATTCCCATTATTTTTCTGCTGAAGCATTGTGTTTTGGTGCATGCATTTGGTGACCATTCTGAAAATCCTGTAATATTCTGCTTAAGGTTATTCACCCATCATGTGTTTCTATAATATGTGGTATCGTTTATATGGTTATTTGGCCTTTTGATCATCACAAAATAATTTAGCCCCTAATTTATTGAACCAATACACTGTTTCATGTCTTGACTGTAGGCCAGAAAGTGACATTTGAGTATCATGGAACTAATTACATTCTTACGGTCAATCGAGCGGATGTAGAGGGTCAGGATCAATCGAAAGGCATCGAAAGAGGGATGCTCTCTAAAGATACGTATATTGTGTTTGAAGCATCAAACTCAAGTGGCATAAAGGTCTGATTTTTATAAGTTCTCTATAGTTGTGTTGTTGAATCCCTTACTCTAAGAATTCCTATCAAATGATGATTCAATATTACATTTATAATAGCAAACATAATATCACATTTAAAATAGCAAACATAAGAATTCATCAAATTTACGTTTATATTGCAAATTGTTATTTAATATTATTCCTTAATTGTCATAACATATTTTGGTTTTTATAAAAAAAATTTCTTATTAAAAAAAATATTTCCTGAAAATGGAAATTTATAAATGTCAAAAATAATAATTTGAAAATTATTTAAGTTGTAAATATATTTTAGATTAATAAGTAAAATTAATATGGTTAAGATTAAAATTAAAAATATTATTAGATGAAAGTATGGGTATTTTAGTTATTTTTATTATCAAAAGCATCTAGATGAGAATGTAATTAACTAAACAAACAAATGTCCATTTAAATGGATCATCCAGATGAATTATCAAATATGTAAACGAACATCATTCAGATGTATTATCCAAATGGAACATTTAAATGGATCATTTGGATGCAAATGCCAAATGATCAAACGAACATGGCCTTAATGAGAAATGATATATTAGATGATTTCGTAAAAGGCTGTGGACTGATTCTGTATTTATGCTCAAAGTCGTCATTATTATAAAGATCGTGAAAATTCGTTAAGTCTATAATATATATGATCCAAGATTTAGAAAAAAACGTTTAGATGCCTATACCAGATGTGAAATGATATATTTTATACGAAGAGATTTGTGAAGAGATATTATGTATGAAAGTGTCAGTGAAAACAGTATTATGACAATGGCAAAGCATGGATAAGTCATATGATTACATAGCCAAACACTACAAGAAAACAAGGTGATTTCAGACAGTATTTTCGACAGATTTCTCATGCATGTCAGACGGTCCAACTATCCGCCAGAAATCGATTAGAAATTTCATTGTAATTTAAATTGCGAGGCACATTATTCAATTATTTTTCTTCAAGACGATAAAGCTTCAAATGATCAAGATTGTACATGCTATAATTCCATACATGACATAAACGCAACTACATTACAAGGAGTCATGTGGTGATGTAATGAAAGCAAATTGTATCGAATGTTGAAGGAGGTAGCTAACCTCTTTACGAGAGCTTTGCAGAAGATTCTTCTACACTATTTATGTATCCACATCTGATGAATCAAAGAAAAACATATAATATGGTCAGGGTATGTGATACGCCCCTATAGGATGCTGGGTTCCGAGGTTGTTATTCGGACGGACGCGAACTCGCGGTGAATGATGGTTCGTACGACGGACGAAGAAACGAGTGAAGTTAGCGTCGGATGATACGGCGAGTGAAGGTCGGATACAAACTGGAGGCGAGCGAGAGAAACGTTTGACGAGTGTAAAGCTTGTCCGGTGATGACTCGAACCGGCAAGCGATGGTACGGACGCGGCGGGTAAAAACTCGAGGATGACTCGACTCGGGCCTTCACAGAAGATGGTTGTTGGAAATGATGGATCGATAATCGGCTACACGATTTATGGGTATAACCGTGATACGACTGAGCTTAAGATCTGAGCCCGGCTACGAGGATCTTGACGTGAGCTTGCTAAGAGCGAGAATGGCTCAAAGAAACATGTTTTTGAGAAATGATTTTTATTGCAAGCTAACGATTACAAGGGGTGGTCTCGTTTATTTATAACCGCATGACCTTAGGATTTTACAAAAGTTCAAAAGACAAACACACCCTTAGCCCAAAACGCGTAAAGAGAAAGGTAGAAAATAAAAGATGTTCGGTAAATGTTAAAGCATCCGGATAAAAATCATATCCGGTAATTAACTCACGTGTCATAGAATTTCCACGGAGATTAATTACATGGTTCAGATAGAATTGCGCCAAGGTTGATTGTCTCATTAAAAACCCCTCGGTAAAACCCAATGGATGAAAAGCCGAGTGGGGAAAAAGAGTACAATTTCCTTGGCGACTTTCGAGTGCGTTTTCACCGGAGGATGGTGAAAACGCTAAGGGTTAAAACCCTTGCATCTTCTTGGTTCATGGCATCCGACTGCTCACTTTGCCTTAGTGTCTCTTGTCCCATAAGTCGTTCCACAAAGGCATTGAATCTCCCTCGTCAACGTCTTTCCCTATCGCACCTAACTCCTCCCGGTGGTATGATCGGTACTCGGTCAAGTTGCTCGGCTTGTTCCGCATCCGCGTCCAGTTGGGGCGAGCTGGGGTCATCCGGGAATTCATCACTGAGTGGGAGCGTATCATACCCTCTCTCTTTAAGAGGTTTTGTCCTCAAAACTGATTCGTCCCCTACATCAAAACGAGACAAGTCAGAAACATTGAAGGTTGTGGACAACCGGGTCATACCTGGAATTTCAATGCGGTAGGCGTTGTTGTTGATGCGTTCCAACACTTTGAAAGGTCTGTTACCTCGGGCATGAAGCTTGCTTTCGCGTTGCTTCGCGAATCGCTCGGGTCTCATGTGTAACCAAACCCATTCTCCGGGTTCTAGCAGCAACGGTCGTCGTCCTTTGTCGGCCTTTCGCTTATAATGCTCGGTTCGCTTCACTATGTTTTCTCGGACCCGTTCATGGAGTTTCCGAACAAACTCAGCTTTGATAACCCCATCTTGATCTTCTAGTTTCTCGGGTGGTAACGGGTAGTCGGGTTAAATCCATAAGCCGCTTCAAAGGGTAACATATGGGTGGCCGAGTGTTCCAAGCGGTTGTATGCAAACTCAACATAGGGGACGCATTGGAGCCAAGTGGTGCGGTTAGATCCTATGGTTGTCCGAAGTAATGCGCCCAACGTTCGATTAATCACTTCTGTTTGGCCATCGGTTTGGGGGTGGGCTGTCGTAGAGTAGAGTAGCTTGGTCCCCATTTGCTTCCACAAGGTTCTCCAAAAATAGCCAAGAAACTTCGGATCTCGATCCGAGACGATGGTCGTTGGAACCCCGTGTAACTGAACCACCTCTCGGAAGAAAAGGTCGGCGATCATTGTAGCATCCCACATCTTCGAACATGGCACGAAGTGAGCCATCTTAGAAAACCGATCAACGACCACCATTATCGAGTCCTTCCGGTCAATGACTGGTAGCCCCAACACAAAATCCATCGATAGGTCGACCCATGGTGCGGTAGGGATTGGCAAAGGCATGTACAATCCGTGCGGGTGTGAGCGAGACTTAGCTTTCCGGCAAGTCAAACATCTCGAACAAAACGTCTCTACCATGCTCCGCATCTTGGGCCAATAGAAATGGTTCCTTAGCATGATCAAAGTCTTTTGTGCACCGAAATACCCCATTAGTCTGCCGCTATGCGCCTCTTGGAGCAATAGCTCCCTTACCGATCCGGATGGGATGCAAAGCCTCTTTTCTTGAAAAGAAAACCCTCATGTAAGTAAAATTTCTTGTAGGCTCCTTTTCCATGCTCTCGGTAGCAATCCTTGAGCCCCGGGTCCTCCTCGTATTGTCCTTTGATGCTTTCGAACCTGAGTACCTTAGCTTCAACGGTGGTAATCAATACGTGTCTCCAGGACAAAGCATCGGCTACGATGTTCTCTTTCCCTTTCTTGTACTTGATCACATAGGGAAACATTTTGATGAACTCGAGCCACTTCGCATGTCACCTCTTAAGGTTGGTTTGCCCTCGGAGATGCTTCAAAGTCTCATGGTCGGTATGAATGACGCACTCTTTGGAAAAGAGGTAGTGTTGCCACATCTCCAAAGCTTAGACCAAAGCGTATAACTCCTTGTCGTAAGTGGGGTAGTTGAGTGTAGCCCCACTTAGCTTCTCGCTGAAGTAAGCCATGGGTCGTCCACCTTGAGTAAGAACCGCGCCAATACCTATGCCGGATGCATCGTATTTGATTTCAATAGTCTTTGTGAAATCCGTTAAGGCGAGAAGGGGAGCTTGGGTGAGGCGATCCTTTAACTCTCTGAACGCTTGCTCTTGTTTTTCTTCCCAAACAAAACCATTGCTTTTCTTGATCACGGCGGTGAGTGGTGCCGCGACGGTGCTAAAATCTCGAACGAACCGGCGATAAAAACTGGCCAAGCCATGGAAGCTTCGAACTTGGCTAATGCTGGTGGGGGTTGGTCATTCCTCAATAGCCCTGATCTTCTCCGTGTCCACCTTTCACCCTTCCGAACTGATCACAAAACCCAAGAAAACCAGTTCGGTCGCTCCGAACACGCATTTCTTGAAATTAGCATAAATCTCTTCTTGCCTTAGCGTGTGTAGGACGGCTTCAAGAAGACCCAAATGATCCTCTAAGCTTTTGTTGTAGACGAAGATGTCATCAAAATAGACGACCACGAACTTATTGATGTATGCCCGGAGGGTGTGGTTCATGAGCCGCATGAAAGTTGACGGCGCATTCGATAATCCGAAAGGCATGACCAGCCATTCGTAAAGACCTTACTTGGTCTTAAAAGCTGTCTTCCATTCATCTCCTTCACGCATCCAAACTTGATGGTAGCTACTCTTGAGATCGACCTTGGAGAAGATGGCCAATCCGCTTAGTTCGTCGAGCATGTACTCCAACCGCGGGATGGGGTAGCGGTGTTTGACGGTAATGTTGTTGATAGGTCGACAATCCACGCACATTCTCCAGCTACCGTCTTTCTTGGGTACGAGCAATACGGGGACCGCGCACGGACTTAGGTTTTCTCGCACATAGCCTTTGGACATCAGGTCGGCCACTTGCGTCTCTAGCTCTTTAGCTTCTTCCGGGTTGACACGGTATGCGGGGCAGTTCGGTAGTGATGCTCCCGGGATGAAATCGATTTGGTGCTCAATTCCTCTAAGTGGCGGTAGACCTTGGGGAATTTCATCGGGGAACACGTCTTCGAACTTGGTTAACACTCTTTTGATCGCGTCCGGTACATCATTGTCAATGGTACATATACTCAAAACATCTTTCTAAACCATTAGTACGACACGGCACTCATTGCCTAACGACTTCTTAACATCACAAGCATTAATAAGAAAATTCGGTCTAATGATGGTATCCTTAGAAAACTTAGATTGTAATTCATGCACTTGAGTCGGTGAAAGGGGAGCTAAGTTAATACGTTTGCAATCATGCATGAACGAGTAAAATTTGGTCCGACCGCTATGAGTCGCGTCCTTGTCAAACTGCCATGGACGCCCAAAGAGGACGTGGCTAGCTTGCATAGGCACGACATCACAAAGGACCTTGTCCTGGTATTGGCCAATGCTAAATGAGAGTTCTACTTGTTCGGTTACCGGAACAAGAGTTTTATCCGTAAGCCAACGCTACTTATATGGTCTAGGATGCTTGGTAGTAGGGAGAAAAAGCTTGTTCACTAGATGAGTACTTGCGACGTTAGTGCACGAGCCCCCATCGATGACCAAGCCACATACCTTGCCACTTACCGTGCAGCGAGTATGGAAGAGGTTGTCCTGTTGGTTGGTGTTGTCCGGTACAATGGCCGTGCTTAGGACTCGTCGGATCATGAGTATTTCTCCCACATCCGGATATTCGATCTCTTCTTCCGGGGGTGGAGCTTCTTCGATCTTCGGTTCTGGAACTTCTTCATCTTGTGACTCGTAATGGCCATTCGGGGTAAGGATCATGACCCTGGCTGTTCGGACAATCCCGAGCAAAGTGACCTCTTTCTTGGCATTTGTAGCAAATCACGTCCTGGCTTCTTCCGGTGTTAGGCTCTCGTCTCGCTTCCGGCCTAGAATCCTTGGGAGCATCGACCAACAGAGGCTTGAATCGGGATTCCACGGTTGCTGACTTGTTCTTGTACGAAAAATGAGTTGCTTGGTTCGGCGAAGGCGAGCTCGGAGTCCAACACGGATTGGCTTGCGGACGTGTCCGGGATAAACTCGTGGCTTTGCGTTTGACTTGTTGCTCGATCTGGATGGTGAGGTGGAGAAGCTGTTCGAACCCCACGTAGTGTTACCGTTCGACCTTTCGCACGATGCGATCTTGCATGCCATCGAGAAATTAAGCCATGAGAGTTTCTTCCGACTCATCGAGTTGAAGTTGGTTCCGGAGGTGTTCGAACTCTTCGTAATATTCCTCGATGGATCGAACGCCTTGTTGTAATTTTCGAAACCGTTTTTGGAGATTTCGGTGATAGAGCGGAGGTACGTATCAACACCTCATGATGAACTTCATCACTTCTCAAGAGGGGATCATGCCTTCTCAGTGTCGTCTTCGTTCAGACAAGTCTCGATCCCACCAAGTAAGAGCGTGATCGATAAACTGAGCGGCGGCGTAGGCGACCTTCTTTGGTTCGGAGTATTCGTAGCAATCGAAGATATGGTCCATTCGACGTTCCCAATCGAGGTACGCCTCAGGATCGACCTTCCTGGCGAATGTTGGCGGAACGAGCTTGTGTAATGGTGCCTCGTGACGTGGGGCACGGTCATCACGTTCAGGTATGTGTTGATCATCACAATGTCTCGGTCTGAGCCTCCTCGGCAGCTGAGGACCATATTCTTCTGCTGATCCTTTGCCTGGAGCTCGGTTATCGCGAGGACGAGGACCGTTGTCATCGGCGTGGAATGGTGGAATGGGTGGTCATGGTGGCAGCTCCAGGTCATCAATGCGGATATTCAATCGGTTGCATTGCGTTTGAATTCCGGCCAAGATAACTCCTAGGTCGGGTGGAGTCGGCGGCTCGGCCATAAGATTTGATTCGGAAGTGAGGATGGTATCCCAGTACGTCGTCCGGTGTGATCGACGTTCGGGGCAGATCGGGGTCGTTCGATGAAAGAGGCCTGAGCTTCCGGTGTGTATGGACTGATCGATCTGAGGTTGCCCAGTACGACCCATGGGTGTAAACTCGGAAGTGATACAGACAGGTCGGTCGAGGTCGGTCGCGGTCGATCAAGGTCAGACAGTACAAACCTCGGGTGGAAAACTAAGACGTGGTATAGACAGGTCAGTCGAGGTCGGTCGCTGTCGATCAAGGTCGGTCGAGGTCGGTCGCGGTCGATCAAGGTCGGTCGAGGTCGGTCGCGGTCGATCAAGTTTGGTCAAGATCGGTCGCGGTCGATCAAGGTCGGTCGAGGTCGGTCGCGGTCGATCAAGTTCGGTCAAGGTCGGTCGAGGTCGATCGAGGTCGGTCGCGGTCGATCGAGGTCGGTCGCGGTCGATCAAGATCGGTCGAGGTCGGTCGCGGTCGATCAAGTTCGGTCGAGGTTGGTTGAGGTCGATCGCGGTCGATCAAGTTCGGTCGAGGTTGGTCGAGGTCGATCGCGGTCGATCAAGGTTGGTCGAGGTCGGTCGCGGTGGATCAAGTTCGATCAAAGTCGGTCGAGGTCGGTCGGCTGAACCTACGAACAAGGGTAAAATGCATGAATGACCAAGATAAACTTACGAAACAACGGTAATGATCTTAAACGGATAAGGTGAAAGCAATATTCGCATAACCATTCAAACAATCATTACCCTAAAAGCAAAAGGCATCTAAGGTTAACGTACGATAAATCAAAAGAAGTGCGTGTAAAGCGAACAAGACGTGTCAATTTCTCGACCAAGAAATCGTCTTGGCCGAGAGAAGGACTTGTCTTCTTTGACGAAAAGCAAAAGCTTCCAACGAACAACAATGGCGGAAAATGCACAACAGTTTTAAATATATGCGATAAAATCAATCAATCATGCGAACGAACGTACGATCATGCGAACGACAAAGATTAAATCGATTTAAGCACAAAAACACAAATAAAATGATGGAAGGATACAACCTTTTGGAACCTTTAGCTCTGATACCAGCTAGTACGCCCTATAGGATGCTGGGTTCCGAGGTTGTTATTCGGACGGACGCAAACTCGCGGTGAACGATGGTTCGTACGACGGCCGAAGAAACGAGCGAAGTTAGCGTCGGATGATACGGCGAGTGAAGGTCGGATACGAATTAGGGGCGAGCGAGAGAAATGTTCGACGAGTCTAAAGCTTGTCCGGTGATGACTCGAACCGGCAAGCGATGGTACGGACGCGACGGGTAAAAACTCGAGGATGACTCGACTCGGGCCTTCACGGAAGATGGTTGTTAGAAACGATGGATCGATAATCGGCCACATGGTTTATGGGTATAACCGTGATACGACTGAGCTCAAGATCCGAGCCCGGCTAAGAGGATCTTGGCGTGAGCTTGCTAAGAGCGAGAATGGCTCAAAGAAACAAGTTTTCGAGAAATGATTTTTATTGCAAGCTAACGATTACAAAGGGTGGTCTCGGTTTATTTATAACCGCATGACCTTAGGGTTTTACAAAAGTTCAAAAGACAAACACACCCTTAGCCCAAAACGCGTAAAGAGAAAGGTAGAAAATAAAAGATGCTCGGTAAATGTTAAAGCATCCGGATAAAAATCATATCCGGTAATTAACTCACGTGTCATGGAATTTCCACGGAGATTAATTACATGGTTCAGATAGAATTGCGCCAAGGTTGATTGCCTCGTTAAAAACCCCTCGGTAAAACCCAATGGGTGAAAAGCCGAGTGGAGAAAAAGAGTACAACTTCCTTGGCGACTTTCGAGTGCGTTTTCACCGAAGGATGGTGAAAACGCTAAGGGTTAAAACCCTTGCATCTTCTTGGTTCATGGCATCCAACTCTTCACTTTTCCTTAGTGTCTCTTGTCCCATAAGCCGTTCCACAAAGGCATTGAATATCCCTCGGCAACGTCTTTCCCTATCGCGCCTAACTCCTCCCGGTGGTATGATCGGTACTCGGTCAAGTTGCCCGGCTTTTTCCGCATCCGCGTCCGGTTCAGGCGAGCTGGGGTCATCCGGAGATTCGTCACTAAGTGGGGGCATATCAGTATGCATGGAGTCCATAATAAAGCTTTGAAGTGATACTACAAGACGAAGATGATGATTTAGTCACTTAGTTTTCTGTATCACAAGATTAATGGATAAGTGCTTGCTACTTTGGAAAGGTTACAAAGATTTATTGAAAGAGTAACGTCACGAGATTAAGACCAAAGTTCATCGGACTGAGTTGACTTGTATCACAAGAAAAATTGGTTTGGAGGATTCTTTGAGAAGTTCTAGAGAGATGAATGTTAACACTTTAGGAATTAAAGTGATTTCCCATTAAACCAAAAGTGAATGATACGAATCTTATGTCAAGATTTAAGCAAGATGATGCTCCTAGAATATATGAGATTGAGCAACATCTTAGCTCAATTCAACAAGGTTCTTTGGATGTAAATGCTTACTACACTAAGTTAGTTACATTGTGAGAAAAGTATAAAAACTATGTGGAATTGCCAGTGAGCACTTGTGGAAATTGCGAATGTAAGGCTGTTATGTTTGGAGTTAATAATGAAGATGGAGATGAAGAGGAGGAGGATGATGTTTGGAGTTACTCAAGTTCGAATTCGTTTAAGTTCGATAATCACCGTTAGGGATGTTAAATACAGTTTTTCGGCCCAGTCCGGTCCTGTTTATTTAAACTTCTAATTTGAGCCCTGAAAATTTGTATAACAGGGTTTGAACCCTATTTTGGTTTTTGAGCCCTGAAAATTTGTATAACAGAGTTTGAACCATATTTTGGTTTTTGAGCTCTGAAAATTTGTATAACAGGGTTTGAACCCTATTTTGGTTTTTGAGCCCTATTTTGGTCATTTTCTACCTTTCTAATTTTTTCTCATACTTAAGAAAAATGTTTTTTCAACAAAATCATATTTTTTCACCAGGACCGCAAAATCATATTTTCCCGCCAAAACCACAAAATCATATATTTCCGCCAATACCGCAAAATCATATTTTCCGCCAATACCGCAAAATCATATTTTTCCGCAAAAACCAAAAAATCATATTTTCCTGCCAAAACCGCAAAATCATAGTTTTCCGTCAAATCATATTTTTCCGCCAAAACCACAAAATCATATTTTTTCGCCAAAACCGTAAAATCGAATTTTCCTGTCAAATCATATTTTCCCGTCAAACCCGCAAAATCATGTTTTTCTCGCCAAAACCCGCAAAATCATATTTTCTGCAAAAACCGTAAAATTACGTTTCTTCAAAACAAAAAAATCACGTTTTTCCGCCAAAATCGCTAAATTCTTTTTTTTTTTTGGTCGAAATTGAACACATTTTCCATTATAACCGATGAATTATGTTTTTACGTCAAACTGCAAAATCTCGTTTTCACGCCAAAAACCACAAAACCACAAAAACCAAAAACCACAAAATCTCGGTGATTCACCGGCTCGGTACTCGGGGCTACATAAAAGAACTTTTGGATTATGAAACTATTGGATTCACTACTAATTAAGCTATAGCTAGAGGCTTGTTTATGTAGTCTTTTATTATTATTTTCCTTATCATTGCAATCAATTACTAATTCTTATTTTGATGCACAAATGTTACTTATCTGGGGCTCATCAAAACATTGGGCCCTGCAAAAATCTAGAATTGAAAAAAAAAAATTAATTCTCAAAATGATATGGACCCTTAAATATAATAATAATTTGTTAAAATATATTAGATCTTGTGCATTTTTTTCTTAGGCACATCCCAAAAACTGTGCTTTAATTAGGAGTGCCAAACGAATTCTTTTGTATCATCCACATACGTGGTCTATATTGCTCATATTGCTAATCCACGATATAATGCAAATGCTTCACAATAAGTTGTTAAGGAGATGTTCGCTTGTTCGTCTAGGTGATGTTTTTAGATGATCGATTTAAATGATGCATTTGGCTGTTGTTCGTTTATGCATCTGGTTGTGCATCTGGACGGACCATCTGAAAGCACTTTTGTTTTTGTTTTTTAGGTGAATAGCTAGGGAAAAACCCTCTGATTTTATTTAAAACACTTAGAAACCATCACAAGCGAACTCATCTTGAACGAGTCGGTGCAGTTAAATCCTCCCTCAAGAGTACATCAACATCACTCGGAATTGAAAGCAAATAATGAAAGCTAATGGTAAAGAAAACGCATAATTAGCTAACCCATCAGCTAGACGGTTAGGGAAACACTTTTGTTTGTTTGTGTTATTTTTAAGAATTTTCATCTCCATTTATATGCATGTAGTATATAAATGATTAAAAATAACATGTTTATATCTTATTGATATTTTTTATTTAAATTACAATTACAATTAAATACTCTTAAACTTATACATTTATAAATTATATTTTCATTATATTATTAAATTTAATAAATTATTTTCTTATTAAATTAAAAAAGAATCAAAAAAATTATTAAAAAAATATATTTTGTACTAAATTAAAACAAAAATTCGATTATTAGTCACTCTTATACCATATTCGATTATTAAATTTGATTTACCGGAATATTAATGAATTTTGACGTGTAGAGACAAAAAAACATATTTTGTAAAATTTGAAAGAAGACACAAAGAGATAAACAATAACAAATACAAAATAGAAGTATATCATAGTTTTCGTCTACAATAATAAATAGAAATACAAATAGTATTATCGGCCATAATATAACGGAAAATCAAGAACTGAAAGCACAAACTCAAAGTGAATGATAAGATGATAATAAAGATGATATGATGATAATCACCCTATTGTTTATTTTCTTACATCCATCCTCCTCATCGACGACATGATTAGCCAAAAGATCGATGGTAGAAACCAGTATATACAACTCTCTAACCTCATTTCCTGAAAAGTACTGGTTTCTAACACCGATCCTTCCCATCGGCCGCATCAGTTGGGGGAATAGGACCCTAGTCATTTTAATTTTCAAACCCAAGTTGATTTATGCATTTAACTATATGGTTCTACTACTTTTAACCATTTCCTAATTAGTCACAACTACTCATTTATTCATAAATTATTTCGATAAATATCAAACGAATGAAGACCTGCTTTTTTCACAGCTTTCAAATCTCTTGTGATCTAAGGCAGAGAAAACAAAAATTATGAGTCAAAGTTTCACTTAAAAGTTAAAAAAAAAACTACTAATTGCTACACTAAATGCAAATCCAATTTGAATCGTGCTGACTTGGTTCATTTGAATGAATAAAAATTTTGAATCCGTTATTAAACCCCAAGTTTTGACAAAACAATCTTCCAATAACCGAAAGTCACTTTCTTCAATTATAGCTCGTAGTATGTAGTCTCCAACTACCAACATTTTCAAATGTCGTTTGTTAGGTCTCTCACAGTAACAACCGAGCAGATTGAGAGCAGTTTTTTCTGCAAACATAATCTACACCATTTGCATTATATCGTGGATTGTAGCTACTGTTGTTACGAATGACCAAATATTAAAAAAAGTATGGCCATGTATGATTAATATGTGGCTATATAACAATTTAAACAATTTGTAAATAACCAATCTTTATATAAACTGCGATACATCCACGTTTTGCTTGTCTAGTTGAGAATTTAAAGTCTTAACATTATCTTGTTTACTATTCTAGTGGTGATTCCAATATCGGTTGCATCTGGTGAAAAAAATTTTTTTTATTGAAATTCATAAAAGTATATTCCTTCGAATATGTTACAAAAAAAATTGAGTGACATGCTTATTTTATCTACCGGAAAAAAATTGATTAGAAAATTGACTTTGAAATTTTTATTAGATATTTTAGAAGAAAGGAAGAAATTTTGTTTTTTCTTTTGAACAAATATTTTTAATTAACCTTTTCAATGTCTCTTATTATATCATACCATGATATACGTGTTTGATGTAGGGGTGAGCATAATATCCGAACCCAAGGACCCGATCCGAATTCGAACTCGAAATTTTAAAATAGGCGAACAGATCCTAACACTCAAAACCCGAAAACCTGAACCCGATCCGAAACCAAATCCGAACAGGTATCCGAACATATCCACAATATAAATACATGGTAATAATATATTAGTAATATTTATATTAGTAATAACTTAAGTTTCTAAAATATTCGAATTTTTGGATATTTTGGATAATTTTTGGTATTTAAAATATTTTTGACTAAATTTGGGAAAAAATACTCGAAGTTTGTAAATATTTTGGATATTTTCGAGTAGTTTAGATACAAAAAATTTGATATTTAGAAAATTCGGGTAACCTGAATCCGAAATACCCGATCTAAACCCGATCCAAATCCGAAATCTAGAAATATCATAACGGATACTATACCTCTAAACCCGAGAACCCAAAATATCCATTCGAACCCAAATGGGTACCCGAATGTCCACCCCTAGTTTGATGAGAGATACTATATCATCAACTCATTAATAAGATCTTACTCGCCAACCAGTGGCGGACCCAGAAATGTTTTTAACCGGTGTCAAAACATAAAATATAAATATATATATATATATATAAATAGAAAATATTCTGAAAAATAATTAATAGAGATAAAAAAAAGACATATTACAAAAGTACCCTGCGATCTTTCATATCCTGAAATCTTTTCATCACACTCTCATTTGTGATAGTTTCAAATACATCTTTCTCAACAAAACAAATTAAATAGTCATTCAAAAATTGATCTTCAATTTGGTTGCGTCGGTCTGTCTTCACGATCTTCATTGCTGAAAAACATCTCTCAACAGTTGCAGTAGCGACAGGCAAAATCAAAATCAACTTCAAAAGTCTGTAAACCAAAGGATATGATATATGTTTTCGTGTTTCCACCAACATTCGAGCAAGTTGGTTAATTGGATTTTAGTAATAAAACTTTGTTGTTTAGTTAGGCTTTTTTAATTAGATAGATTTGTGGACTTTTTAATTTTTAGTAAAACAAAAATATTGAGTTATAAACATAAACACTGGAAAATTCAGAATTAAAAGGGTGTCAATTGAACCACCTTCTCTTTTATTAGGTCCGCCTCTGTCGCCAACGATGCATTTTAAAACTGTGGTACGTATAGTACAAGAACAGATACATGTATTTTTATTTTTTCTAATTAATGAATGTAATCAATGACCCATAAGTATTATTACATGGACAGATGCATGTGCATTAAAACAAGTCCTCTTATCCCCCAAAGAGGACTCTTCACAATACAGCTTGTTTTAGTTGTGTTATTGATTACATCCACTTCCTTTTTTTTTTCTTGTTTCTTCAAGTTATATGTTTTGTCTTTGTCTTAAGACAGATTCACGATTCCATGTAGTCTAATGGTCCGACTCCTACAAATAACATTGCTTTAATGAACCATAAAAAGTTAATTTTATTTTGTGGCTTATTAATTTTGGGTAAAATATGAGAGATAAAATAAGACCAATTGGGAAATTTAATTTGTCTCCAATGAAAAATGGTTTATTTAGTATTCTTGATCAGTATTGTAGAACACTAGAAATTAAACTGTGCCATACATATGTATAGCCTATACAGTATAGGGTAATAATCTATTCTCATTTTTATGTTAACCGGAAGAATCTTAAACTTAACTTTAGACTAATCTTATGAGATCTATAGAAATCCGGATTTTTTTTTGGTCAATGAAAACGTCTACGAGTGGATAAAATTGATTGAAATTGCAGTTGAAAAACCTCAACCTCTGCAAAAAAAACACACACACACACACACAAAATAAACGGAAAAAATCCATAAAAAACCATCAAAGTGACAATTTTGAACTCCTACAATAAATCATCAAAGTGACAATTTTGATACTATAAACCTTCAAAGTAGTTTTTGCATTCGCAGACCCACAAAAATTAACGGAAAAATTGATTCCATCAACGAAACAATTCATTTTTTCGTTATAAATAATGACGTGAGTTTAATAATTATAATTTTTGTAATAAATAATTAATTAAAATTAAATTTTCTATATCATTAAAAATATATCTAAATTACAGAAAAGTAAATGAAAAAACAAAAAATATTATTAATGATATTTAAAAAACAAATTTCTAAAATTTAATAAATAGAAATAAAAATTTAATTTAAATTAATGATAAACAGAAATATAAAAAAATATTATTAATGATAAAAATGATAATTTTTAAAAAAAAAAAATTTCGTTTATTTTTCTATAATTTTAAAATATATTATTAATGATAAATAGAAATTTAAATTAGATTATTTTTCATTAAAATGAAAATAAATATTATAGTCACGCCATTATTTATAAGAAAATAAACTATTAGTGTGTTCCGTTGACGATAACAATTTGTCCGTTAAATTTTGTAGGTCCGCGAACACAGAGAACCACTTTGAAAGTTTAAAGTAACAAAATTGTCACATTAATGGTTTATTGTAGAAGTTCAAAACTGTTGTCACCTTAAAAGTTTTTCATGGAATTTTTTCCAAAATAAACAATTCAACCATTGGACCATTGGACCACTACCAGATGGTTATAATATATTATCATATAGTATAACCTACGTATAAATTTAAATTATTATTTATACTTTATAGCTCATGATATATTTATAAAATTATATAATCTCTTTTAAAAATTAGTTTCAACTTTTATGGACTATTTAACTTAAAATAAATTGGCGATGAATAGATATGTGATTTATGTCCCTTATATATTGTTTTAGATCTTATTAAATTTTGATATGGAATTTCTAACACTTTTTTTTTTTGATAAACCGTGAAAGTTCAAAAATTTTGGCTCATTAATCTCCTCCAATATCCGGAATACTCGACGGTCATTGTGGTAAAGTCATGTATTTGGAATCAATAATTTTCTTATGTTTCCTACAACTAATTGTGAAAAATAAAAATTTAAAAACCTGAAAAATATCTTATCTATTTTTTTTAAACGTTTAATACCTCAATTATTTTGGTTAGAAGAAAAATATCTTATTTTAATTTATTTGGTGGAAAGATATCTCATCTTACAATTGTTGGTGGATTTGAACCCGCAACTTAACGGCCATTTATAGTCGTTACGGAATTAGTAAACGGCGTTAAACTTTAACGAGAAAAAGAACCAGAAAAATATCCCATCTATTTTTTTTGGACGTTTAATACCCCAAGTTTTTTGGTTGGAAGAAAAATATCTCTTTTTTGAATTATTGGTGGATTCGAGCCCACGACATAACATTCGTTAACGGCGTTACAGAATCATTAAATACCATCTTTCTCGAACCATATCTTTCATCTCTCCACTTTTACACAAACCATTCTCTTCCTCTGCAACTAATCTACTCCACAAACACGAAAATGACGAATCCATCGCCGTCGTCGTCTCTGTCTCTATCTCACTTGTGTTAACCGTATAAAAGTTACATTTTATCATCAAAAATCACTATCATAAAAACCTTCTAACTCTGATAACACCGTCTTTAACCCTACCTTAACCCTCCTTGCTCTCTCCCTAGATTTTTCCCAAATCGATGCTTCTCCAATCTTTCCTTCTGTCGTGTGATAAATAGATTAGGGTTGCAGGAGTGAAGAAGATGAATTATTTAAAATTTTATGTTCTTCATTAAAGAAAATAGAAAAAAAGTCAAAAGGCGTTTTGTGCAAGTTAAATAACTTACGTGTTATCACCATACCACTCCAATATATTTGTGATTGCGCGAGTTTACTGATTCCATAATGATGTTAACTGCTATTAAGTCGCGGTTTCAAAATCACCAACAATTCAAATTTTAGATATTTTTAGACAAAATATATATAAATGAGGTATTTTTCTTCTAACCAAAAAACTTGGGATATTAAACGTACAAAGAAAAATAGATGAGATATTTTTCAGGTTTTTTCCCGTAAAATTTTAACACCGTTTACTGATTTCTGAATGGCTGTTAAGTCGCGGATTCGAATCCACCAACAAATCAAAGATGAGGTATTTTTAGATAAAATATATTAAAGTGAGATATTTTTTTCAAATAGAAAAATTTAATGTATTAAACGTCAAAAAAAAAAATAGATGGAGTGTTTTTTGGGTTTTTTCTCCTTTTTTTTTTTTTACTTTTGAAGAAACATGGTGAATTCAGTGTACTGTAGATGAAGATAAGAGTTTTTTTGTTGCAAAATCAGTAGCAAAAAAGTAGTATTCTCAAAGCTAAGATTTTTTTTGTTTGTTTTTGATAACCCGATAATAATCTGGACCGAATTTTTGAGTAATCTCGGAATTCGGCAACCTATTTGGATACAATACATCAATTAAATCGGTCGTAAGCCCAAGCCACTGGCCCAATAACAACGAAATTGTTCTACAGAGAACGTTTTACTTCCTCAAGAAATCTACACGTTTCGCTTTTGTTTAGAGACTAATAGTCAGAGAATCTATGAGAGAACTTGGTTTTTTGTTAAGAACTAATTCCTATTTTCCCATCAACTACTCTATTAGCTAAGATTTTCATATATACCAAAAGTTAAACCATTTTTGTATGACTTTTCTTTGTTAATTAGCATAGTCAACCTAGATTTGCAGGCGCATTCGTATTAGCAGAGAATCACAAAGTGTCGCCTAAGAGATCATCATTGTAGCCAAAAGAATGGGGTTAATGCATTTAATAATTGAAGCTTCGTTTGGGTCGGAGATGGTTATATAACAGCAAAGGTTTCATTAAGCACACAATTGTTAAATTTGCGTCAAAGACATCCCAAGAGAAGAGCCACAACACATTCGGACGAATTTAAGAGAAAACTGCAAGTCTTAGAATCATATACGGCAACCAAAGGAACCCAATGATGCCATCTGTAGCTTTAATGACCATATTTTTGGAACTCCCACTCGCTGTTATCTGTTAAAAACCGAGCAAGAAGCAAAAACAATGAGAAGTGAAAACTGACGAGTAAGAGCTTGTAGATTAGAAAAGAACATACCCAGTGGACACACTTGACGAGTCTTGAGCCATCTGCTGATGCAGTGGAAGTGAAAGGCATGGTTACAAACCCCTACAAGACAAACAATGGCACGTTTCTTTAGCAGTCCATGATATTGAACGTTAAACCTAGAGATGCCTGACTTTTCTTGTATTTTCTCTTATTGGCAAATGATGATTCATCCTAAAAAGGCTAAAATTATATGTGTTTGACTAACGACTCTACTCTCAAAAGACAATACATAAATCCAGAGACATGAGACACATCAAATTTAGTCACAATCGAGATAACTCCTGCGATGGTCCCAACACAATATGTTAAAAATAAGCACAAAAATACCTAGAGATATATCATCTACATGCATGTGAAGCTCAGCAACGGCCTAGAAGTTAGTCATACTATAAAGATGCAATACAGAAAGGGTGAACAAACTTTCTATCTCAATTTCAGGCTTGAAATGGAGACATGGCTATGATATGAATGATCCAAAACTGTTAGCACCAAAGAACCCAGAGAATGCACAAATGTTCTCGTCTGCCAATCTTTCCTTTGATGGCCAAAATAATAACTAATTTTGCACAACCAAACAATCTTACAAGTACCCACTAAGCTTAAATAAGGACCAATACTAGTTACCTTACGGGCACAAACTGATATTTCTATTTTCAATTCATGACGAATGCAACAATAACAGCATCTGAGTACATGCATTCTCATAGCATTAAAAAAATGATAGGGACCCCAAACAGGATGATGCTGTGCATTCTTCATTTAACTATGCCATAAGATAGTGACACAACTAAAAAGTAGAACATTCAACCAGCAGATTAGCTACATGGATAAAGAAAACTATACACACGCATACTTAAGTGCTTGTTGTAATCTCAAAGATAAGTAACTCAATGAGTGTCCAGAATCAACAAATCAACGCAAAGAAACAGGGGAAGTTGTGTGTTATACAAATTGCATATAATAATTTAGTTTCACGAGATACAAAACTAGAACCAAATCAGGATTCAAACAGAGGCAGGATTCATTCAATAACTATAGAAGAACTTAAACTTACCCCAAGCAACAGTACATTCCTCGCTAGTAGCACTAGCCTGATTAGCTTGACATTCAATACCTACAATCACAAGCAACCAAGGAACTAAGCCTAAAAATATCCATCAAGATGATTCAAAAAACAAAAGTATATATATCTCAAAAGCTTACACAGATCCATGATGTGATTCCTACAGATTGCGCAGTTATCAACAACGATATCTGCAAATTAAACAAAGAGCGAATCAAACAAAACCCTAAGAAGAGAAGATCGGAAGAATTAGGGTTTGTTGATACCCCAAGCCCAAAGAGCGACGGCGCTCCACTTCTTAATCTCAAAGCGTTTCAGTTTCTTTGAAGGAACGAGGCTGCTGGAGGAGGCTTCGCTGGCGGGGATCATAGGAACGTCGGAGTCGAGAGAAGCCATTGATTGATCGGAATTGAAATTAGTTACAGAGAAGTAGAAACCCTAGAAAAACGGGAGAGAGAGAGGGAGAGAGAGGGATTTATAAGTTCTCAATTCCGATTCTTCTATTTCTTTGGGGTTTGGGTCAATTGGGTTACTAAACCAATTATTTGAACGAAAATTATCAAAAGATAATAAAAGAAGAACAATTGTTAAAAAGTGACAATTTTTATTTGTTACAAAAAAAAATTATTAAAAAGTTCTATATTTTATACCAAAACTACATTTTTAGTCTATAATAATAATTTTTCAGTTTTTGAAAATATTAATAATTTTAATAATTATCAATATTATGATTACTTTTTAGATTTCAGTCACGGCGTCTCACTTACTCATATGAACACCGTTTTTTCAAAACTATATGTTGAAAAGTCAACATAATTATTTAACTTCGCAGAAAAACTATAAACAACGAGATCATCAACTGTTTCCTACCTCTCATATGTAGCCATTTCCAAAGATTTTAATCTCATTGGCCCCCTCACCTCCAAACATTCTCTACTTAACCCCCAATATAACAAAAATATGTTTATTTGTTTAATTTAATTCAGAAAAATAGTAAATGATCAAAGAAATATGGGATTTTCGACATAATTACGGATCCAACCTAACTTTGGATATATATCCACATATGTTGGGTCAGATTTCGGATCTTTTAATTCCCAATTCTAAAAATCGAATCCCTAACCCTAATTTTTTTCATTTCTCACATTTTCTCTCGAAGAAGAAGAACGACGACTCGAAGCCAACAAAACCGAATCCCTCCGCCGTTCTTTTTTCGGAGATCTAATCTTCTCTCGTCGCCGGCAAACGTCCTCTCCTTCCCTCTTCTCTCTGAATTGAAATCCTCATTCTTCTTCTCGTTGGAAAACCTTTGTGAGAAATCCAATCCAAATCCACGTTCCTCTGTGTCCTCTCTTTGTAAGCTACAAATTCTCCATTTTCATTCGTTTTTTTGCTTGATTCATAATTTCGATGGATTGTGTTGGGTTTTGTTTGTGAAACGGCTGAATTTTTGGATTTGATTTTTTTGTAATTTTCGGATTGAATTTGTCCCAATTTTTGATTTTGAATATTTCTCTATTTTCGGATTTGAATTACTTTAGATAGATTCAAAAGGATTCCGATTCAAAATGTGTTTAAATGTGTTTCAGATTTGAAATTTGTTGAAAACAAACTTTATCTCTTATAATTATGTAGATAGATAATAAGATTGTGTGAGTCTGTGTTCAAATTGCTTGTTTATCTATTTGGTTTAGATAATAAGAGTTTGAGAGTTTGCCAAAACCATCTGTGTTATTATGTATAATTTGAGATTGCTTTTGAATGTTTGATATTGAATTGTATTTGTTGTTGCAGGTACTAATTACAATGGCTATTACCATAGGAAGAGGATCTAGTTCTAGAAGTGAACCATCTGTAAAAGATTAAAGCAATCGGATCCAAACCATTCAGAGATATCAGTTGTAGTGGTCAATGAAGTGGAAGATGAAGGGGACGAATCGTCTTTGGCGAATGATTTGTCTGACCATGAGGTAAGTAATATACATGTTTGATTTTGTTTAGTACAACAGAGTACCAATACATACAACTATGTTGTGGCACTAAAATTTTATGTGTTTGTATTGCAGGAAATAGAGATGGATATGGAGGAGGACTCCGTACCTCTTCAACCTGAGAGGTTTTTCTTTAGTGCCGACGAGTATGTAAAGACTCTGAAGATATCAACAAGGTGTACCATTGGTAACACGCTTGCTGCCATAGGAGAGAAGCTCAACGACAATGAAAAGAAATGGTTTAGAGACCACAAGCAGTTCAAGCACATATGGCACTTGGTTAGGCAAGGGAAAAATAAGCTGCAGGGTATGTTGATGCTCCTTATGCGGAGTGCTTCGACACAGAAGAAGAGGGTATGCTGGTTTGTGGTGAATGGCGTTCCAATACGCTACTCGATGAGAGAACATTCTCTGATCACTGGTTTTGATTGTCATGAGTATCTATCAGATTATAATGTAAGGAGTTTTGGTAGCTATGACTTTGATTTGACTGCAAAGATAAAATAACTTTTGAAGCGGGATCAACGAGCTATTAACTTCTGTGATAATTCGGGAGATGGGGGTCTTTGGAAAAAAACTTGTAAAAGTAAAGGATGTGGAAGAGAAGCTGAATTCAATAGAAAATGAGTGTGGTGGAAATCGGTTGCAGGTGGTTGTCTTACTCTTCTTATCCACGATAATAAGAGGAAGGAGAAGGTTTGGTAGTATACATCCATTCATTCAGAAGATAGTGAACGACTTGGAAGAGATAAAAAAGTTTCCTTGGGGGCGGAATACTTTTGAAGACACTATGGAAGAGATAGATCACTTGATGAAGAAGCGGTTAAATGGGAAAGTGGGAGATGACTATTTATTTCCAGGGTTCATAGTTCCTCTTGAGGTAAAATTCTGTATATCTGTATGATAAGTATATATTTTGGATGATTTAAGATATGTGATTGTGTAATATCTGTATAGATTTTGGTATTTGAATGCATTTATGAGTTGTCCAAACAATTTCAAGAAGGTGTAAGAGGCGCGAAGGATGGATGTCCACTGATGTGCAAAAGGAAATTTAAGAGAATGGAATGATAGGTTTTCCACTTGAAGAAGTAAACAAAGCGCTTGGAACAAGTAAGGTAAGAACTAGTGAGGAGATCAATAGTATCCTGGTTTATTAAAACAGACAATGAGGTAACCTCTGTTTTCTTGTTCTTTGCAGGATATCATTAGTATCCAGCAACCATCAGCGGATGAGGAAGTTCTTTTGCTTGACATTATGGAGTGAGTTGAAGATGAAGATTCAATGGATCTTATTGCTGATGCGTGGAATGAGCGGCTCGATGTACAACAGAAAAAGATTTGGTGGGAGGATCTTCATAAGTTAGATGTTGCTTCTCGAGGATATGGAGAGAAGAGTGTTCCAGCAGTTGAACAAATGGAGGAGCCGCATCAAAATGTTGCAGGAGCTGAACATATGGAGGAGCCGCAGCAAAATGTTGTAGGAGCTGAACATATGGAGAAGGAGTCGGATCTGTTGGCACCTTGGATGGTAAAGAGAATGGTGAAAAAAGCCGTGGATGATACTATGAAAGGAGTGTATTTAAGATTGGAGAACCTATCAAGAAAGGGATGCTACAGTTAGGAAAGAAAAAGGAAAAGATGGAGAAAAAGAAGAAACAGGTGAGAAGACAGATGATGTGAGTTTCGATTGTGAGACCACGGGTGGTGGTGATTATAGTTGTGATGGTGATTATAGAGGTGATGGTGAAACTGTTTTTGTTGGTGAGAGTAGTAGGAAGATGGTTGGTGATGATGAAACGACTGGTGGGAAGATGGATGGTATAGAGAAGTCTGTTGGGGACATAGATGGTATAGAGACTCTGTTGGGGAGATAATTGGTGCGGAGATAAATGGTGGTGAGAAGGCTGTTAAGACTGAGTCTGGTTTTGAGAAGAGTGTTGATGTGGATATGAGCACTAGTGGAAAGAAAAGTATTGATGAGGATTTGAGGACTGGTGGAGATGAGCTGGCTGCTGGAGAGATGGTTGGTGATGACGAAACGACTGGTGGGGAGATGGATGGTATAGAGAAGTCTGTTGGGGAGATAGATGGTGCGGAGATAAATGGTGGTGAGAAGGTTGGTGATGATGTAAGAGATGTTGGTGAGACTGAGTCTGGTTTTCAGAAGAGTGGAGATGAGCTGGCTGTTGGAGAGATAGTTGGTGAAAATAAAACTGGTGGAGAGTTGAAAAAAAAAACCAGAAGTTTAAGACGTATGCTAAGAAGAAATGTAATTTGGCACCGAAAAGGACATTGAAGCATTCAATTTATGTCAGCGAACCTTATACTGAAGAAAAAGCGAAGAAGGAAAAAAAAGAACGAGAAGGCAAAGGCGAAGGAGAAGGAGAAGGAGAAAGAGAAAGAGATGGAGAAGAAACCAAGGCCTTGGTGGATGGGGGTTCTGGTTTTTAGATACAATTGTGTTGGGTTGTGTTTTGTATAAATCTAAGTGTTTAGGTACTATTGTTCGGGTTATGTTTTGGCTTCTGTAGGTTATGTATGAATCTCGTCGTTTATGTACAACTGGAACGCTCAGGTACAACTATATATCTAGGTTTATGTATGAATCTAAGTTTTTTTGGCAAAATCCAAAAAATCACCAAAAAATATGAATTTTAGTGTTTTGATCCAAAAAATATGAATCTTAGTGTTTTGATGCAAAAAAAAAATGAATCTTAGTGTTTTGTCCAAAAAAAAAATGTTTTGATCCAAAAAACACTACAAAACTATAAGTCTATTAATTTTGATTTAAAAAATAAAAAAATAAATATCTATAAATATCTACAAATATCTAGAAAAATCTGACAATTATCTGATGTGGCGCCGTTATTTTAAAAAAATTAATTAAATAATAGCACAAATTTGCTCATAGTTGTACAGTTGTACTCGGTTACACATTTTTGCTCATAGTTGTACAATATCGAGAATTTAGTAAATCTAGTTGTTATCAACTCTAAATTAATTTTTATGGGTGGAACCGATGGTATTGCCTCATAAATATACCATTACTTTGTATTGGTGTATTTATATTTATCAAATACAAGTATTTTAAAAAATTTAAAAATTTTGGTTCAAATCTACAAAATAACCATGGAAGTATAAGGTTGTTAGTGTATGAATGTCAGATTTTGTGATAAGAATTTCATTAATTTAGAAAAATATGAAATTTTTTGTCAAAAACTTGTTGTGTAGTTTCATTACCACCATGTATGCACTTTTTAAGTTTTTTTTAATTTGGTTTTAGATTTTCATATTTTATAAAATTCTGAAAACTAGGCAATGCAATAAACCATAGTTGTACGGGTTTTACTTAGTTGTACCAAGACAGATAAACTTAATTTGTACAGATACGAAAAAGAAATTAACCATAGTTGTACCTGTTAAAACGTAGTTGTAGAAACAGAACAGAAAAGTTTCACAAACAAATACCTATACAAACAACATCGTTTCTACAATCATCCTAATAATGGCACTTAGAAATCAACCTTGCTGACTATCATCGTCTCCCTCATCTTCACCATCATTGTCACCATCATTGGTAAACCACTCGCCCAAACCACTCGGCCTCTTCGACCTCTTCTTACCTCCTTTTCCATGTTCTCCAACGGATGGGAACCTTTTTTCTTGTCTTCTTCCTAGTTTTACCTCAAAATCTGGAGGATATGCTATCAGTTTCATTATCTCCTCGGGAACAACCCATTGAGAATTATGGAGAACCGAAAAAATTGTCCTCGTGTACGCCAAACCCCAAAGCTCGATCCAATAATACTTGGAGCACAAGTGATGTAACCGCAGCTCGGGAGCTGCGTCCTTGTTTGCTGTAGTTGTAGCCGCTATTGCATGCACATATGGATATTTTTCTATATTGAACCGTCTACAACAGCAAGTTTTGCTTATCAAATCAACCAAATAAGTTAGACCATCGCGTCCAATCACACTATATTCAAGGTTATAACCGTTTAGCTCTTTTACCACCTGCTTCTTTGCTTCCTTACATGTTTTGTGGTGTTCCTTCTCCATAAAAGGAACCAAATATTGTCCACTTGGTAGTAGTGCATAAGCTTTTCATGTTTGGCAAACCACTCCGCCATATTCCCCACGATCTCATCTATCAATTGTAATAGAGAGTAGTTCATTGCTCTTTCTAAAACACCATTAATAGACTCAACAGAATTGCTTGTGTCTATATTGTATTTTTCTCCTCCAAAATAACATTTAGCCCATTTCGTCACATCCGCCCATTCATCTAGATACTTACGTGCCGAAGGATATGTTGTCGAAAAAATTCCATAAAGCCTTAAGAACTCTGCCTCCGTATAAGCTCGAGCACATTCCCTGAACTTTTTCGCACATAGGGCTTTGTTTACTCCAAAAACTTTAATTTCACATTCTAAAACAAATGGAAGATACAATGCCCATGGTGAGACAACGGATAGACATCATTTATTGCCTTCATGAGACTTTGGTTTCTATCAGAAACAAACGCAATTTCAGGATCATCCGGTATAATCGATTTGAGCTTTTTGAGAAACCAAGTCCAACTATCATTTTTCTCACCATCCACTACACCAAAAGCAATCGGATAATGGTGATGATCGGGATCTTGAGCCGTAGCAACAATTACACTCCACCATATGCAGTCTTAAGATGGGTTCCATCAACAATGATCACTTTTCTCATGACTCGGAAGCCTTCAATGGAAGCTCCCAATGCGAAAAACAAGGACTTAAACTTTTGTTCCTCATCCACTTCCACATAAGAAACTGAACCATGATTCATCTTCTCTAACATGTACATATAACAATGCACAAGCCTAAAACCTTCCTCTGGAGTACCTCGAACATCATTTGCAGCTTCTCTTTTTCCTCTCCACGTGGTAGAGTATGACACTTGCACACCAAATCTTCCTTGAACCAAATCAATAAGATCTTTTGGAGGTGGCGTGACAATTTTACCTGGATAATCTTCAGCCAAAAAAGAAGCAACCATAGTTGGTGTGCCTTTCCTTCTACTTCGCACTGTACTTGTACTTGACCGAGAGCATGAATGAATCCTTCTATGAGTTCGTATAGAAAAAGGCTTATACGTTTCACGCCTCGCAGCTCGTAGATACCAATCGCATCCATTATGTGCTTCTGAACATGCCACCACATATCTCAACGGCTTCGATTTACAACAAACTCAAAGACATTCTTATGTCCAGCCTTTTCAACTAAACATTGTATTGCTTCTTTGTTTGCAAATTCATGGCCTACCGTAATATCAAGCTCATCGTCCCATAAAATAGGTCCACACGCATTTCCTTCTACATCTTTATCTTCATTCTCCACCACCACCGGATATTATTGTGATGGTTCTTCTACGTACATAGCAAGGACACCACCACCACTATCATTCGCTCCACTAATTAGAGGAATATCTTCATTATTTGCAACATTTTCTCTAACCAAATCCTCTCTTAAAACTTGATCAAACCCCTCATTCTCATCCATCTCCTGATTTTGTTCAACATCATTGGTAACTTCGACATGCAATACACTTCTCAACCCTTCTTCACTCACATCCTCAAAATAACACTCAATATCTTCATCATCCCGAATATAATTTGGTTTTACCTTACGTTCTTGGAATGAGAAGGGAAAATAACTAACTCTCAGCTTTGTCGTACCCTCATCTACCTTCTTCTTCTTGCAAATCTTCTCAACCAACTTAGCATATGATACCTCCCTTCAATTTCTTCAAAAGAAAAGAATACACTTCTTCATCTTCTTCGTGAAAAATCCAAATGTACATCTTCTCCGATACTTGTATAGTATCCATCATAAGCAAAACGTATGACTGAATTCCTTTTCATTGTCTCTGAAAAAGAAAGAGAAAAAGAAAACGGTCTATAATTTTACATTTTTCATAGCAGTCCATCAACATAGTTGTACCCATTTGTCCCAGTTGCCCCAAATTTAGGGTTACGTAAATATTCTACTTAGTTGTACGCAATGGTTTCAGTTATCCCAAATCTGCAATCACCAAATATTTCTACAAAAAACCGCATTCAAGCTACGAATTCAACATTTCTCAATCATAGTTACCAACGTCAGACCTTACTACACTAAGAAAACAAGTATGGTGGATGGAGAAGAAGAACTAAACAAGTATACTTACCTTAAATACCTTAAAGAGCTTTAATGGTGGATGGAGAAGAAGAAGAAGAGAGGAGACATGAGGATTCGAGATATGTCTTTGGAGATTTAATGGTGAGCTTAAATGGTGGATGGAAAAGAATAAGAAGAGAGGAGAGAATGAAGATCCGAGATATGTCTCAAAATCTTTAGACAAAGAGAATGAATGCGTTTCTGAGGTTTTTGGGTAGTTTTGGTGGTTAATGAGAGAGGAGAGAGAATGAATATGATTGGTTGCTTTTAATAGTTTGTTGGTAGCAAAATTAAATATATAAGTAAATAGGATAAAGGGGAAGGATATGGTTTTCAAATATATTGGGAAGGAGAGGGGGTAGTGAGAATAAGTGGGGGTTTTTGAAAAATTGATTCAAGCAAAAGGGGCCAACGAGATTAAATTCCCATTTCCAACAATCACGATTTCCTTATATCTAACCAAATCATAAATATACAACATCAATTGCTATTAGTCATGGGCGTTCGGTTCTTCGGTTCGGTTTTGATCAGTTCTTTCAGTTTTCGATTAATTCAGGTATTTTAATATTTCGGTTCGGTTCAGTTTGGTTTCAAGTAATTTCGGTTCGATTCTGGAAATTTTGGAAAACAAATAAATTGTTAAATTAAACAAAATTTGGTTAAATTTTGACAAATATAACTAAAACATTTATGATATTTTAGCTATTTTAAGTATTTTGTTTATTTGCTCTAAAATTAACTAATACTTTCGAATTTATAATTGTAATTTTGGGTAATTAAGTTATATAAATCTAAATATAATTAATATTATGGACATATAATTATATTTCAGACATTTTTGGATGCCCATTCGGTTTTCGGTTCAGTTCGGTTCGGTTTTAATTTTTCAAGTATATAAATTTAGGCTCCGTTTGGCTATTTAATCGGTTTCGGTTCGATTTCGGTCCTATTTTTTCGGATTAGTTCGGTTTAGTTTTTCGGTTCCGATTATTTTGTCCAGACCTAATTGTTATAAACACATTTTTCCGACCGAATGGACTTTTTGATAGACTACAACTAAGTTATAGTAGATCGTATCCGCCAAATGCACGTTTTTATCATAATCAACTGGATTATGATAAAAATTCAGTCACAAAACTTGGGACAAGTACGTAGTCCTTTATAGTACTTTTCTTTTGTTCTCAGGAGGTCGAGGTTAAAAAAAATTGGAAAAATATAATTTTTAAAATATTCGAGTGAGAGTAATTCTCTCGATTGCTCTCGCTGGAAAGTTCAAACCCCGCTTAGAAATATTGTCTCTTCTTCTTCAAATTTTGTGTGTACTCTCAAATCAACATATTGGATTAAGGATCACTTCTTGATCAAACCCAAAACTAAACTCACATTTCCTCTTCCAGTAAATAAAGTCCCCAAGACAACATCAGTTCGTAGCAGTAGAAAAATTAAAACAAAAGTTATGATTTGAGATCTATCACTATTGTTAGACATCAGCTTTATGTAAAGTAGCCCTGCGAGTCCGGGTAACCGAACCGAACCGAGCCGATTAATTCGGTTTTTCGGTTTGATTCAGTTATTAGAAAGTGGTCCGAAATTAACCGAATTAAAAATCGGTTCGATTCGGTTCGGGTTACAGTTTGTTTTGGTTAATGAAATTCGATCGAAGTTAACCGAAATTTTAGATTTTTTGGTTAAAATTGATTAATCTGGTTCGTTTCAGTTAAAATTGGTTTATTCGGTTAATTTGATTTGATTGTTTTCAACTAATCGGCTGTCGTAAAAGAAAGTTGGGCCAAGCCCAGTAAACAAATTAATGAAATGTTGCGTTTAATGAAATGTTGCGTTTCACTCGTCTTCAACCTTTGTTATAAACCCTAAAACCATATGAACCTTGACGGCGGCTGATACAAATAACAGATCCGCCGAATGAAGGGGAAGAAGAAGAACATCTCGGTTAACCGTTCGGTTCTCCTAAACCGAACCAAAAATCTCAGATAGCCGAATCAATTTACAAAGCTTCTGATCGGTTCTACTCTCCTAACCGAAGCCATCCGAAAACCGAAAATCTCGGTTCAGAATGGTTCAAAATTCTCGGTTCGGATATTTGTCGCAGGCCATTGTAAAGCATGGGAAAACAAAAATCGTTTGTTTGAGTCATGTTCATGTACAAATAAAAGAAATGTTTTGTCACTTACACTTTCCTTATTAATGGATCTCCAAGAGGAAAATTGACCCCTCAATATCAATTAAATGAGGAATTTGATAAATTCTTCTATTGATTATTATTATTATATAACAGATTATTAAAGTTTCCTATTATTTTTGTTTCAATGTTAAGTTAATATATTTCTCAAAAATGTAAATATAATTACTACTCACTAAATATTTTCAATTGCATGCTTATATAGAAAATTTAACAAATGCATAGTAATTAAATATTTTTTTTATTAAAAAAAGACATAGTAAACACAATTAAAATATTATTTGCCACATTATTTCGTGTGGCAATATATGAGCAAAGTGATGCCAGAATCAGCCTTGTTGGTTTTTTCCCTTATAATGTGAGTCGCAAATGAGGTTAATTTAGTTCACATCATTACTAGTGACACACATAATAGTCTTTGAAGCAGAAAAATTAAGTAGAAGAAGTAGGAGCAGAGTTCGTGCGTATCTTCAAATATCCAAACTTGCCAGCTCCTGGAGATGAACCTTCAAACACATACGGCATAAACCCTGTTGCTTCTTTGTACTTTCTCTGAATCTGCAAATTCATAAAAAAAACATCACTAATTAACCTTTTGGTTCTGTCTCAAGAATCATGTGATCAATCAAAGTTTTGATTCTTTTGACCTGGAGAATCTGTTCACTGCTTCTCAAACTACTCCTTCCAATAACGCAAACCGTACCTCCGCTGCCACCTCCAGTAATCTTGGCCCCGTAAAGAGTCCCGTTCTCGGTTTTCAAGCTGTTCATCTTCTCCATATTTTGCACTAATCTCACTAATCTGTTTGTTCCATCAGAGCCAATCCCACACGCGCTGTAGCTGTCGTGGCACTGCATGTAAACACATGACTAACGGTTAACTTACTAGCAGAAACTCGATCTTATAAGAACTGCGTTTGGTTTGTAAAAATATTGATTTACTTGGTACATAAGCTCCCCAAGACCAATGACTTGTTCTTCTGAAGGAGTTGCTGTCAACAATGCTTTGAAAGCCTGAGAGAGAGAGACATCATTCTTCTTAGATACAATTAGATTAGCTATGAGTTAACATCATCTTTATATATACAATTAGATTAGCTCACCTGGACACGGAAATTCTCATATATTGGATGTCTAGTCGGCGCCATTATGTCGTATGTACCTTTTCTGTCAATGGTTGTGACAGAATCCCCGTGACCACCATACTTTTCGATGAATTCTTCTCCAGTGATAGACTGTGGGAGCTTACTTGCGTAAAGAGCTTGAAATCTGCAAAAGATTGAAAAAAAATCGATATGGTCTAATTGTGTAACACGGATGTTATATACAGAGGGATTTATAGTACCTATGAGGTGAAAGGTTGCATAAGTAATCCAAAGAAGCATCAAATTCAATCAACTCTGAGCTTTCCTCTTCAGCCTCTTCTGAGTTGGCTTCAGAAAAAGAAGATGCAAAAGATTTTATCATTGTCTTACCAATAAAAGCTCCTATCCTCACAGAACCATAGTCTGAACCACCAACGCTGCAGAGTACCGAATGTGTTAAGAACAAAATGTATAACTTTCTCTTGCATTTTCTAAACAAAGAATGTACACAGCACCTGTGTCGTATTCCAGAATCGATTCCCCAAAATCGAATGTGAGAAGGTATTTCAACAAGTCCGAGTATCTCAGCTGGCTGCAGCGAGTAGAAACCATGGTTATTACTGTTTTATGAGAATCAAGTTTTGTAGGAAATGAAGAGAGAAAGTACCTGACAGATCATGGCCAGAAGCTTGTTAGCTTCTCCACAAGCAGAAGCCATCTGATCCATCACTCCACAAGGTGCTCCAACAACATAATTCTCCACCTTTTGGCAAAGCAAAGCCACATCTCGCGGAGATATTTCAAGACCTGCACATTCAGCTCAATATATCATCTACGTACTCGTTGGTTATTGAGGAAACGTTGCACTAACCGTGAGCAGCAGCGACAGCAGACATGGTAGCAACTACAACTGAAGCAGAGGAAGATACTCCTTTGCCTTCAGGAACTGTTGAAGAAACCTGATAACGTGTATGTAACTGAGTTAGACACAATGCAGTTAATGAAATTCAATAAGGTTCTCTTACCAGTATGCTTATGCTGTCTTCAAATCGAACGCCAATCTCCCTCATTAGTACCAGTATAGTACCTGCAACATAGGCCGCCCACCTAGAAATGGAACTCAGTGTTAAATAATATATCAAAAACTTTATGATGAAGTATCTGAAAATGGGGTGAAAGAGATGAACCAACTTCTGAGATGGATCCCGCGAAAAGTAATGGTAGGCTTTCTCATAGGATATTGGTTTCCCATCCTCTTCCATAAAATCAGACAAGTCCATATCAAAAGTTGGCCCTCTGTTGCTCAACTCAGATCCAAATGAAACCTAAAGTTCCGAAAACGTTATAGAGCAAAACAATGTAGAGTCAGAGAGTGTAGAGAAGAACATACAATTTCAAGTATGGGAGCGTCTCTTGAATGATGTCGTGCTTCGGCGTGCTTCCAGAGTTTCTGTTTACTGGGATTATTCCTCTGGACAGCGGCATGACACGCCTCTCTTGTAGGCATCTAACAGATAATAAAATAACACTCTTCTGTAATAGGTGAATAATTAATGCCAATGAAAGATGAATCTTGAAGAGGGAATTAACCAGCAAGACAAGACTTCCAGAGTAATCAGCAATGCCTCCCATTACATCGAGTCTTCCGGGTGCTCTCGCCACAACAATAACCTCCTGAATGGCAACACAAACTTCATTAGTTTCTCAAACACACACAAACTTCATTAGTGCGTCAAAACACACACAAACTTCATTAGTTCCTCAAAACACACAAACTTCATTGAATCCAAGAAATGAAACAAACCTCCCAGTTGAAAAGTGCGGCAGCCGCCAAATGCTCCCTTTCTTGATGATGGCCTCCTATTTTAGCTAATGTTGCCAAACTATCCAAAAACCCGATTGTATCCAGAAGGCCATGGTGATCTCCATGAAGAATTTCAAAGCCTTCTACAAACCTGTTAATAAAACACATAAGAGATGAGTCCAACTAAGTAACATTTGAAATATTCCAAATCCACAAGGAAACACACTTGGAGGACTTCTGCGTCTGATCAACCGAAGGAATCCCAACTTCGTTTCCAGCAACTTGATACCATTCCGGAACTGAAAGATCTCTTCCTGGAGCTCTCTGTAGCTGGAAGCCTAATATTATTGCATCCCGCAGTCTCCTCGCCCCGCTAAGCTACATTATCAAAAGGTAAATACCATGGATTGGCATTACAATGGATCACAAACTAATATTACTTTTGTCTATATAACTCCATACATCTGAATCTCTCAACATAATCTAAGGTAACAATTAACATTTTCTTCCTTGCATCACTCACACTGAGTTTGGAACGCTTCTTCCCCATTGCTGTGTCCTGCAGTATTTTAGCCGCCACCTGAATTTAAAAACGAGCAGGAGCAATGACATCATCAATAGGAGAAATTGAGCTATTATCATATAAAAATAAAGAAGGAATGGTCTGGTAATATGAAGAGTTTGCACAGTATACCTCGCCACCATCAATGCCTCCATCGTAACGTGGTTTCAATGTAACTGCTCGCTCGAGATAAGGTGCCCAACATCCAGCCAGAAGATCTCTTCTGATCATTTCAACTCCTCCTTGGTAATACTTTTATGCAGAAGATTGAAAAATTCTCAGGAGAAGGCAAACATTTAAACAAACGTATATGCAGACTGTGGGTCTCTCACCTCAAGCATCTTTCTCAAGAATGGCTCTTCATTGAAGTAATCCCTTCGCACAAATATGAACCGTAACTTGAATGCAAGTGCTTCACTCACAGTTCCATATCCAATTTTTCCTGAAATTACCACCATTGTTAGCCTTGAATTATTTAACCAGCACAATGTTACGGTGAAAAATTCATAGATGATACCGAGCATGCAGTCCGAAGCAGCAATCACATCAGGAGTATAAACATCTTTTGGAAGTGCTATGAAATTTGGGGGAAGCTCCTGTTTAGCAGAAGCTCCACAGACCTATATATGACAGAAAATTATCATTTGTTATCTTGTTTAAAAAATCAATCAACAATGCCAAAAAAACGACATAACGGCATCTTGATATTACCAGGCATAACCAACAAGCTGGTAGATATTCCTCCTTCAGTGTCCAACCAGTTGGCTGCAAATCACACAGCAATATATTGTAAACAAATAAACTCAAAAATTTGAATAATAAGATTAAAAGCTATAAGAGAATTTGCTTACTTGCCCACCAAAGTTAAAGATGAGTAGTTTCACATTGTCTGGAACTCCAAGCTCTCCCCTAACCTGAAATGAAATTGGACTCTGCTTAAATCTGACAAAAGACATGTCCATTATCAATTAAGCACTGAAATTGGACTCTGATTAAATCTGACAAAAGACATGAAAACCAACCTCTTGTCTAGATTTATGTACTGGCCTCACAACAAGGGGAATATCAATAACATCATGGAAAGCAGGCACTATAGAAGAACAAGAGATGTGGTTTGTTTTGGCATATTAATTATAGAGAAAAATTAAGGGAAATATTTGTATAACTTACTAGGACAGTATCCAGGGAGGCGTATCAGAAACTCGCAGTGTGAGTAATCCTCAGCTATCTAAAGTAATTACCATCAAGAAATCGATGATGAATTGAGGAAACTCTCATTGAAGCTAGCTTATACCAATTGAAAGTTACCTGCCAAACAATGGATCGGTGATGATGTCCTGCTGCCATCACATATTCTGCATATATGAAGTCCCAACTGCAATGATCACAATTCACAACTATGAGAAAACAAACTTTCTTGAGAACTTAAGGCATCTATAGGTAAATCAGCCCACTGACCTGAAGTTGGTGACGCAAACAGAGCGGATTCCAGCATCTGCTGCAGCACGACAAGCAATGGGGACAACATCTGAGACCTGATGGGACAATATTTTCTTAGTCAATACCGAACACACTTGATCAGAAATATACAACATTATATTGAATGCAATTTTTTTTTAAGTACCACAAGGTTAGCTTTGATAGACTTTAGCCACTCAACCTCTCTGGCTAAAATAGAGTCTCGAGGTTCAACCGCAATCTCACAATACTGCAAAATTTAAAAAAAAATTGATGCATTCAAGCAACCAATATATGATCTAAAGGCATCTAGGAAAGATTAGTGAAGAGACCTTTTCTAAGGAAGCACGACGATCCACGGTTAAAGCATCAGCTTGTACGGATCCACTGTCCAATAGTACCTAACATCACCTCCATACATTTGTTTAAATTGGATATCCATCTTTTGAAATTTTACAACAATCAATCTCCTCTCATCTATTACCTTCCGGATAAAGAGATTGGGAGAGTGAATCTCCATGGTAAACACAAACTCTGGAGCAGCAGAAACAACATGAACTCGATGTCCAGACGATATCAGATGCCGAACCACCTAAGGCCATTACATGAAGAAGAAAAAGAGAAATTTTAAAGGATCAAGAATGTTATGATCTCAGGCAAATAATATCAAGAAGTCTAACCTCGACAACACGAGTGGCGTGACCAAAGCCATGGCCAGTAACGTAGTAGGCGAAAACCAAAGGAGACCGTGATGAAGCGGCGGATTCAGACTCAGACATTGGAGCAGTTTGAAGCAGAGTGGGCATTGCACAATGTTAAATCGACCAATTATTACTTTTGATTCTAAAGATAAAAGAGGGTTTTGATTTGTTGGTTAGCCATAAATGGGAGAAATCAGAAGATGATAAGATAAAGCGAAATTGATATGAGTAAAGCGTTACATAAGCTAAATATGGAGTCTACCGTTTAATTCTAACAACTTAAGTCTTCTCTGTCCCTTTTCTTACGTGTTATAGGGGGAAGCTGTCCTTTTTTTATAACAAACTAAAAAACACTAGCTTCCAAATTTTTGGGTACCTGCAATGTTCAGTTTTAATGATATCTATTGTTTTACGTATCCCTCCCTTAACTTACCTAATGGACCATGTGGAATTCTTTTTTTTTTTCTACACATTTATTATTTGGAATCAAATCATATAATATATGATCAAAAAGAAACATGACATCGAGTAAATTTTGAAATAAATGTCTTTATTGGAATTTTATTCATTCAACAACTTTTTCAAAACGGCAATGTTTTATTCAAAGTAAGTGATTGCCATAATCATGAAAAGGCCCATTTTAACCCAATTAATAATATAAGGGCCCATTATGATATACTTAGAACATCACAAGTACAAATGTGGTAAGGTAAGTTTCATGCAGTATGTCTCAAGATTTGATCAGCTCTTACTTCTAAGTTCAAACAGATAACTCTTCTTTAATTCACAAGCTCCTAAAAATGGTAAGAAAAATCAAAAATTCTTAAGATGTAAGACAAAGCAAACTTTCGAAGTTAAGCACACCCATCCATTAGCCATGACAATGTTGTGGTTAACTATATTAGAGAGACCCTAAGAGACAGATCAAAACTAGAAACCTGACCTAGTACTGCCTCTGTCTTTTGCCTGGAGTACTTGTAGTTTGAGCAGCCGAAGTGCAATCTCTTGCCCAATGTCCTGGTTTTCCGCATTTGTAACAATCTCCAGCTGAGGATGTGGACTTTGTTTGCCCTGATTGAAACTGCTGATTACCAGATTGACCGGTGCAGTCTCTCGCCCAATGTCCATGCTTCCCACATTTGTAACATTCTCCACTTGAAGAGGAAGACTTCACTTGGCCTGCTTCATACGACGGATTGCCAGACTGAGCAATGCAGTCTCTCGCCCAGTGCCCTTGCTTTCCGCATTTATAACAATCTCCAGTTGCAGATGTAGACTTTACTAGTCCTGTTTCAGGCAGAGGATTACCAGACTGAGCAGTGCAGTCTCTTGCCCAGTGTCCTTCTTTTCCACATTTATAACAGGGCGTGCCAGTTTTTGCAATTTGATATCCTCTGGTATCTGTCTCACCTAAGTTGCTGTTTTTGGTAGCACTATACGATGTAGGGGCGCTGACTGCATCATCATTGCACCATTTGAAGAAACCACAAGAGCCCTGCCATTAAGAGGAAGCCATGAAATTACAGAGACACTCAGAGCTAAGGAAAATACTAGATCAACCATTTAACCATCGTGCAAAATATTGATACAGAATTCAGTTGTTCAATTATTTCCGTGATGGTTCTTGGCACTAGTTGTATGCAACGAGTCTATGAACTGGCTTCCTTTTGGCTAACATGGTTGTAAGCCAAGTTATCACTCTATTCTGTCATCTAATCAGGGAAAAACACTCCTGATCTACCCTTTACAGCTTATTTAATAGACTATTGAAATGCACAGATTTTTATGTATACTATTTGCAAATAAGTGAGCCAGAAGCTTGGTTGCAATCAGAAATGGCATAAAATGAAAAAAAGAACAAGAGTAAGCACTCAATCAGAGCTTTGTCTGTCAGAAACGCAGCAAACCAGAATGCAGAAGCAGCAACGACAAAATGTACAAAAAGATTGCAATGGCATGACTATGTTGATAAAAAGATAATAACACAACCATAGAAACTAATTTGGTATACATACCTCAAAAACAGGACAGCGATAAAACTGACGGCCAACGTTCTCCCCTGTTTTCGCAGTCAAAACACGGCACAAACCCGCACCACACGGACATTGATGATCCGGGAACTTAGAATCTTGAGTGTTTCCATAACTATTAGTTCCTGAAGACAGAACCGCATCACACCACTGGAAAAACCCACAACCTCCGTTCTCCTAGTGAAAATGTAGCTTAAATCATTCCCACATTATCTTATCAAGAACGAAACTAGTTTCTCACAGGCATTTAATCAAACACCTAGAAAGCAAAATAAACATTTAGAGAACCTCTCTATTGGGACACTTGTAGAATTTGCGTCCTGGATTCTTCTGTGTATTTGAAGTAAGAACCAAACAAAGACCTACTCCACAGGGACAACTCTTCTCCGGAAAATCCTGTTCACCAGCGACGCCTCCTCCGTCAGATATTTGAAAACCGCCTGTGGTAACAGCGACGCCGCGAGATTTAGAGGCGGGATTTAACGGGCTAAGCTGCCATTGCTCGCTTTTGCTTCCCTTTAGAGCCGCCATGTATGGTCCTTCCGGTATAGAAACCCTAGGGAGTTCCGCTGCCGCTTCAGCTTCAATTGCGGCGAGTTCTAGTAGGAAATCATCATCTTCTTCGTCAAGAGATTCGACCTGAATCGTGCTTCTCTCCATAGTTTCTGTGCTCTCTCTCTCTCTCTCTCTCGATCTACGCTAATGTGTGTGAAATTTTTGTTTCGCTTTGGGGATTTTTGTTATTTTTGGGAAGTTTCCGGGCTGTTTTGTTATTTTTACGGTTTTTAAAATTGCCGCTCCACTTTACGTGGCCACGTAGCAATAGGGGTGGACGCTCGAATTCAGATATGATATTTTAGGTTTTTGGGTTTTCGGATTTTGAAGTATAGAAGACGTTCGGGTATTTTAAGATTTTGGGTCGGGTTCGGATAAACACCGTCGGGTTTGGGTGGTTTCGGGTTCGGATCGGGTTTGGATATTTTTTATCCGAACTAAAATAAAAAATTCGAAATCAATCCGAATTCAATAAAAAAAAAGGTTGTAATCAATCCGAATTTATTATAAACTGATTGTAAACAGAGTACCAAACTAAACAAACTGATTGTAATCATTAATCAAAAAAACCAAAGTTATCAGACCAAATTGAATTCATAAAAAAAGACAATTCCAAACACCAAAACACCAAGTTCATTAGTCAATAGTTCCTTTCTTCTTGAAATATCAAATGGTACTAAATTCGAAGTTAGAATCATATAATCTATCTAAACTAACATTTGAAAATTGACATATATGAAAATGAAAACTAATTTACCTTGTAGCCGAGATTAGAAAACTAGCAAAGTGTCTTACTTTTCTTGTGATATCGGAGTTTAAAAATCTGAAAATATAATGAACGAACACAAATTGTTACTATAAATTAAAAGAGAATAAAAAAACAATAAAGAACCAAGATACACATCTTTCTCAAGTTTATATTCATATTCGAATTCAGCAAGTATTTGTGCATTTGTAAGCACTTTTCATTCGATTTTAATGTCTTGTTTCATCCACTGTTCTGTACACATCAAAACCTCAACCATATAGTGAGTTAGACAACTCCTATATGGGTTTATTATCCTCCCACTAGTGCTAAAAGCACTCTCAGATGCAACCGAAGACACTTGCATAACAAATAAATCTCGATCTATCTGTGACAAAATGAGATACTTGCTACTGTTTATTTTCCACCAAGAGAGTACATCATACTTAATTCCAAACATCACTTCAAGGTTCTCAACTTTGTCTTTCAAATATGAATCAAACTCATTTGTGTCTCTAATTCCAATCTTTTTTTAGCAAGGTATGGTACCTTTGCTCAATCCTATGCCTATGGTAACCAAGCTCATCATCAACAGAATCCATTCTACCTGTTTGGTGATCTTGAGTAGACTGAGATGACTGAGAAGACTGTGAGTGAGACTTAGATGGTTGCACATTTTCCTTTTTAACATATCTTTCACTATACTTTGAACATATCCTCCAGAATACTATGAACTGACTCATACAACTGCTTAGACTGTGTAGAGTCTTCTCCATACAACTCCTCAAAACACATTTTCGCAAACTCCATCTTCTTTCTCGGATCAAAAACAGTAGCTATTACCAACATCTTGTTGATGTTCTTCAAGTCATCCCAATACTTATCAAATTTCTTAAACATTTCCTTAACTTTCACCCTTAGTTCACTATCATAGTTGATACAAAACAACCGAAGATCTGATGCTATGTTCACTATCTCACCATAACACTTGTGTGCATTCAGAGTTGTAGAAGCTGAGACTATCAATGTAGAATTGTAAAAAAATTATAAGGAACCTATTTAACCTTTCAACCTCACGCCAATCAGCCATTGAAGGAGGTCCAATCCGTTTTTTACCATTTTCAACCTCCAAAAAATGACCATTATACAGTTTGTCTTCAAACTCCATCTTATCAAACGTTGCCTTGTATATAACTGCCCTTAACAACATCAAATATGTGGAATTTCATCTAGTTTTTATATCTAATGACAAACTACCCCTTGTCATCCTACCAGATTCTACCTTAAGTTCAAATGCATATTGCCTTTTGGTTCCGGATCTAACATATAAGATAGCATTACGGAGTGCAGTCACACTAGCATCTACTTTAGCCAATCCATCCACAATCAAATTAATGATATGACCAGCACATCGCATATGCAAAAATTCTCCTCTCATCACTAAAGAGTCATCGGATATCAAAGAGAATCTGGATTCAAACTGTGATAATGCATTACTATTGGTTGTTGCATTGTCCACAGTGACACAAAAACATCTTCTCTATTCCCCAGTCAGCTAGGCATTCAAGAAGTACGGTTCCAATGGTCTTACTTTTATGATCCGTGACACACTTGAACCCTATAATCAGCTTCTTTAACCGCCAATGTGCATCAATGTAATGTGATGTTATAACCATATAACTTGAACCTAAATATATAAAGCAAGATTAAGCCAAATAACATTAAAAACGAGTCTAAAACAAAAAAAAATGAAATAAGCTACTAATCAAAATAAACATTACCTGTTGAAACAACCGCACCCGTTTTTTTTTTTTTTTTTACAATAATTAACATGCCCATACATATTAATTACTCTTAACCACGCGGTTCAAAGAATCATACCAATTTATTCCAATAAAACGTCTAACACAATAAACCACTAAGATTCAACCAATGATTCTGATAACTTAGCAAAATATTCTAACAGCATTAATTAGAAAATATAAGCAACACATGAAATCCCGAGTCTTAGAATATCCTCCTCTCCTCGCTATGATTCCACGTTCAGACCTTATCTTTTCCTACAACATCACGAAGAGTTGCGTAAGTATTATCACAAATATTTAGTGAGACGGTCCTCCCATCTACGAGCTATACACACAAGCAAGTAAGAACACAAATGTACAAAAACATAACAGGTAACAACCACTAAGAACCTAACACAACAACAGTGATCGGCCTACAACTGATCGGAATGGTCGATCGCAAAACCGACAACTCACGGGATCGGTCTGCAGCCGATCGGTTTGGTCGTTCGTAAAACTGACAACCCTCGGATCGGTTTGCAACTAATCCTGCAAACCGATCGCCAAAACGACCTACCTGCACATAACTCGCGGGATCGGTTTACAACCGATTGCACCAACCGATCGCCAAAAACGACCTTCTGCACACAAACTCGAGGGATCGGTTTGCAACCAATCGCCATAACGACCCTTCTGCACACAAACTCGCGGGATCAGTTTGCAACCGATCGTACCAACCGATCGCCAGAGTCGACAATTTCCTACAACAACTCCTGCGCGATTTCCTCCTCTGCAACCACCTTGCAGGCACATGGCTCCCCCCCCCCCCCACCTTACTCCTCAACCACACCTCCCCAAGCAAGTGGGCACAAACCCAACCCCGAAACTCAAGGAAAACAAGCAATCAAGCAACCAATCGAATGGATCCAACATGAATCCACCCTACGCACCACCAAAACACACAACAATCATCTTAGATGCTTAGATAAGCCCATGGTCACGTACTCACCTCTGATTTAGAATGAAAAATGGATGAGAGATGACAAGAACCCGCAGTGCCTTCACCCACACTCCAACAGAAGCTTGATCTCCCGCTATCTCACGCCAAAACCTAACTTGCCTCCTTTCTCCACCTTCCTCTCATGTTTTCTCTCCCTTTCTTTTCTTTGCAAAAAACGTAAAACCCCGAAAAAGAGGCAGCCACCAGCATTAAAAGGCAAGCTTAGGGTTTCCGGTTTTAATTAGCCTTAAACCAGGATTTAACTAAACCAAAAACTAATTAAATCAACTTTTGGTTTAATTAATTACTGATTTTTTGGGGCACGGGCGTTACACCTGTAATCTTACAAGTCCAAATATCTGTTGTGAGTGAGACTCTCTGCTTGTTAGTTAGGAACCATTGTCTCAATGTAGCCTTCCTCTTAACATACATCTGAACAATATCCCTTGTTGCTGTCTTTTTTGAGTGAGGCTTGTACAAGTTTACCTTGATGTATATACATAGAGAAACATACATATATTAAAGTCAGATACATAAATAAGTTCATAAAGAAAAACATAAACAAATAAATAAAATGATTACCTTATCGCAGAAGTGTTTCCAATCCATGCTTTCAATGAAAGCCAATGGCAACTATCCTATCACAAGCATCTCATTCGATGCTTCTCTGAAAATATTCTCAGACACTTTTGCACTCTGAAAACTCACTTGTGTATTAATAACCTGCTGACTCTGAATCTTATCTTGCCCATCTAACCATGCCTTGTATTGCTTACAGACTTGAAGATGATTCCACAAGTTTTTAGTCCCTGACTTTGTTGGACATGTGTAATCTTTCTTGCAATAGTAACAAACACATTTGTCACGGTTGTCCTCTTGTCCTATGAAATGAACTCATACATCAGACCTTGGGGAGAGTAACCTCTTAGCTTTAGGTTGTTCAGAAGTACCTCCACTTCCTTGTGTTTGTTTTCTTTTGCTCTTTTGATCTTAAGCCGGAGTCATAACCTCTTCTTCTTGGTCATGTTCTTCATTATCTCTGTCATCTTGGTTTGGAAATAATGATGAATCCATCTGCAAATAAGAAACATACTAAATCAGAATTTTTAAAACAATAAACCATAAACAGAACATAGCACGTAGATAAATGAGGTAAAATTATTGCTCTGTTCTCGCTTTTATAACCCAATTACATATCAATTTGTAAACATTCACGTAACTAAGGTTTTGTTTTGCTTTTGTTCCAGGTTTTGTTTTTTTTTGTTTTTTTTATCAGCAAACATTCCATTAAAACGTTACAAGCGTACACACTCCCCTCTAAAGGGAGTTGAACAAAGGCATGTAAGCTTACAAAGGAGGAAAGGAAGCCAATGGTTGTTGTTTACACAGATAACCACAACAAACTAAGACACTAAACAACATAAAACATAACTAATAAGATAAGCTATAAGATAAAGGGATTAAAAACCCTAGAACATAACTAATAAGATAAACATACCAAATCCATGGTCTATAGCGAAAAGATAAGATTGTTCATGTTCTTCTTAAAAGAATTAGAACAGGGACAGTTCTTATAAAGGACTAGGGCAGGGCGGTTTGGGATCGAAAAGTTGAAGCTTCATCACTTTGACTAGTGATTTTAAAAGAACGAAACGGGAGTTGAATAATTTTCGCGAAATTATGCTTGTCAATGTTGAAAGTGTTGGTGGGAGAATCGCCAAAGGCAAAGCAGGGGAGGAAACATGACCACCAGAAAACCTCTTTAGGTATAACTCCCAAGACAAAGATCGACCCAAGTGAAGTGCTGCGGTGGCGGACTTCTCCGGAAGGAACAATGAAACGGGCATCTATATAACACTGTTTTTTTTCTTTTTTTGTCGAAATATAAAAAAACAGAAGAACTACGAAGAAGAAGAAGAAAGAAGAATGATGCAATTCAATAACACATACACAAGTTCACAATTAATCACAATAGTATCAATAAAAAAAACACAAACACAAATTTAAATAGAGAACAAGAAGCTTAAAATCCATGAAGCTAAAATTAAATCTTAAAATCGATGAATAAGAAGATGATGTACCTGACTTTGCTTCCTTGAAGTCTCACATGGAGGAGAGTCAGGAGACAATGATAATGTTTTTTTTAGGTTTTTCAGTTTGTTAAATTGGGATTCATGGATTTTGTCTTCAATATCGCAAAAATCGGGAAGTGAAAACGACAAGAAGAGAAGCAAGGGATACAATTACAAAGAAAGGAAAGATGAAAGGATTTAGTGTTAAGATTATATAAGTTCGGATGGAGATCGGATGTTCGGATATACCCGATCGGGTTCGGATATCTGATGCATTCGACAAGAGCATTCGATCGGATAATATGGATGATCCGTACCCGTACCGAACTGCTTACTTCGGGTCGGGTTTGGGTTTGGGTTTCGGATGTGGGTTTTTTGCCCACCCTTACGTGACAATACACACTCATCGTGGACTATAAAGGTTTTTTTGATTGCTTAACCATTGATTTACTTTGAACTATGGGTTTAGGGAAAGTTTTAATGGCATCTCTTAAGTTCATAATAGTCGAAGTAATAATCTAGGCTTGAAAAAAGAGCTCGAATTTTAATGAATACTTGTACACTTACGAAATGTTTGTTCGAAATCAGTAATTGTAATATTCGTAACACTTTGTCACGGGTTTATCCCATATTACCGTGTGGAAGTCGACAATCTTCACAATTGCTAATTCAGCTTTCATCTCAGATCGACAATCTCCATAATTGTCGATTCAGCCTTCATCTCACGGACAATCTTCGACTAGTTTTGTCCTGCTTTGGGCTTATCAAATGATCAGCTCACCAGTTTGTTTAGGGATGGTCTAATCCCTTTTCCAAATTCAAATTTTCGATTAGCGACAGATTCCCTAAACTCAACTGAGTTGGTCTATTTAATTTCAAATAGACTCTCCAATCTGAATCTTACATGCCTTTAACTAAAGCATGATAATCTGCCTCTTTCGGAATGGTCCCGCAGAAGCAAAGCTACATGTTTCACTAGAAAAAACGATTTTGAGGTTTTTGACTGAAAAATACAATTTTGTGTTTTGGGATAAAAATAAAAAATATCATTTAATTATAATATTTTAGTTTTTAATACTCCCTCCGATTTTTAATAGTTGATGTTTTAGGGGGAAATTTTAGTTTGAAATTATATGATGTTTTCAGTTTTCAATACAAAATTAATTAGTTTTTTTTATTGTTTTTGACTCTTTATATTCGGTAGATTGTTTTCTCATTGGTTAAAATGTGTTTAGATAATTAATAATTGATGTTTTAGTTTATTAAAAAACAAGAATTAAATGATTCCTTAATGTGTGTGCACAATCCTAAAACATCAATTATTAAAAAACGGAGAGAGTAATATTGTACTCTTTTATTTTAGTTATTAAGATATTAAACATGTTTTAATAAAGATAATCAACATCCCAAAAAAGAAAGACATAAATAGGTCTAAATTGGTCATTTAATTGTGTTACAACCCATATAATAAATGGATCTAAATGAGGTAATCCATTTAATCCCATATAATCTTTTCCATAAATGAGTTTAAATGGGCTAATTTATGTACAACATACTTATTTAATAAATAGGGGTTGCATGTCCATATTAACATCCCTACTCTCAAGAGACAATTCTGATTGAGGCGAGGTCGGGTTCTCTAAAAACTTACTGTTGGAGCTTTTTGTGGATAAGTTGATCGTCACGAGGTTCATCGAACTTCATCCAAAAATCTCCTCGCAAGGAGGCGGCTCATAAAGCCCTCCTCCTCTTCTGATCATTATATTGGCCATCTTCATCTTTTCCACTTTGCTTTAATCCACAAGTGTTTTCAAAAAATCTCATCCAAATACGGATTTTTTCTCCATCTTCGCATCTTCAATTTTACCATCATTTTCGTGTTCTCTGTCTCAGTGGCCTACGAGATCTTCAAGGCCCACGACATGAACATTTTCTTTTGTGGTGCTGTTGCGATCGATGAGTGTCTTATGTTTTGTTCTTTGGGCTTTTTTAGAGTTTCATGCGGAAAATACAAGAAATTCATGAAAAAGCTCATGATGCCTAAGATGCTCGGGGCCCAAGCACTAAAGCGATCACATGGAATTTGTGTAGTTGAAGTAGAGAGATTCCGCATAAAATTGCTCGATAAGGCGTTGAAAACATAGAGCCTCGAGGTGAGGAAACGATGAGACTCGTTAACAACACCCTCGACAAAATGCGTATGAGAAGTAGTTCTTTAGTGGAGAACAAAGCTGTAAGATCGTAGGGGTCTCATAACTTGTCATCAATTTATGTTGTGATTAGAGATTCTGATTCTTGAGAAGATTCTAATGAGTTTAAGTCAGAGAGATTTTTAGCTTCTTCATGATCAAGGCAAAAAGAGGAGAGAAAAGAGCACACACTTAAGTTCCTCCCTTTTGACGACGCAAAGAGATGATGTCCTGGATTAAATCTAGGTTATATCCTAGTAGGAACCGTAATTGGAGTGATGGTGCAGTGCTTTGACTAAAAAATCAATGGAGATATCCAACATGGAAAAAGTTTCCGAATTTAAGATTTCTCCTCGAATCATGAACTACTAACCTTTTGATATGCATATTTCAAATTCGTGAGTTCAAAATTTTACTCAATTTACAAATATATATAACTATAAAGGTTCAGAAGATCGTTATTGCATCGTTGATATTGTTGAACACAATTTCCCTAAACTATTATTATTTATTTATTTATTTATATTAATGTTAAGTTATTTATCAAATCACATAGATATTTGGGTGAACTGGTGTACTATCATATAGTTAATTTACTTAACAAAACACGTTGTCAATTAAGAAAAGGGAAGGGAAAGTTACTATTTTATAGGAGTGGACACCGAGGAATTGTTAGACTTGTTTTCTCATTGATTTTTGTGGATATTTGTTACATTAAACTTAACATAAGTTTTAGAAGTTAAAGACCAGCTTGACCATGTATATAGTAAAAGTTCTATAAATTAAAAAATTTAGAATCCTGATATTTTATTAATTTATAAAAATATTAATTTATCAATTTTATTAATTTAAAAAGAGAATTTTTAAAAATTCGTTATATAAAATATTTCAACATGGAATTTTAGAAGCCTACAATTTTAGAAAAACTAAATCACGTGATAGTAATGTTATATATTATCAATTTTGCAGTTTGTTTTGGACAAATAATATTTATGAAGAGATGATAAAAAATGAATTAGACACTAAAATATTTATTAAAAAAATGTATTCACTTGTGGAAATAACATTCATGAACTTGAGGTGATGATTACTTATCTTAATCATCATAAAAAAATGGACATTTGGATTATCTAAATAAAAATAATACATGTTTAAAGATTGGAAAAATTGTGCATGGTTACTATCTTTAACAGTATATTATGAAGTTAAAAAGTATATCATGAAGTTAAAAACGATAGTATAGTACATTTGGTACGGAGAATGTTTATAAAAATTATTATAGGAGTCTAAAATTATTTATAATTTTCTTAAGCAGTTTAAACACACCATAAAAAATGTGTAATACAATAAGAAAAATTAACAGAAACTAAAATATAATAAAGACAAACATCATTAAAATCATATATTATTAAAATATTTTAGTTGTATTTGGGTAAATTTATATAATTATGAATTTATGATATCATAAGGACCATATATTTAGATAGAGGTGTAAACAAAATATTTATCTCATTATCTTATCAAATTGTGTTAAATTTTTACACTATCCCAATTTGACTCTAAAAAAATTTATTAATTTACAGTGATTATTAATTTATTGAATATTAATCTATAGAGATTTTTTTGTATGTTGATATTTCAATATAATGTCAAATTAAACTAAAAATTAAGAATGTAGCAAAGAAAAATAACATTTACATTTATGTTTTCTAGAGAACTCATATGATTATGTGATATCTACAATTTGTATAAAAGAATGATGATAATAATAAAAGAAATTATATGCAAAGTGTTATTTGACGCACAAAAAAACCCCGACAATTGTGGTGGGAACAATTAAGGTTAAAACCTTTAAAAAAAACCATGGTCGTAAGAAATTCTCCAAGAAAGTCTCTGAGCTCTCAATTCCTTTTAATTAAAAACAAAAAGAAAAAGACAATCTTTAATTTAGGAAAATCATAAAAGCTATTTTTGGTAAGTGGAAGCCTAAACTTTACCAGCTAACACCCCTCAAAGACAAGAAAATATGTCTCTCTTTCCTTGCGGATCCTCAAAAACAATGTCCAAACTTTTGAACCATAAAAAAAATCCAAGCAAAACAACATTCCTAGACGAAGAGACAACGCCATACATCATCAGTTTAAACATTATCTTGGTAATTAGGTTGTTAGGAGAGACCAAAACAACAACAAGAACAGCAGCTCCTCTACTTCTCCTTAACCCATGACTGCTGTTCTATTTCTTTGCTTCGTCCTCCTCTGTTTCTCCTTCACCCCTTCTCTGCAACACGTCAGTGAATCCGAGCCGCTCATGCGGTTCAAAAGCTCGGTGAATATAACTAAAGGAGACTTGAATTCATGGAGAACAGGAACCGATCCTTGCAATGGGAAATGGTTTGGGATCTATTGTCAAAAGGGTCAAACAGTATCGGGCATTCACGTCACCCGGCTGGGTCTCTCTGGGACCATCAACGTCGAGGATTTAAAGGATCTCCCAAATCTAAGGACGATCAGGCTTGACAACAATCTTCTCTCAGGTCCACTCCCTCCTTTCTTCAAGCTACATGGCTTGAAATCGCTTTTGCTCTCAAACAATAGCTTTTCCGGTGAGATTGCTGATGATTTCTTCAAGGAAACGCCACAGCTCAAGCGGGTTTTTCTCGATAACAACCGGCTATCTGGAAAAATCCCCGCTTCCTTGATGCAGCTCTCAGGTCTCGAGGAGCTTCACATGCAAGGCAACCAGTTCTCTGGTGAGATACCTCCGCTCACAGATGTCAACAAGATTCTAAAATCTCTCGACCTCTCCAACAATAACCTGGAGGGAGAGATCCCAAAGAGCATTGCCGAGAGGAAGAATCTAGAGATGAAATTCGAAGGGAATCAGAAGCTTTGCGGGCCACCTCTAAATACAAAATGCGATGAGAAACCTTCATCTACAGGAGAGAAGAATGAGGTCACCGCGAAAGCTATCTTTATGGTCATCTTGTTTCTCGTAATATTTTTGATCGCGGTGGCGATTATAACTAGATGGAAGAAAAAGAGGCAGCCCGAGTTCCGGATGCTCGGCAAGGAACATCTAAGTGACCAGGAGAGCGTGGAAGTCCGTGTACCAGACTCGATAAAGAAGCCTATCGAGTCGAGCAAGAAGCGGAGTAACGCGGATGGTTCCTCAAAGAAAGGTTCAACGCATCACGGGAAAGGTGGTGGAGGTGGTCCAGGAGGAGGCGGCATGGGAGACATTATAATGGTGAACAGCGAAAAAGGCTCCTTTGGTTTACCCGATCTCATGAAGGCTGCAGCCGAGGTGCTAGGCAATGGTAGCCTTGGATCAGCCTATAAGGCGGTGATGGCCAACGGGTTATCAGTGGTTGTAAAAAGGATTAGGGATATGAACAAACTTGCGCGTGATGCATTCGATATTGAGATGCAACGGTTCGGAAAACTCCGACACCCTAACGTTCTTACCCCTTTAGCTTACCACTACCGTCGTGAGGAGAAGCTTATCGTCTCTGAATACATGCCTAAAAGTAGTCTACTCTACGTTTTGCATGGTACTACAACGTTTTTGCTTTTTTCGATTAATTTAGAAGCATATTTTTACGTTTGCCTTGGACCTTTTTGAACCTTTTTTTTTATTAAAATTTTTAGGAGATCGTGGGGTTTATCATTCGGAGCTAACTTTGGCAACAAGGTTGAAGATCATACAAGGAGTGGCACGTGGAATGGACTTTTTGCATGAGGAGTTTGCGTCCTACGATCTCCCACATGGAAATCTCAAATCCAGCAACGTTCTACTAAGCGAAACCTATGAGCCATTGATTAGCGATTACGCATTCCTCCCGCTTCTTCAGCCTAACAACGCTTCACAAGCTTTGTTCGCGTTTAAATCCCCCGAGTTTGTTCAAAACCAGCAGGTTTCCCCAAAATCAGACGTCTATTGCCTTGGAGTTATCCTTCTTGAGGTCATGACGGGGAAATTCCCATCTCAATACCTAAATAATGGTAAAGGGGGGACGGATATAATCGAATGGGTGCAATCTTCGATCGCGCAACATAAAGAAGAAGAGCTTATAGATCCAGAGATAGCGAGTAATACTGATTCGATACAACAAATGGTGGAATTGCTGCGGATCGGGGCTACTTGTATCGCAAGTAACCCTCACGAGAGACAAAACATGAAGGAGATTGTTAGAAGGATAGAACGAGTAACCCTTTAAAGAGATTCAGAAAGGTAAACGCAAAGAAGCTTTTGGAATTTGTAGATAAACAAACAAATGAGGAAAATGGTACGTTGCGTTAATAGGAATGAAACAATATCTTCCTCAGGCTCAACTAAAACAACGAGCATATATTTTTTGGTAACGAAAAATTCATTTTTGTGTGTGTGTGTTCATTAGGAAGATGCGAAGAGCAAACCATTCTCTTTTTGTTGTTTCATAGATTTTTTTTTCTTTTATTTGTTTTTGATATTTTCCATTTTTCTTTGTCAAAAGGCGTTATGTAAAATCATATTAGTAGTTTTATTTCTTCAAGGAACTTCTGATGTATATAAGTCCATATTTTGTGTTTTATAAGATGGATTTTTACGCAAAAGAACCATATGATAACGTATTAATTTTTTTCTTCAATTTCAAAAATAGTTGAATGATCCAATAATGAAAATACTTGAGCTGAATAGAGTTTTCTCATTATTATTATAAAACGCCAAAACATTATTTGAGTTGATCAAAGATGTTTCACCTTTTTAGTCATATTTTTAAGGGTTTATAAGTGAAATGAGTAGTTTAAAGTTTTTAACTGGCAAAATGAGTAGTTTTGAGGATATATTTGTTGTTTGGGTAGTTTTTACACAATGTTGAGTTTAATGTGACAAAAAGCCTTCCTGAATGTGTTTGAGCAAGAGGGAGGGACGGGAGAGTGTGAGACAAAAAGGTAGTTTCGGCATCGGAGTCACTAGTTCTCTGCGGCGATATATAATTGTGGCCATCTTATGTTTAGGAATCTAACCGCACCACCGTGTATTTTGGGGCAAATTCTAATGTGATTCAGGTCGGGTCATAAGTCATAACACTGCGATTACTTGATGTGGGTTTTTCGGGTCGATTACCAATCACAATCGGAAACCTAACCAATCTCGAAGCCCTATCTTTCCGATCAACGTCCTTATTGGTCCAATCGCGTCTGATTTTGCTAGCCTAACGCTTATCTGATAGTTGTATCTCCAAGGAAATGCGTTTTGTGGCAAGAGTCTTTCGTTTATTTTCACTTTACCTCATGTGATTCGGAGAACATTTCTGGAAGCAACATACAATTTTTTAGACGAGTCAACAATATATACATCCACCATAATTACGATGAAAATCCTTATCATTAATACATTTTATAAATTTGTCTCTAATGATATACAATAACTAGGATTTAAACCACGAAATACTGCATGATAATTTTTGTTTCGCACAATCTTAATTAAATCAACCTCATTCGATATGTCTGATATTCTAATATTTGTGGTGTTAACAAAATAATAGAATGAGGATTTAATTTATGTTGTCGCGTCAGATTAATTATATTTTAAATTTATATTAATATCGATTCAACCCCATTATATAACTTATCCCGTGGTATTTTAAATTTTTTAGAAGTTTTAATATTATGAATATTTAAACTTTTTTATTAAGTTTATATATATCAATTATAATATTTAAAAAATTTTAAAAGTTTAAAATTTATTATAATAGGCATAAGTAAACAGTTTAACTAAAGAACTAAATTAAACTAGATACAAACTTTTAAATTTGGATGCTTATTAAGTTAAATTTCATACTCATTCAAATTTGGATTAATTTTGGTCTTATTGACTCTGAATAATTTTTTAACATTTTAGCCGATGGGGGACGTTATTTTTTCTTCATTAATTGAGTAATATATGTCCGTTTTTAAAAATTCGAATCACAACTTATGTAGAAAAAAATATTAATTTTTATTAATTTTATTTATTATATGATGATTTAAAGAAATTAAAAAATCAAACAAATATAATAGGAGAATCATAATTTTAAATCTTTACAAAATCTTCAAAATGTCTATATTATCAATTGTGGAACATTATATGAATATTTCTAGTTTTATAATTAATTTTAAAATCTTTTAATTATGTTTGATTATATGAATATTAGATAATTAAAGGTAAGAATTACTTGAATATATGAATATATGTATTTATTTATTCCATATATATCCTTAATGTACTAACATATTTTGCCTTTCAAATTCTTGGATATCGAACGTTATACTCCATGTAAAAGTATTGTTGATTTTAATTAATTTAATAACAAAATTATATGGAAAACAAAATTCCCAAAAATTTATATTAGTTAGACATAAACAACAATGTTTTTTTTTTTAATATTTTGTTCTCTATCATCTCCTTTAGTACATACAGTAGTCAGTAGATATCAAATAATATTCTTAAGTGAATAATTACAAAAACTAGCGTCAGTCTAGAACTTATACGTTGTATCTCTTGATAAGGGGTAAGTAAATCCGGTTTACGAGCTCGATTATGTTCGGTTTCTTCCATTTTTTTGTTTCATATAAAAAAAGTTTATTTATACTTTTTTTTTTTTATCGACAACCCAACTTTATATTAAAGCCCACAACGGGAAAGTTTAAAGTACAATTTTTAGGCCCAATACAATTGCAATAAACTAAGGATAAAAATTGAAATTAAAATAACACGTCTAAGCAACGTGTCGACATCCAAGCAGATCTGTAGTTTGGCTTGGTTTTGTTCGGTGTGACGCAATTTTGG